>CM037152.1:25353560-25576187 GCA_020921065.1 Vaccinium darrowii
AAGTCAAAGCATTGTGTAAACATTGGCGTCATGCAAAGCAAAAATCCAAACTGGGGCACATCAATGGGTGTTCATCAGCAGCCCTGTAAACTGGGGCATTTGGAAGAAAAATCAATGAGGCATCATTAGTAACCTGCGGCATGGGTTCATGATCAGAAGTCTTGTGTTTTGATAAAATAGTAGATTTGAATGAATATCACTTGATGGAGTGAAACAATCATAAAATCAAAATTCAATTTTGTCATGACAATTTTGACATCAATGGTGAGGCATGTTTGCCATCTTTCAAAACTTCAGGTCAATGTAATCTTTCATATTCTTCAAGTCGACACGTTCTTCCTTTGTCCACTCGGGGCACCCCAGTCAAGTCATTCACATAGTTGCTCTTATCTGTCAAGTCAACATGGTCAATCAAATCCCTGACGCCTTGTCTGTCAAAATCCACCCCCTTGTCAAAAAGGCCAATCAAATCATTTGGCCTTGTCGGTCTCGTTAATGTCCATCCTTTTGTCCAAAAGGCCGATCAAATTCCTCGGCCTTGTAAAAATTTGCCTCTTTGTCAAGCAGTCAATCATGTAGTCTTAGTCTTGTCTATCCTTGACTCGTGGAAACGATTTCAATGCATCAAAGAACCCATGTTTGGGTACATGGTCAATTGGTTGTCCAAACCATCAGCAGAGCCGAGAAAGAAAATCAGAATTGAGGATCATCATCTGTGGGGGCATGTCAGCCTAATGCCATTTATGGGGGAAAGCATACACCCAAATCCAAGACTGGGGCATAGGAGCCTAAAAGTCTGAAACTAATCCAAAACCCAAAGTCTTGCCGAGCTCAAACCCAAAACCTTGGCCAAAAGGGAAAGACAGTAAAGCAAAAGAGCCACCCCATTGAGCTTCCTACTTTTTAAAAAAGGGAAAGACAGTAAAGCAAAAGAGCCACCCCATTGAGCTTCCTACTTTTTAAAGAATGAATGTTGTCGTTGTTGTCATCGAGTGTCGATGCACGAGTCACATGCAATCGTCCTGCGGGACAGTTTTTCAATCAATCGTCCTGAGGGACAAACTTTTGAATCAATCGTCCTAAGGGACAAACTTTTGAATCAATCGTCCTGAGGGACAACTTTTAAATCAATCGTCCTGAGGGACAAACTTTTGAATCAATCGTCCTGAGGGACAACTTTTAAATCAATCGTCCTGAGGGACAAACTTTTGAATCAATCGTCCTGAGGGACAAACTTTTTAAATCAATCGTCCTGAGGGACAAACTTTTGAATCGATGGTCCTGAGGGACAAACTTTTGAATAAATCGTCCTGCGGGACAACTTTTAAATCGATCGTCCTGAGGGACAAACTTTTGAATCAATCGTCCTGAGGGACAAACAAATTTCAAGACCAGAAATGGTCACCTTCAAAATTAATTTCAAGACCAGAAATGGTCATCTTCAAAATGAATCTCAATCAAAATTAACTTCAAGGCCAGAAATGGTCACATTTTCAATAATGTCATTCAAGATGGTGCATTCAATCATAGCCGCCTAGCTGGCGCACCCCAATCATTTTAGCCACCTAGTTGGTGCATCAATCATATCAAGTTGTTAGTTAGTGCTTTCAATCAGTTGTTCTGAGTATTTGTTGTTGATCAACCGTCGTGTCGCTAAGTCCATCACATAAATGTGTTTGGTTCAGTAGCATATTGATTGCCTCTTTGCTCAGTAAGCAATCACATTTCCTCGATTGTCTCGTTGTTCAGTAGACAATCATCTTATCATTGGCCATCTTGTTGCTCAAGGGATAGCCACCGCCAGATTTAGCCTCCCCGTTGCTCAGAGGGTGGCTCCATTTAATCATGTCACAGCATGAATCATTTTAGCCACCAAGCCGGTGCATTCAATCATTCAAAAGTCGCCTAGCTGGCGCATCCAATCATTCAATCATCATTCAAAAGCCGCCTAGCTGGTGCATCCAATCAATCATCACTCGTTCTTTCAATCAATCATTACTCATCAATTATTCAATCAATCACCCATCAATCATCAATCATCTATTGTGTGCATCATCATTCATCGTTCATTGTCAAGTGAATCATCAATCTATTCCTTTGCCCCGAAGAACTACGCTGGTCTGATCCCTACAATGGGGTACGTAGGCAGCTCATCGAGCACGACCACGCGATTTCAATGTTTGTGTTTTGTAGCTTTGGAAATTCTTGGGCAGCAGATTGGGCTGTCTAGGTCTTTGACGATACTCGCATCAAATCAATTATGTCAAGTCTCGTCAAAGAGGGGCAACTGTAGACACCCCAATTTGAACCCACGAAAATCCTTGGCAATCCCCGATGATGAAAATGCCCGATAAGAGCACACGAAGCTTGGTTGTGAACTTGGAAACCCCTCCAAAACCTCTTCAAAATAAACCCAAGCCTACACCACCTTCTAGTACATTCAAAACCCTCTTTTTTGATATATAATATGTCCCAATCCATTTTGAAATGAGGGAGATATGCCCGTTTTACCGAAACGATTCATTCTTCCGACCTTCTGAGGGTAAAATGGTCACATATTTTGATGTACAAATTATCTTGGCTTCAAACCACTTGGGTTAGAAATTAGACTTTTCAAGATTTCCAACGCTTCAAACCATGCACAAAATGGAGTTCGGTAGCACCCGGAATGGCCCCGCGAAGTTTGGATTGTTGTGCTGTCTCCTAATCCAGGCGCCCGGACTCAATCCAGGCGCCTGGATTCCCCAATTCCAGGCGCCTGGAATCACTTCCAGTGAACAATTTGCTGCTGGTTTTTTATGAAACCATGGGCTTCCTCTTTGCATTACTCACGTGTTTTTCTCTCAGAACTCCTTCCAACAGACTCCATTTCCACATTTTGAGTTCAAAATCTATTTTCCCTCTCAAAATTCACCCAAAACTCTCTCATTCTCTCCCTATATATACCCCCCTCCCACTCCATTCTAAAGGACCAGCTCTCACCTCTCTCCCTTACTGTTATTCTGCCCAAATATTTCTAGAAACTCATCCCCAAACTGATCCCTCCATTTTCAACCATCAAAACTCAATTTTCCCCCATCCTAACTCCATAAAAACCCACTTTTTACTACACCAAATCCATGTATCTTCATCATCCATAATCAAATTCCAACCATTCCACCTACAATCAACCTAGTACAATTCCAAGAGCCAAAGTCCAGTCCATTCACTTACCAAAAATCCTTCAAAAAAATCAAACCAAAGTTCACCAATCAAGATTTTCAAGGTAGATTTTCTACCAAATATGCTCAAGTAGGCCCTGAGGGGATACCATTCAAACTCTTACTAGTTCTTCATACTAGTTAAGAGTTTGGAAAGGTTTCAAATTTCACAAAAATGGAGGTTTTTCATTAGCATTTGTTGTGCATATTTTCAAAAATCAAGCATCTTTTAAGTTCATATCATATGTTTGAGTTGAGCTTGAGGTCCATTCTACTCATTGTACCCTTAAGTATCATTTAGAGTATGTGTGAATAAGTCATGAGCATTACATTTGGTGTTCATTGCTGAAAATGAAGTTTTGAAGTTGCTGTTTGGAAGGCCATCCAGGCGCCTAGATTGGCCCCTTCCTGGATCTGCTTAGTCCAGGCACCCAGATTGCAATCCAGGTGTGATGAGTTGGGTATTTGTGATCAGTTTTTGAGATATCTAAAGGCAGTTTAAGGGCATTTTAGTGTAATTTTAGCATCTTTTGTACATAAATCATCCATTCATAACATTTTGTACAAGCATCCATGTTCATCTCATTACTTTTGTTGACTCGTTTACGTGCTCTCATATGAATTTGTAACCAAAGTCCATTCAAGCAATATCTTCAAAATCCTTTAAGCATTTAGTAGAGACCGGTGGTTACACCGAGCGCGAGGGGTGCTTTAAATTCCTTCCCCTCGCGTAACCTAGCTTCCGGACCCGAGAAATCTCATTTTGGCGAGACTAGTAAAATATTTTCCATTCAAGGGCAAAAGAGTCATTTTTCAAAAGGTTTCTCGAGTTCAGTCCTCAAATCCGGGTGGCGACTCTATTCAACCAATCAAACCATTTTTCAAACCAAACATCGGTTTCGTGGACATCTCCCGCGGGGTGTTCACACCCTTGTGTTTCATGAACCCGGTTTCTTGGCACAGGCTCAAGCAGATTAGCCTTATCACATAACCACAGCTGTGTGAAGGAGAGAAAACAAGCAAGAAACCTTAGAAAGCCTTAAACTGAGAGTCGAGGTAAAATGAGAACGAGTGAAAAACCAGAAAAAAGAGAGCTGAGTGAGAAGCCTACCTGTAGGAGCAGGGGACTACCCTCGAAGACGTTGGTCCGACCGGCATGAACCCCATCTATACCCATCAAAGTTTCAGCCAAAACCATAGGAGCCACATCTTTGCGCTCCTCAATTTGCATAGCTATGCCTACCAAGGAAAAGCGTGCCTGACCATCAGATTGCGCGAACAAGAAGGCAGCCAATAAACACAAGCACAGAGCAAAGTTGTTGGAACGGAATCCCTCGATAAGGCGTGGAACGTTCAGAAAACCTCCACGAATCATGGACTTGGCAGCATTGTTGCTTATCTCGAGTTTGGAAGACAGCACTGGGGCAAAACTAACTCCTTGGAGAGGGATGATAGGCTCCACCAAATCAAAACCTCTGTTGTATGCGTAGAATTCTTCCATGGTGGGGCATAATTCGTGAAGACCAAAGCGAAAAACATGCACCTCAGGGTCCCAGAATTGTGTTGCAGCTCGTAACAACTCCGGACGTATGGACACGTCTCGAATATAACGAAGGGAGGTTAGCCTGTGGCCCCAGAAATGGAGCCAATCCAAGCCATCAAGATCATCGAGCCAAGGACCCATTAAAGCTGAGAAACTCACTGCCATTGTAAAAAGAGATGAACAAGTTTATGGATTTGGGATGCAAAAGAAGGGTGAAATGGATAGCTTTTTATAGCTTCCATGCATGAAGAACAATATGAAGTTTAAAGTTCCGAAGAACGGCCATCTCGAAGAACGTGCCGACTCGAAAACCGTAAAGAATCATGCTAGATTTGTACAACTTCTCAAAGGGTACCTTGCAGTGGCCCTTCAAGACCCTAGGACGTGCATTGGATTGATGAAAGGCCAAAAGGAAGGACCAGAAATCGGCTGCAAGTTGCGAAATTTTTGGCACTATTAGGCCAGTACCGCACGGCACACTAAAAGTGCCGCACGACACAGTTTTGATGCCGCACGGCACAGTTGGCCAAATTTCAGCAGAATTGAGTTTTGAGCATCCGGGGCTCATTCCATGCTTCCTTTGGACACGTAACCTGTGCATACAAGCTGTGACGCGCGCATACGACCTAGTGGAAGGATTGGTTGATGACCCCAACCAAATTTCTATGATCAAGTACCTCGAAGACTTGTACATCAAGAATGGGAACATCGGCAAGCTATACTTCATGATATTGTCATCTCGCGAGCCTAGTCAATTCACGTGCGTCATGTCATATACAAAAATCATTCCATTCATTTGTCAACAACAATGCCGGCGCATGCACACAACGAACATTGTTCTATTATCGTTTATCCATGCATTATACATATAAGTTCGAAAGTTAGTTCCTTTATTTCATTGAGTCATGTGAGTCACAACCACAAATACGAGTCAAAGTTCTCTGTACATAAATTTGTTAGTCTCAATTCAGCTGTTTTAACTTAATACTCATGTGCAAACTTTGATTTTTCAAATTCATTGCTAATGTAAATAAAAAGCAAATCAAGGTGCAAGTTTTTATAAACCAAAAACCGGAAATATCCACATCATGAGCATAATCATGTCTAGGGGCAAACAAGCCCAATGGTCGAACAACTACCATGGCTCGCAGGCCATCTATACAGAAAGGCAAACAAGTGCCCAAATAAAAAACAAGGCACGCAGGCCCCACCTAATAACAAGCCACTACTAACAACTATCTCAGGTACGAGGACGCTTCGGTGGAACATATCCTCTGTGTCTGTACTCCTCTGGCATAGAAGGATCACCCTCAGTACTACTGCTCTCCGCAGACTCCTCCCTCTGCAGTGCACTCTCTCTCCGTCTCTCAGAAGAACGAAGGACTCGGCCTGAGGGTGGAGTCATTGAAGTAGCTCGAGGCATAGAACGCCTAACACTCCGGGAAGCCGACGCTCCCTGTACAAGCAATAAAAGTCTGTCAAGTATGATGAAAAGCATACATGATCAACAGAAAGGAAAGGCAAGTCTAATGTATACCTCAGCAGCTCCAGCACTAGGGGTAGCCCCTCGGCTAGCTCCTCTCTCACTACTGGTACTCTCTCTCCTCCTGCGAGTACCACGGCTGGCCTCTCTACCTCTGCTAGCCTCTCCAGCACCTCGACCTGTGCCTCTGCCAGCCTCCCTGGTACCACGCGCCGGTGTCCTCTCTCTGGTGGTACTCTACCTACGACCAAGTACAACTCCTGGCTCAGCTCGTGGGCGTACCTCTGGGACCATGCCATCACAAACTGAGGGACCATGGCTTGCAAGTCTTGCACCAACTGGTACGAAGCTGTCGCCCACTCAGCAGGAATCTGAAATGCAAAAACACATCAGCAATGTATGAGATATTGCTACAAGAAAACAATCAAGGCAAATACAACAGACAGAAGTCACCTCTGTCGTGGCAAAAGTAACGGTGGGAGTAATAAGAGGCACCGTCACTACTCCAAGCGCTCCATCAACAGTCACTACCTCAATCTCTCTCCTCAACTCAGGTAAAGCAGGGGCAGCTATCAAGCGATTCTCCATATCCAGGTCATACGCCAATTGTGTACGCAAGTAGCCCTCATAATCAGTCGAAGGACTGAAGATCACCTCTGTCGGCACTGTGTATCTCTCTATCTCTGCTCTAGTATACTCATCAGTCCTCAGAACAAGTGGAGGAAGGGGCGAAGGCACTCTGAAGTGGTCAATCCCGAGAGATTGACGTGACACTCTGTCGCCCAAGTACCATCGCCAACCGTATGGACACTCCAGCAGCACTCGACTCCGTGTCCACTCTCTACTCTTCACCAGATAGTCCTTGCGTGACCTATCCCAAACATTCCACCTCACCTGCAAGAGAGAAAGTTCATCATTTTTCAGGAGATGAAAGGGCAAGAAAACATGAAAAGGTGATTACAAAAGAAACTTACTCTATCTCCTATGGTAGAATCAAGGAAAAGTCTGAAGCTCCTCAAATCTCCCTTATGGTCACCAGCCCCTGTGAACTCCAATCCCCACTTCTCGGCACGTGGAAGCACATTTTCATTGCTATGAGAATTGGCTGGGGCAAATACTCCCAGCACTTCATAAGCCCACACCTGCATGTTCAGAAAGCAATCAAGTCAAGGAATATGGCTAAGGCATTATCATGATTTACACGAAAGAGGAATGCTAGCAAAGTTTACCTCCAGTACTCTCCAGTAGCCACTAAGGCTCGTGCCTACTCCACGGCAGACGCAACCCAAGAAGCAGTACACAGTGCACAAGCCAACACCACCCCAGTCGAATCTCCCAGCAGTCTCCAAGCTCTCCAGCGCTGGTAACCAACCCAAGTGCACCATGCCCTGCCTGTTCGGAAACAGGGAAGCACCGAAGAGGTATAACAAGTAAGCCCTCGCCATCTGCCTAGCCTCCTCCTCTGACCCGGCTCGTGATCCCAGAAATCTACCAAGACAGTATATCTCACTCCCGGCTCAATGCCTCCAGGCCTCCTCCCCAAGTAGTGCTCTATGGCTGCGGTGTCCAGGTATAGCTCTAAATCGAATGGGATGGGCTCACCTCCAACTCTCAGACCGGTGATAGCAGCAAAGTCGAGGGGAGTGATGGTCATGTCCCCGAATCTGAAGTGGAAAGTATTGGTGGTATCCCACCACCTCTCCACCAGGGCTCGTATCAGCTTGCGATTTGTCCTGGTCACTGTCAAGAGCCGAATAAAGATGGTAAACCCAGAAGCATCAACCAAGGCCCTCACTCTCGATGACAAAGCACGGTAATATGCCAGAGAACTCGCAGAACCACCATAACCGCCCATGGATCTCTGAGTCTGTAAACAAAGACATAATACAATCTCTATCAGTCGCTGTCAAAAGGAATGTATAGCAAACAAGTACAAGCAGCAGAGAATAAACAAAAATACATACCAAGGGATTTCTATAAGCAATATGGGTCGAGCGGTCACGAATGACGTTCGTATCCAAGTACACTGGCAGCAAAGGAGTATATGTATCACATCCCTGAGGAACAAAGAAGTGCACTCGTGGTACGTAAGTGGCAGGCGTGAAAGGAACTAGGTGCTCCAAGGCCAACTCGACCTCCCGGACTATGGTCAAACGCTCCTCCCCGGCAGCCACCTCAGCCTCTCTCTGTCTCTCCTCCTGCTCAACGTCTCTGACATGGGATGGCATACCCTCCTGAATCAGTATATTCTCGAACTGAGGGGACTCCTGTAAAGTCACTGCGATATCCTCATCTCTCGCCCCCTCCAAAGTGTCTGCCAAAGACAAGCCTGGTCTATGGGAAGAACCAACTGCAGGTATAAACAACGGAGGCTCTGAAACCTCTGTCTCTCACTCAGCACTCTCCTCTGGCACTCTAGCGGTACCAATCACAATGGCTGGACCCGGAGCGATGCGCCTCACCAGTGGTATCTCATCACTCTCAGTACTACTCTCTCCAGCAACATCCTCCACCAAAACATCCCTATCACCAGAACTTCTCCGAATCACTGGTATGTCAGTCGCAACCTGCTCACCACCTACAACAATCTCAGTCACCAGAGTAGCCTCCAGAATATCACTCAGAATACCCCCAGTCTGAGACCTACTCTCCGGAGCACCAACTCTCTCTACAACAACATCAATCCCACTGAGATTCATAGCAATATCAGAAGGTGAAACATCTGTACCAGCAGGATCAATGTCCATAGCATCTGGACCCTCATGAACAGCGGAAGAAGTCGCTGCGGTACTCTGATCAATAGGCACGACACTTTTTATATGTCGTACGATACTCCGGTCATCACCAACAATACCCATGGTAATCGAATACATAGCCGCGGCACTCCCAACATTAGGCACGGCACTCTCAGTGTGCCGTGCGATACCCAGGTCTCCACCAACATCACCACCGCTTGTCACCGTGGCATCACCGGTGCCTGTAGTGTCCTGCATCACTGTCGGAGTTAAGGAATCACCTGTATGAGTCTCGCCGAACTCTGTCAGCACTGATTCCGGCATAGAGGATGCCGATTCGACTTCTATGGGTACCAACCGAGAAGCTTCGCAAACCGGGTCCGCAACGATTGGGCCGACATCGGCCGGAATACTCATGGGAGAGTCACTCCCAGCCTCACCGGAGGATGTACTCCTCTCTTCGAACGCCGACAACGTCGTGTCAGTGGCGGACATGATGGAACCGCTTGGTTTCTCACCGGAATCTGCCATGGCCGGTGTATCTCAGAAGAAGAAGTTTGGTTTAGGGTATGATTGGACCGAAAGGATAAAAGAATTTTGGAGAAATGAAGAAGAGGAAGGAGAATGAGAGAAAGTAATAGTTTTCGGACTTCTACTCTCTCAGAACAAATCGTCTAAAATTTGAATGTGTCGAAAGTGGGGAAAACCAAACATTTCGGGCGGTTAAAAAAACGCTTGTGCCGTGCGGCACACCCACTCTACCGCACGGCACACATGGTATGCCGCACGGTACACTCTCTTCAGAATTTTCTGCGCGAGACTTATGCTCAACCACACGGTACAGGTTTGTCATCAATTATCAATTGGCCTCATGAAGAACCCCACCTGATGGTTCTATCACAACGATTTCTCGAGCACTGGCTGATTTCGTAAGTCCTCAACGGCATTAACGACAGTTTTCTGGTTTCGTAAGTCCTCAACGACATTTAACAACGGTTTTCTGGTTTCGTAAGTCCTCAACGGCATTAACGGCAGTTTTCAATGGTTTCGTAAGCCCTCAACGGCATTAACGACGATTTTCTGGTTATATAAGTCCTCAACGGCATTTAACAACGGTTCTCTCTCAGATGGTTTCATAAGTCCTCAACGGCATTAACGACGGTTTTCTGGTTATATAAGTCCTCAACGGCATTAACAACGGTTCTCTCTCAGATGGTTTCATAAGTCCACAACGGCATTAAACAACAGTTTTTATCAGCTCAATGGTTTCATAAGTCCACAACGGCATTAAACAACAGTTTTTATAGGCATCAATGGTTTCGTAAGACCTCAACGGCATTAACAATGGTTTTCTGGTTTCGTAAGTCCTCAACGGCATTAACAACAGTTTTCTGGAGTCCTCAACGACATTAACAACAATTTTCCTCAGCACTGACGGGATTTGTAAAACCTCAATGGCATTAACAATGGTTTTCTCAAACACCGACTGGTTTTGAAAATCCTCTATGGCACTAACAAATGGCCTCAGTACCAACTCTCCGATGACGTCAAGTCGCAAGTTTTGTATACAGCGCATCATTCATTTTTCTCTCGTTGAAAAACAGAGTGACAAACCCCATAATCCGATCAAGGTATGTTTTCTAAAACTCTTCACTCTGCATTTAGCCCTGATGAACTATGCCGGTCTGATCCCTACAAAGGGGTATGTAGGCAGCTCTTATGAGCGCGACCACATGCATCACATTTTACTTGTACGGAGATGTCCACATCAAGGGGTGTCTTCTATCTTTGACGCGACTTTCATCACACAAATGATTGACAAGCCACGTCAAAGAGGGGCAACTGTAGACACCCCAAAATGAAACGTTTGTACACATTTTAATCCCCGATGATGAAAGGAAATACCCGGAAGACCTCTCGGATTAAAACTCTCCAAGTCAACTCAGTCAACAGTACCGTACGGTACTCATCTCTCACTCACGGTAGAGCCCAAGTCACGTACGGCAGCTTTTTGAATTTTGGCGGTGGAAGTGTGCCGCACGGCACAGTAAGTGTGCCGCACGGCACAGTATGTGTGCCGTACGGCACTGTCACGTGTCACACAGCTTTTGCAGAGTTCCCAGCAGCTCAAATGTTGACGAATTCGCTCCTTCAGTTCATGATGATTTCGTGCCTACCCTAGAGCCATCATTCCCTTGTGTGGAGAGGAAGTAAACTTGGCAATCAAGTCTACCCATTCTCTATATAATCCGATCGGTTGCAATGAAGATGGCATCGAAAAAATTGTGAGAAAAATCATGAAGCTCTACCACTAATTTACAACACTTCTTTGGTTACAAACCATCCTCATACTCACCTATAGCCTCCGGAAATAAATTCTATTTCCCCTTGGAGTGGGTAAAATCTGATTACCCTACTACTAGGCATAAACACGTGCCTATGGCAGTCACCATGAAAGGGTGAATAGCTCGGCACCACATAGGGTATTCGTGAGCCCTGTGCCGAGCTGGCTTGGCCATGAGTAAGGCCAGAACGACAGGAATGAACTAATATACCAGGATGTGCCAGCTCGGTATAAGTCATAAGGGAATGCCCCTGGTACGGCCGAGCTGGGGGAGCTACGGGTAAAGCTTGAATAGCATTCTGGAATACATGGACTCAGATCAGCGTGAATAGCTGAGTTATGTACGAGTCATGCCGAGCTACGTGGAAGCACGACACCACCACAGATAAGGCGGTGAGACATTCCAGAATAATCTAAGGCGGTTCCTTATGAGATAAGGGGCAGTCCCGTGAAATGGGGGATTGATATGGGAAGTCCTAATGTGGTTAGGAGTATACCCGAAAGAATCCTATATAGAAAGAAAGTCCTCTGCTAGACGAGATCTAGCAGGATATGGAGACTTGCCCCTAATAGGAAAGTTCTATTAGGAAAAGGATTCCTAAAGGAAATAAGAAACAAGGGGCACGAGATGCCTAAATTGATAAACATATACACCTATAAATACAAGACAAAAAACCATGACAAGAGGTACGCCGTGAAACCCAACTTTCATATGCATTGTGATTTGAGTATGCGATACTAACTTAGGCATCGGAGGGCCTTTGCCAACGAGAGGCAAAGGTGCTCTAACCCTTTCTCTGTTTTGCAGATTTAGGGTTGACTCAAGGAAGCACATGATCCAGGGTTACGTGGATTTATCCCCGTACAATTGGCGCCGTCTGTGGGAAACGCTAACAACAAAGCTTGATCCCTTCCAACAGAGATCAACAATGGTGCTTTCAGAGCCTCTTCTGTGCACTCCACGACAAAAGGATGTGGAAGATGATGGGACCACGCTTGTGTATACTACGAGAAAGAACACAAGGGTGGACAAAACTCCCCTGATTCTAAGAGCACCTCAGAAAAAGCCAGCAACAAAGAGGTTCGACATAGGGAATATCCCCGAGATTCCAAAGTTCAGGGATACACGCCTAATACGCCATGGTTCTCCAAGGGCAAGATGCTCAAAGACACCACCAGGAGGCGGGGAGGCCTCCACCCGACGTGAGCGGGGAAGAAGCCCCCCGAGGAGGGATGGTAACAGGCACACGAGGAATCGAGAGAGGGAAGATAGCCTTGACAGAAAGGAACAAGAGGCAGAGGAATTGGCCCGTGAAGTCACTCGACGAGAACGAGAGATTCAGGACCTAAAAAAGCAGCTTCAGGAGAAAGAAAAAGACCTATGCTCACGGACGAGATCCGTGCACCATGAGCAAAAGAAGAAAAGTCGTCATCACGACAACATCTCCACCGACCGAGCAGCCTCTCCACGAAAAAGGAGAGATAGGAGCGTTTCTGTTGAAAAAAGAGAAAGAAGGAAGCACGCTAGGGACAGATATGAGAGGTTTGGTTCCAACGAGTATATTCCTGAGCAGTACGCGAGAAGGAGGGACGCTGGCCGAGCTGAGGGAGGTCCTAAAACTGCACGAGAGGTAGCTAAAGAAGCCCTAGGCCAGATCTCCAAGTCACCACTGGCTCATTGGATTCGCGCGGAGAAGACGCCGAGCAGAGTAAAACACTCAGCGTTCATTCCTTATGAAACTAACACGGACCCTGTGGTCCATATCCAACACTACCAGCAGGCCATGTTTATGCATGAGCAGGATGATGCACTGCTATGCAAAATGTTCCCGTCCAGCCTAGGGAAAGTGGCCCTAAGTTGGTACCATAAGCTCCCAGAAGGATCAATCCTATGCTGGACCCAACTGGCCGAGGAGTTCACCGCTCGGTTCCTCACAAGCCGAGCAGCTCCAAAAACCTTTGATGCGTTGACCTCTATGAGAGAGAGGGATGATGAGACCCTGCGTCAGTACTCAAAGCGTTACTGGGAAACTTTCAACGCAATTGAAAATTGTAGTGAGGAGTATGCTCTGGCAACGTTCAAAACAAGTCTGCCCGTGCATAGTAAGCTATGAGAATCGCTTACCATGCACCCAGTCAAAACTGTGGCCAAATTGATGGAGAGAATTCAAGAGCATGCACGGGTAAAAGATGACATCCTGCAGGCTGGAGGAAAGATCATAGCTGGACAACCTCAGCTGCCAGAGAAGAGGACAATGGAGTCAAAGATATACAAGAAGGACTTCACAACGGGAAGGAAGGATTATACACAGCAGAGGAAGGACAAAGCAGATCCAGACCCTAAGTTATATTTCAGTATTATGGCGACTTTCAATATACCCATCTACAAAATGCTGTACAGAATCAAGAATGAACAATGGTTCAGGAGACCCCCAAAGATGACTGGGAACCCAGAAAAAAGGAGGGCCACCAATCAGCACTGCAGCTACCACAGGGATTGGGGGCATATGACTGAGGATTGTATGGAGTACAAGAAATTCCTGGACGAGAAGGTGGCAGAGGGCCACCTAAAGGAATTCTTGGCCGATAGCAAGAATGACGCCGAGCTGATAGAGGAAATGGACTACGAGAAAGGTCCAAAGGGAACGATCCATATGATACATGGATTGGTTGCCCCATACACAAGTAATGAAATAAGGCACATCCAGAGGGTCAACGGACAAACAAAGCAGGTCATGAAGCTCGGCATGAAGAGGCCGAGGGCGGAGGGGGTCATGGAGGCCCCAATCACCTTCACTGATGATGACCTGGATGGGGTATCAATACCCCATAATGACGCACTAGTAATCACCCTATGGATAGGGGAATACGACGTGGAAAAGATTCTTGTTGATCAAGGGGCTAGCACAGAAATCATGTACTACGACACCTTCAAAAGAATGGAACTCCCAACCAGCTCGTTGCAAAAGTGTCTCGTCCCCCTAGTCGGCTTCAGTGCACAAATAGTGTGGCCTATGGGAAAAGTTACACTGCCCATCCGAGCAGGGTCAGTAGTACTAAAGACGGATTTCCTTGTGGTGGACATCCCTTCCTCCTATAACGTGATTATAGGAAGAACATGGATGCACAAAATGAAGGCGGTCTCCTCAACTTACCACCAGAAGATCAAATACCCCGGAGTAGATGGAATAGAGTGCATTAAAGGCAGCCAGAAAGTGGCCGATCAATGTTTCACCATGGTCCTGAAAAAATCCCCAAGGGCCGAGCTGGTGCAAACAGTTGAAGTTCCAGATCAACCAACCCTGGAGGACGTCGGGGGCGACCCTACCAAGAAGATGGTGGAGGGGTTGAAGAAAATACAAGTTCAGGAGGATGATGCAGAGAAGTATTTCTTGATCGGCGAGACCCTCTCCGAGCTGGAGGAAAGAGATTTGGTCACCTTTCTTAAAGACCACATCGATGTATTTGCTTGGACCCCCCAGGAGATGCCTGGAATAGATCCTGAAGTCATCTGCCACCACTTGAACGTGGACCCTCAGCACAAGCCAGTTGTGCAGAAGGCAAGGAGATCGGCCCCACAGCACGCGGATGCTGTAATTAAGGAAGTAGAACGGCTACTAGAAGCGGATGCCATACGTGAAGTGAGCTATCCAGATTGGTTGGCCAACACGGTTGTAGTAAAAAAGAAGAATGGGAAGTGGAGGGTCTGTGTGGATTTCACCAGCCTCAACAAAGCATGTCCCAAAGATAGCTTCCCACTCCCCAGAATTGATCAACTCGTAGATGCCACATCAGGCTATGAGAGGATGAGCTTCCTCGACGCATATCGAGGATATCACCAAATAGCTATGTATGAGCCCGATCAAGAAAAAACGTCCTTCATCTCCCCAAGAGGGCTCTACTGCTACAAAGTCATGCCGTTTGGGCTAAGGAACGCCGGAGCAACATACCAGAGGCTAGTCACTAAGATGTTCAGAAAACAGCTCGGCAGGACTATGGAGGTCTACATCGACGACATGGTAGTCAAGAGCAAGTTGAAGCCTGATCACCTCGCCGACCTAAGGGTAACTTTCAACATTCTAAGGAAATACAAGCTGAAATTGAACGCTTCCAAGTGTGCCTTTGGAGTCAGCTCGGGAAAGTTTCTTGGGCACCTAGTGACTAAGAGGGGGATTGAAGCTAACCCAGATCAAATCACGGCTCTACAAGGCCTTCAAAGCCCAAAGACCACGAAGGAGGTCCAGAGGCTAACCGGGATGGCAACAGCCATTAATCGCTTCATCAGTAAGTCCTCAGACCGCTGCAGACCTTTCTTTCAACTTCTGAAGAAGAGAGAAGGCTACGAGTGGGGAGCCGAGCAGGAACGGGCTTTCCAGGAGTTAAAAAGCTACTTATCATCACCACCCTTGCTCTCTACTCCAGAAGCTGGGGAGCGGTTGATATTATACTTAGCAGTATCTGATCATGCGGTCAGCTCGGTCCTCCTATGAATAAAGGGGACGGAGCAAGCTCCATTCTATTTCGTAAGCAAAACACTGTTGGATGCTGAGACACACTACCTACCGCTGGAGAAATTGGTATATGCTCTTGTTGTTGCATCAAGAAAGCTGCCCCATTACTTCTTGCAACATCCCATCACCGTATTCACTGAGTATCCACTAAGGGCCTTGCTCAGGAAGGCAGACTTCTCCGTAAGAATCTCCAAATGGTCAATAGAACTGAGTCAGTTTGACCTCGATTATTAGCCAAGAATAGCAATCAAAGGGCAGATTTTAGCGGATTTCATAGCTCAGTTTACTCTAACAGTGGCACCGCCACCGCCAACTCTCCACGAGAAGGAGCAAATTAGTAATCCCGAGCAGCCAACGAGAGTGGCCGATCTGGAATCAAATGAATGGAGGCTTTACGTTGATGGGTCAGCCTGCAACAAAGGATCTGGGGCAGGGGTAGTACTTTTTTCTCCAGAAGGATTGGTTTTGGAGCAAGCACTATGACTCGGATTTAGTGCCACTAACAATGTGGCAGAGTATGAAGCCTTGGTCACTGGACTGAGAAGTGCCCTGGAACTCAAGGTAAAAAAGTTGAGAATATTTTATGACTCACAATTAGTGGTTAACCAACTTTCAGGGGAGGATGCTACGAAAAGTGAGAAGATGGCCGCATACTCAGAAGCGGCCAAGGACCTACTTGATAAATTTGATAAGGTTCACATTCAGCAAATCAGCTCGGGCCAGAATGCTCATGCAGATTCATTGGCTTGCTTGAGATCAGCAGTCAAGACAGAATATCGCCGCACGGTGGCGGTGGATTACCTGAGCGAACCAAGCATTGGCCGAGTAGTGGAGATCGTGATGGAAACAGACTTTGGGCCAAGCTGGATGGACCCAATAGTAGCATACCTACGAGATGGGACCTTGCCAGAAGATAAGAGGGAGGCACACAAAATCAAGACCAAGTCAGTACGTTTTTGGCTCTCTCCAGAAGATAAGATTTACAGAAAGTCTTTCCTTGGTCCATATTTATTATGTGTACACCCAGTCCTTGTTCAGAAATTCCTCCACGAGATCCATGCTGGAACTTGTGGGGGACACACTGGTGGTAGATCCATAGCCCACCGAGCAATATCCCAGAGATATTGGTGGCCCTACATGCAGGAGGATGCAAAGGCTTTTGTCAAGACTTGTGAGAAGTGCCAGAGGTTTTCTCCCCTAATCCGAGCACCGGCTGAGGATCTGCTACCATTGACTAGCCCATGGCCGTTTGCCCAATGGGGATTGGACATCGTGGGACCTCTCCCTATGGCAACAGGGAAACGAAAGTTCCTACTAATTGGCACTGACTATTTCACCAAGTGGATAGAAGGGGAAGCTCTTGCCAAAATCACAGAAGCTATGGTGGAGAAATTTGTGTGGAATAAGATAATCACAAGGTTTGGAGTACCCTACTCCATTATCTCAGACAACGGGTCCCAGTTCGGCAAAAAGTTCAAAGCTTTCTGTGCCCAGTACGGCATCAGAAACTATTATTCAACCCCTGCTTACCCGCAGAGCAATGGCCAGGCAGAGGCCTCAAATAAGACTATCTTAAAAAGTCTCAAGTAGAGATTGGAGAAGAAGAAGGGAAAATGGCCCGATGAGCTTCTAGCCGTGCTCTGGGCATACAGGACCACCCCCCGGTGGTCTACGGGAGAGACGCCGTACTCCCTTGCTTATGGGACAGAGGCAGTGATTCCTTTGGAAATTGGTTTGCCAACCATTCGCACTGCTCTCGTGGAATCAGGAGGCAACGATAAAGCCCTTACCGAGCAACTCGATCTCGCTGAAGAGAGGAGGGAGCGTGCACTCATCACCTTAGCAGCATATCAAGAGCAGCTAGGAATAAGCTATAACAAAAAGGTACCGCCGAGAGAATTCAAGATCGGGGATTTAGTCCTAAGGAAAGTACTGGCCAACACCAAAGTATCCACTGATGGAAAGCTCGGACCGAACTGGGAAGGCCCATACAAAATTGTGGGGATTGCTGGCATTGGGGCCTACCGCTTGGCCGACCTGGATGGAGACCCAGTTCCACGACCATGGAACGTCCAGAACCTTAGACGATTCTTCCAGTAATTTGTTTATGTGATTACGAATACAGTCACATCGTTTTTTGTCATTTTTCTCCACATCTATTTTTAGCACATAGTTGCAATTACCAAGACAATCACCAGCATGAGCCAGTTAGATCCAATATTTTAAAGCATGAATAAAGTATCTTTCTTACTATGATTGTTGTTTAAATATGAACCCAAACTGCTCTCAAAATTGGATTCCTATTGGGGAGCAAAGAGTGTATATCCCAACCATGTTAGTAAAACTCTAAATATGAAGAAACTTAGATTTGCAACGAATATTGCGACAAAATATTCTAAGTATGAAGAAACTTAGATTTGCAACGAATATTGCAACAAAATACTCTAAGTATGAAGAAACTTAGATTTGCAACGAATATTGCAACAAAATACTCTAAGTATGAAGAAACTTAGCTTTGCAACGAATATTGCAACAAAAAACTCTAAGTATGAAGAAACTTAGATCTACAACGAATATTGCAGCAACATCTCTAAGTATGAAGACAGAAACTTAGAAGGTTCGAAAATATGAAAATTCAAGTATGAAGACACTTGAAACACTTAGCATGCGGAAACACATAACACGAAGAAGACATGGAGAAACATTAGCGAAACAAGTAAACTTAGCAGAAATAGCAAAACCAATGTATCAAACGGCCACAGGTGACCAAACAAGCCACACAGGGCCAAGAGTAGAGTTTAGATAAATGACAGACAAGAGAAATAAGAAGGCATCAAGCCTCTTCACTGAGCCCTGAGGCATCAGTGGCTAGGGTAGGATTGGGATTGTTTCCACCATCTCCTTGGATAGGAAGGTCGGCATGGGTATCTTCAGTCTGAGTTTGCTCGGAGGCAAGCTCGGTCTGGTTCTCAGGATCGGGCTGAGCCTGGGCATCTGCTTGAGCATGAGCGGCGGCCGTCTCGCTCGGCAGCTCCATATCAGCCCAGTGAGGGGAGGATTCATCAATGCCGAGCTTAGTAAGGCAGCACCGCCAAGCCGCCCCCCAGATGGCATCCTGCACAGCTGGCATCTGCGCTTTATAATTCTCTGTAACCTCTAGGACAGCTCGATCGTACTCCGCCGCCGCCTTAGCCTCTGTTGCTGTCAACTGGTTACTCAGCCCGAGCTCAACCTCCTCCAACCTCTTCACCAGACCGGCATTCTCTCCCCTCAGCGCCTCCACTTCCGCTCGAGCTTCCTTTAGGGACTGGGAGTACTGGGCAATCTCCTTCTCGGCCCTCTCCGCCCTCCTCTGCTCCTTCTTCAGCTTCTTCTCGACCTCTTTGGCTCTATCAAGACCCACAGAAGCCTTCTGCATGATCTGTTAAGGAAAGGTGAAAAAGAAAGCAGAACATAAGCACAAGAGCAAGTCTAGGTACAATAAAAAGGGAATCAAAAGGATGTGTTTACCTTGACACTGCACTGGAAGATGGACTTCATCAGCACGTCATAGGAAGTGCTCTTCTCCCTCTCCACGACGTTGGGAAGAAGGGCAGCTTGGGAAATACCGAAGGCCACATCGGTAGAAGAAATCTTGTCAATCGAAGTGACAAGAGTGCCATCAGGGCGAGCAAGCGGAGGGGCCCAGGGCTGTACCAGCGGTGGAGAATCAGTCACTGGTGGGTTGGTATCCCCAGTTCTTCTCCTCTGAGGTGGGGGCTGGACTTGCTGGGGACTCCCCGCTGGTCTCTTCTCCCTCTGACGGTCGGTGAGGGAAGGGGACGGTGATTAAGGAGGTTGGGTGGTTCGAATGGCCGGAGGAGCACGGGAGGCTCCGCCGAGAGTCAGCTGGTCCAGGAGGTTGATCGGTTGTAGAGGCATCTCTGAACGGTCCGGTGAAGGAGAATAGCCCGGTGAGTCGTCTGAGTTTGCTAGTTGGGAGGATTACTCGGCGATCTCTCGGACGAGTGCTCGGTAATCCACCCCACCCGCTTCGTCTTCTTCTTCTTCTTCTTCTTCTTCTTCTTCTTCTTCTTCTTCTTCTTCTTCTTCCGCTACTGTTGCTCTGCCGGATGTGCTTGGGTCAAGATTAGTACGGATAAGGATGGGGATGGCCGTATGGATCTCCGGGATGTGAGCAAAGATAATTTGCCGCTGGAGGTCTTCAGGGGCGCGAGCACGCCTGGTCCTTCTCCTGGGGGACCCTCTGCATCGTTGGGGAGCCCTTTGCTCAACTGATGGGCGAGTAGCTACTAGAGGACCCGGGGGTGGCCAAGTATGTCTCGAGCACGGCTCGCCTTCCCTACAGATCCCACCCCAGTAAGATGGCATATATCCCAGAAGAATATGAGCAGATCGGCCAAGACCCACAGGCGTGGGGGTGAAACCGACGAAATACAGGGCCCAAGCGATTTCCTCACGGTGAAGTCTGCCATGGATCAGGCGACCATCGTGGTTAAGATTGCTCGCTGCAAAAACAACATAAAGGAAAGCAAGGTTAGAGACCATTCCTAAAAAAGATAGAGGAAGAGAGGGATATAGGTGCAAGGAGCGAAGTACTAACGTGGTTTGCCTGTGGCCGTAGGGCAGGAGAGACCAATGACGTTCCCCTCTGCATCCTTTGGCTCCCAGTTACTGGTGACCACTAGAAAGTCATCTGCCTCACCCTTCGAGGAATTGGGTAGGTCAGTGATGAGTTTCTGCTCGGGGTCCCTAGCCTTAAAGTAGTAATTGTGATCTGCTGTGGGGACGACACTGTAAAGGTAATGTAAATCCCACCAGTCGAGGTGCAAGCCGAGCAGTTGATTTAGGGAAATTGTGCCCATGACTACCCTAACGAAATTAGGGCAGAACTGCATGGGGTTTAGGTTGCATCTAGAACAGACCTCCCTGAAGAAAGGGTGTAGGGGGAGTCTGAGTCCCCCTTCCACTATGAAGATCATAGGAATGAGGATTTTATCTTCTTCCAGGCTTACCACTCTCAAGTCGTTGGGTTCGTTTCACCTAAACTGGACATCGGCAGGGATGTTGTATCTTTGTCGAAATTCTATTATTTTTTGAGGGTTGCTAAGGAGGGCTCTATATCTACCCATTTCTTCGTAAAACTAGGGTTTCACAGTTGAAACCCAGAAGAACAAGAAGATGAACAGGCAACAATGAAACACGAAAACGGGAGTAGAAATCCAAAAGGGCCACTTACGTGAGAGAGATGGTCCTAGTCAGTTGATTTTCGACGCGAACGGAAGGAGATTTTCCGACGAAAATCGGAGGAAGGACTGTGGTTGCAAAAAGCTTGAACGTCGTTGATGGCGGATGAAGTCTTCTCTATCTTCTGTGCTTTTGACAAGTATGAAGTGAAGGAGAAGGGGAGAGGTTTTTTGGGAGGGAAAAATGATTATCCCGCCCGAAACCCCATAAAGGTGGAACGTGACGTATGGGAAACGTCAGAGGAATCGTCCTTTGGGCTTATCCGAGCCACCAAAGGGTCACTTCGCATTTAATACGAAAGCAACGTTGCCACCCACGTGGAGGGAAGGTGTGCAAAGGGATGCATCAGGAGCCATTGAAGCTCTGCACACCGCTGACGAGTAACAGCAGTGACAGAGTTGGGGAGCAATTGGAGTGGGTAAAATCTGATTACCCTACTACTAGGCATAAACACGTGCCTATGGCAGTCACCACAAAAGGGTGAATAGCTCGGCACCACATAGGGTATTTGTGAGCCCTGTGCCGAGCTGGTTTGGCCATGAGTAAGGCCAGAACGACAGGAATGAACTAATATACCAGGATGTGCCAGCTCGGTATAAGTCATAAGGGGATGCCCCTGGTACGGCCGAGCTGGGGGAGCTACGGGTAAAGCTTGAATAGCATTCTGGAATACATGGACTCAGATCAGCGTGAATAGCTGAGTTATGTACGAGTCATGCCGAGCTACGTGGAAGCACGGCACCACCACGAATAAGGCGGTGAGACATTCCAGAATAATCTAAGGCGGTTCCTTATGAGATAAGGGGCAGTCCCGTGAAATGGGGGATTGATATGGGAAGTCCTAATGTGGTTAGGAGTATACCCGAAAGAATCGTATATAGAAAGAAAGGCCTCTGCTAGACGAGATCTAGCAGGATATGGAGACTTGCCCCTAATAGGAAAGTTCTATTAGGAAAAGGATTCCTAAAGGAAATAAGAAACAAGGGGCACGAGATGCCTAAATTGATAAACATATACACCTATAAATACAAGACAAAAAACCATGACAAGAGGTACGCCGTGAAACCCAACTTTCATATGCATTGTGATTTGAGTACGAGATACTAACTTTGACTCAAGGAAGCACGTGATCCAGGGTTACGTGGATTTATCCCCGTACACCCCTCCCGAAGCAAACCCAACTGAAAACCCAGTCCCCTGTTTTTCGGTTCCAACCCGCAAGCTCATTCCACCGAATTTACTCTCTCTTATCAAGTTCTCGTCTCTGCTGCTGCACCAAGGAAGAGTTGGGAGTCCAGAAGAAATCCAAAAACCCCATTCAGAAGTTCAAGAAAGAGTATTAATCCGAGAGTTTGCAAACCGAGGTACGATCCCGTTTCGCCAAGTTCCTTAGCTTTGGTACTTTGAGGGGAGGGATATCAAGTGTGGGATGATCCCCGATATCATCTCTGCATTTGGTATGCCCATGTTACATTAAAATCAGTTTGATTTCATACCTCCCGGTTGCGTCGTACGGTGAGAATATCGCCTTGTACGGGGTGATTCTGTGAGGAGGAACATTTCCTATCTAGACACATTGTTTTCTTATTTAAAATAGCCCATTTTTAATCATGTTCCATGCCTTGTATGTGCCTTTGTTCAATCATGACTAAAAACTAAAGTTTGAACTGTTTGTGCAATGAACAGTGTCGCACGGCACTCCTTTTGTGCCGCACGGTACATCTGGAGTACTATACGGTACTCTTTTGAAAATTCGACCATTTGATTGATGAACAGTGCCGCACGGCACACTCTTTGTACCGCACGGTACACTTAGTGTGCCGCACGGCATACTTTTCTTGCAAAATCCGAAATTTTGAACAGTACCTTGCATGAACAGTTTAAGCTTTGGATTTTTGCATGTTTAAATTACATACTAGTTACTCGCTTTTCATTATTATCGTCTGCTTTACTTGATTTAAAGTTCGGGTTTAAAATATTTTCTAAAAATCCCACAAATGTTTAGTAAAGACCGATTCTTAATCGGGCGAACGGGGTGCATTAAAACCCTTCCCCGCTCGTAACCTGGCTCCCGAATCCAAAACAAATCTCTGGTTTTCAAATTGTTTTATATATCATTTTCTCAAGCATTTTTCGAAACGGTTTCTCGCGTCCTAAACCATTTTCCAAAAACCCGGGTGGTGACTCTATTTTTCAAATCAAACCACCGGTGGAAATCGGCCGTCCACAGCTTAATGTACGGTTGGTTCCAAAGGAGTAGTATTTACTCTTATGGATATGGTTTTCATAGATTTGGATGATAGTTTTTCCTATTATTAGGTATCCAACATGCATGCGGCCTGTATTGGAGTTGTAATTAGTGTGGCATTTTTTTTTGTTCACAATATGAGTTAATTATGGTCTAGAACTTGTTATATTGTTCATATATTGTTTAAGTTAGATAGATATTCATTTTATCTTGAAATGGAATATGACAATCAAGGGCGGAACTACACATGGGCTAAAGTGGGCTGTAGCATAGGTGAAGTGTAAAAAATGCGTAAAATTTTAGTCCACCATATTTTTTTGTGTAGTCCAATTCATTCTAACCCTTAAGCCTCGTTTGGATGAGGGATATCCCACCCGTATATTTTTTCATCCCCTCTTAAGAGGTGGGGCCCCAGCCTTATCCCCTTGTTGGCAACGACATTTCCTCTCCCCCATTTCTTTTCACCCCTTCTTCTCCTCTACGCTCCAAGGTGCTACTCCCGGAAAATTTTTGGGCTGCCTTTACCCTCCCCAAAAGTTATCCCCCTGTACAAGGGGAGGGTTATTGACGAAAAAAACCCTCCTTATCCCCTTACCACGCGTGCATACATCATCTGTGTTGCAAAACACACTGGTGTACAGAAGCGATTTCGAACAAAGTAGGGTTTGTGCGATTTGTTGGCGATCAGTATTGCGATTTCTTGAAATCACTCAGGTATGGATTCACGTTGTTGAATATACTGTGTAGACAAGTTTCGATTGCCACAGAACTCGATTTGTTCCAATTTTTTTCCCTATCTGTTGAGGAAGATTTTTCTGAGCTGTTGAGATTTGTAGGGTTTTTTTTTACTGTTATAACATGAAGTAGGATTTTTTAGGTGATATATACACAGTAGATATACATTATATGTACAGTATGTATATACAATATATATGTAGAAATTTTAGGGTTTCTAAAATGTTTGTTATATATAAAGTATGTATATAGATTATTAAAGTGTGTGTGTATATATATATATATATATATATATATATATATATATATATATATATATATATATATATATATATATATATAGTCCCCTTCCTATCCACACCCTGAAGTTACGGACTTTGTCCGCACCTTATAGTTCTGGACCAAATCTCGACGATCCAAACCATTCAATGTGTTTAAAAGGTGTTTTTAAGGGTCCTCGCGAGAAATCAGCCAAAAAAAAAAATACCGGGAAGGGCTTGATCTGGGCAATTTTTCATATACAGTTTTTATGAAAAATTGTTCGTATCAAGCCCTTCCCGATATATATATATATATATATATATATATATTTTTTTTACTGATTTCTCGCGGGGACAGTTAAAAACACCTTTTAAACACATTGGACGGTTTGGATGATCAAAATTCGATCGGGATCTATGAGGTGTGGATGAGGTGTGGACGAAGTCTGGGATTTTAAGCGTTTAGATAAAAAGTTTTGTGTGTGTGTGTGTGTATCAAGAAGTTTCCTATGAGGGCTCCCTCACAAAAAAAAGTGCGGGAAAACAGTTGTGAGTCATTGGATCGCGTGAAGTGCATAGGATCCAATGGCCCACAACTGTTTTCCCGCACTTTTTTTTATAAGGGAACCCTTATATAGATAGATTATATGCAATATTTATATAAAGTATGTATATATATAAAAAGTATATGATATATGTACAGTATATATACAGTATTTTAGGATTTTCTGATAGGTGTTATACATACTATATATATATATATATATATATATATATATATATATATATATATATATATATATAGCTTCTAGTCTGGACTCTGGGACTTCGGACCTCCACGTTCCCGATATTTTTTTATGATCCGAACTGTCCAATGTGTTTAAAACGTGTTTTTAAGCCCCCCCCGCGAGAAATCATAAAAAAAAAAGTATATGATATATGTACAGTGTATATACAGTATTTTAGGATTTTCTGATAGGTGTTATACATACTATATATATAGCTTCTAGTCTGGACTCTGGGACTTCGGACCTCCACGTTCCCGATATTTTTTTATGATCCGAACTGTCCAATGTGTTTAAAACGTGTTTTTAAGCACCCCCCGCCCCCCACGGGAAATCATAAAAAACAAATTACCGAGAAGGGCTTGATCCAAATAGTTTTTCACAAAACTGTATATGTATAGTTTTTGTGAAAAACTGCTCTGATCAAGGTCTTCCTGGTATTGTTTTTTGATGATTTCTCGCAAGGACCCTTAAAAACACGTTTTAAACACATTAGACGGTTCGGATTTTGCAAAAACAATTTTTAAAAACTTCAAAACACCCAAAAACCTCCAGTTAGGGATCCCTGACTGGAAGCTAGCCAATATATATATATATATATATATATATATATATACAAAAAACTTCCAATCCAAACTCCCGGATTTTAAAACGTCCGGACCTCCTCCACCTTCCCAATTTTTTTTTGAAAATCCGAACCGTTAGATGTGTTTAAAACGTGATTTTAAGGTCCAACGCGAAGATTTGGCAAAAAAAAATACCCGGAAGGGCTTGATCGGGGCAGTTTTTCACAAAAATGCTAATACCTTAAAATCACGTTTTAAACACATCTAACGGTTCGGATTTTCAAAAAAAAATTGGGAAGGTGGAGGTCCGGACGTTAGGTCCGTAAATAAGGGTTTGGATAGGAAGGGGTTCCTATATATATATATATATATATATATATATATATATATATATATATATATATATATATATATATTATAGAGAATAGAAGAAGGATCTATGTTTTAAAAAAATCTTAAAAAAACATTGGTTGAGCAATCCCATTTACTAATACAAATCTAGGGTTCTTAATATAAATGAGACTAATTTATTAGTGTGTGTGTGTGATTGATTTCATACTCATCATGAAACCATTTGTGGCTATTTAGGATGCAAGACTTAACAGAAAACAACTACGGAGGAGAAAAGAGAGCAAGAGGCAATTATTGTGTTAAACACCTTCATTCAGGCTGTAATGGGGTGTTTCGCCTTTACTTGTTCATCATATCCACAACCCAATATCCCCATCCTGAGTGTGTACAGAATCCTAACTTTGACTAGACCCAAGTCAATGCTGTCAATAGGCTCGTTAATGTTAATGAGGTTGATTGTCACGAACAGTTGAGGGTAAACAGACATACATTTTTAAGATTGTATTGTTTAGTTCGAAATGTTGGCTTAGGGGACTCTCGGTTTGTATGTCTCGAGGAGAGGGTAGCTATTTTCTTGTGGATCCTCGCGCACCATACGAAGCAAAGGCGTATGAAACATCAGTTTTGGAGATCGATTGAAACCATAAGTAGGCATTTCAATGTCGTACTCCAAGTTGTGTTGTGCCTTCATAAAATGCTCCTAGTAACTCCCGAGCCTGTACCTGCGAATGACCATGGCAATAGATGAAATTGGTTTCAGGTACATGTCCGTTACAAATGTTTACACTTAATACATTTTGTTTCCTCAACTCCACCACATGTACTTTCTTTCCATAACCTACTCAAATTGTCGTAGAATTGTCTTGGGGCTTTGGAAGGGACCTTCGTGCCAGTTAATCCCCCGGCAGCAGATAAGCCACGCTATAGGTCAAGGAAGGGTGAGATTGCCACAAATATTTTAGGTGTTTGTACTCAAGACCTAAAATTTGTCTTTGTCTTGTTGGGATGTGAAGGGTCCGCCACTGACTCTAGAATCTTCAGAGACGCCATCGCAAGACCCAATGGTTTGAAAGTCTCCCGTGGTATGTTCCAATTCTTCACCTTTCCATTGAATCCATTACATCAATGTGGTGCAATCCTCCGATAAACTATTTCAATATCACAACTTCCATTGGTTACAGGACATTACTACCTTGTGGATGACGGATACACAAATGGAGAGGGTTTTCTAGCACCATACCGCAGCCAACGATATCACCTTAACATTTGGATGCAAGGTCACATGTCAGCTAGCCAAGATAAGTACTTCAATATGAAGCACTCCGCTGCTAGGAATGTCATTGAGAGAAGCTTTCATGTGTTGAAAATGAGATTTGCAATTTTGAGGTCTCCCACATATTACCACATCCGGACTCAAACTCGTATTGTCACAGCATGTTGCCTTCTCCATAACCTCATTAAAAGAGAGATGCCCAATGATCCGGTTGAGTTGGAGTACACGCAATGGGAACAAGCTCACCTCCATGAAGTCGAGGTTGATGATGATCGCATTACGACCATAGACACTTCTAATGAATGGACCGCAGAGAGGGATGCGTTGGCTACTACCATGTACAACCATTGGCTAGAAAATGGTGGGAGACGAGATTTATCCACCATGATTGATGACCATTTTTTTTTTAAGACATTGTATTAACAACTTGGTTTTAAGTATATGTACTAAGAACTTATTTGTAGGAGTTTGTATTAAGGACTTTGTTTAAGTATTTCTAATTGCGATGGTCATTTAATGTGAACAACTTGGAACATAGTACAATTAGTTGGAAGGTTTTGTAGTCAACAATTTACGTCGTATTTTTACATTTGTTGGCCAATTTAAATGCATTTGCAGCAATGGATACCCAAGAAGGCTAAGTGTCTACCAAAAAGACACCAATGAGCCGTAGTGTATGGAGGAAAGTGGAAGAGGATGCATGTATGAAAATCATGGTGAATGAAATTTCGGACAAGCGGAGTACCGATAATGGCTTCAAACCCGATTCTTCACCTTGGTTGAGAAGGAGTTGGAGAAGGTGTTGCAGGATAGCCACCTAAAGGCCTCCCCCCACATTGATTCTAAAGTCAAATATTGGAGACAAATGTACCACAAAAATATTTGACATTTTAGCACTTAATGGATTTGCTTGGGACGATGTCAACAAATGCATCAATGTGGAGGAGGATATGTGGAACGAGTTTGAAAAGGTATCTCATTATGCTTTAATTAAAATGTTGTGGCAATGTGAGATCATTCTAAACTTTCATTGTTTGCGCAGGCGAACCCTAAGAAGGCCAAAGAGGTGTACGGAAAGCGTTTCCCTTACTATGATGATTGGCAAATTGTGTTCGGAAAGGATAAGGCAACCAAGGTAGGTGCGGAGGATCCAACGCAAATAGAGGCATCGTCTCCAAGAAATAATGTTGTACATGAAATTTCTGAAGATGATTCTTTGGAGATGGGTGAAGAGAATCCTTCTCGCGAAGGGTGCATGCAAGGGGGAGGGGACTTGTATGATGGGTTCTTTAGTCGTGAATTTGTGAATTCATCGTCACGAGCTCCACCCCCCACAACTCCACACATACGGGAGCCACCCCCCGCACCTCCACACCTACGGGTTCCACACCTTTGCCCCCCGCATGTCGTATATCAATCCCAACGTCCACCACGCCTCTGGCCAATACCAGAACTAAAATGGGAAAGAAGAGGACAAGAATCAGCGATGAGGGTTTAATTGGTGAAAGTATGGATAATTGGTGCAAAGAGAGCTTGGTGCACATGGGGAAAATGGCCAATGCAATGGGGTATGAGAAAGAGATATCTGCTCGTCGTTCGATGATTCGGGAATTGCTTGAAAAACGTGACCTTACTTTGGCACAACAATTCAAGTTGGCTGCCGTTATTGACAAGAAGGATGAGAGGGTAGACCAATTCTTGAACACTCGTAATGAAAGGAAGCAAGCTTGGGTTGAGGCCGTCTTGAGGGTGAAGTCTTTGGTCCCATTTAGGCAAGCGTGGGAAAATTGCCTTACTTTTTGAAGTGGCCAAGCGATTCAGTCTTATTGTATATTTAGTGGCCCATTTTTTGAAGTGGCTGATCTCTCACGTACTATACATGTGGTAATTTGGTATTGTAATGTAATAATTAAGTAGGTTGTTTGTGAATTTGTACAAGATAAACTACATACAATTGTAGATAAACTCTAAATTATCTCTATGATGGATACATTAAGCACTTTGTTGGTTAGTACTTGTATAATTGAATGAAAATATCTTGGCATGACAGGGTTTTGGTGGTTGTTGGCTTTTTATTGGGCAATGATGAATACAATTGTGGTTAATGAAAGTAGTTACCTTGGCGGGGCAGCGTTAGTTGCAGCCATGCGTACCCTTGTGGATGAAAATGTTATATCTAAGCCCTTTTTACTTATATCTGAGCCATTTTAGTTTCATGTTTTGGTATTGTTACTGGCAGTGAAATCAAATTTTTGGCCGGTCCTGTGTGCGTGTGTGTGGGGCAGGTCTGGTTTATGGGGGATATTGTTATTTTTAGGGACTTTAGGACTATGATGACAAGTGAGCCCATCCTATTGTTAATGCTATTGCACTTCATTTCTCCTACATTTAAGTACTTGTTAAGGCCAATGATGAATTCTGAATTTTGAGCCCACTATTGGATTTTTATGTCATTTTGATGGTGAGGGAACAATGAATGAAATGTTGAGCCCATTGCTGACTGAATTCTGTTATGCCCAGTGCATGTTTCAAAAGACAGAGATTTGTCAAATTTAAACGTTTTAGCTGGTGAATTTACTTAAGTTATGGGCATGTAACTGCTGCACCTGTTTTACACTGTGTTACTGCTGGTAGATAGAATGTGGGCTTCATAGAAGCTACAGCTGCTGCACCTGATTTGTACTGTGTTGACTATGAATCTGTTTTATAAGTGTTTCCTGGGCTTCATAGAATCTGGCCACTTGGAACAATGCCCAATTCCCAAACTGAATTTTGCGATGCCATTGCATGTTTCAAAAGACAGATTTGTGATTGAATGTAATTAATTTGTGGGCTATGATGACGCATATGATACAATAAGACAGAGATTTAAAGGCAAGACAACATTAGATGGCCAATGGGCAACTAATGTTGCTGCTTGGACCTCGTGTCTTTAAAAAATGGTGAAATACACCCAAGTATCTGAGCCTATTTTGTGGTTAACCTTATTTACGAATTTCCCGCTAATAATGTGTGCCTTTTCTGTTGTATTTCCTTCATCCTTTGTTTGTTATTAGTAGTGATGGCAGGAAAAAAGTCATACTATTTTGTATGTTTTGGGAGGAGACCAGGAATATATGAAAGTTGGGCAAGCTGTAGCCAACATGTCAATGGGTTTTCAAGTGCTATATTTGAAAAACATGCTTCATGGGAAGAGGCCAACTTTGCTCTCCGAGCACATTTTGAAAGCCTTGCTGTAACGGTGCCAAATGTGGAAGAGCAAAATTTGGAAGATCGCGCACCATTGTTTATCCCAATGGAAGCAGCCGTTCAAGAGGAGGGAAGAAGAGTTGGTAACCAAACAACGTGTTTGAAGTTGACTTGGTTCTTACTCGGTGCAACAATAGCAAGTATAATCCAATTTGTCGTGATGAAATTAGTTAGTTTTTAGTACCATGTTGTACGTATAACTTTTTGTCCATTGCCAATGTGGTTGAACTGATATTGCAATGGGGGTGTTCCATGTAGTGCATGGTTATTTTGTTTTCCTACTTATTTTTATTGTAATGAATGGTTGTTATTTAAGAATTTGGATTACATATGAATTTTTATCGGCCTACAATGAGCCCTATTGTCAATTGTATGGTCCTATTGAATGGTAAGTAACATGTGTATGGAAAGTCAAATGTTAGGCACCCAATTGTCAATTATTGAATGGAAAGTAGCCATGTTTCAAATTTGAAGGGCAAGTGTGCAATATTAGCTATAAATAGGAATATGACTTTATTTGATTCAATATGTCTTTGCAACTTCTTTTACAAACAGTACTATTTTGCATTATATCATATCAATGCCACGCCGGACTTTGAGCAACCCACGCCGGAGTTGGAGCTCTGTCGAGGAGCAAACCTTACTACAATGCCTTACAGGCTTTGTCAAAATGGAAGTTTGGCAATCAGATTTCAGGTTTCGTCCCGGCTACCTGCGCGTGTTGAAAAATCAAATGGCCGAGTCTTTCCCCGAATGTGGTATAACGGAAATTCACATCGAAGGTAAGATTAAGACATGGAAGTCTACTTATTACACCATATTTCATCAAATCCATATGCATTAAGGGTTTTCTTGGGATGCAAATGAAAAAAAGGTTGTTGCGGCAAACGAAGTGTGGACTAATTATATCCAAGTAAGTAAGTACTCCCTCCGTCCCAATTTGTTTGCTCAGTATTCCTTTTTGGGCTGTCCCAAATTGTTTGCTCACTTTCCTGAATTGGCTATAAATGTTTGACAAACTGCCCATTCTACCCTTTTCACTACTTTTCAATCCTTTTCATTTTTGCATTGAAGAAATCACTTTGAATTAGCACAAAAGATACAAAAAGTGAATCACTACATTGAATACTCAATAATTTTACAATGGTTGAAATATGATCAATTGAGCATCCAAACAAAAACAAAAAAAGCATGAGGGTCAATTTTTTCTCTTCAAACAAATATGGGGAACAAAAAAGGTCTCTTCTCTATATAAGCCATCTTGGAGACCTTGCAAAAAATTCCCATAACTTGTGTAGACTTCATGACCTGAATAAGAAGAGAAAAAAAAAATCAGATTGTAATCAAGCATAACTCCAAATAAAAAAAATGGAACAGATTAATATCATTGGAAAAAAAAAAAAAGGAACAAACCTAAGTTAATTAAAGGGTTGATCCTGTAGATGGGAGAGAGCATTTTCTACAATGTGTAGTTCACAAGGGATTTGAGAAGGCAGATTACCCTCTCTCATCAATCGGCTTTTTCCCAAGTGCGGCACCTTGTAGTTGTTTCCTCCATAATCCTTCATCACCTCAACCATGCAAGATTGCAAAGATAAAAATACCCGATTGAGGCTTTCTGACGTTAGTTCTTCAAAGGATTTCTCTACAGCGGCAACCAACTCATCAACCGTTGTGGGTGCCTCTTGATGTTGCAAAGACTGAATTGCTCGAAAAAATCCAAGATCGAGAACGTTCATATCCGGACTACTTGGAGGTTGACACAACAACTGAATATCAAACCCGTCGGCCCTTGCGGCTTCCACAAAATCGACATCCCAAGGTTGAATATGTGGTCTTGCATTGTCCTGTTGAATGTAGATAGTCTCAATTTCTGAAGATTGTGGCCACTTGCTTCTAATTGCTGGCAATACTTTCTCAATCAAATATGAGCGGGTAATATCTTTAGTCACTGCTGTGATTGCTTTCGTCACTAACGTTCCAGCCTCGCGATTTTTGCTGCTCCGTTTAGCAGGTTCTTTGATAGTGAATGGGAAAATTCCTATCTTGCCTGAAAAAACTTCATTGTGATTATCGTCAAAGCGTGGGCGTGCGACAGCTGCTAGAAACATCACTTTCGTAATGAACCGTTTGCTTTTGCAAGTGCGCAATGGTTCATCTTCTTGCGGCAATAGGTAGAACTTCTCTGATTCTTTCGTCATGTAGAACCATTTTTCATCAATATGTACATAGTTGTACATATCCTTAAAAATTGGCTCAGTTGCAATACTAGTTTGCTCAATCATTGATAAACAAAATTGAAGCCTTTTTCTCTTACATTCCTCTGATAAAAAAGGCTTTAAAGCATTTGAATGTGGCCTCATCATACCTTCTTTGATTCGCCTATGAACGGTAGATCTTGCGAGTTTCAACTCAGTTGACAAGGTGCGAATATTAGTTCGGCGACGAAGTGGTACTGCAATGACTGATGCGGGTTCAATTTGAACTCGTTTGCGGCCAACTCTTGTTGGCATTTTGGAAGCCACGTCAATAAGCTCTCCAGTGGTAATAGCAGCCTTCCCTTGCCGCCATATTCGAGCAATCGTTGCCGTATGGACAGAGAACGAGGCAGCAATCTCTTGTATGGAGCCCCTTTTCAATTTTCCTCTCTGAGTTCGTATGAGAAGTGTTTCAAGAATTGCATACCGTTGCTCATTTGTTAAGTTTCTTTTTGATTTGGAGTAGATAGAAGAATTTTCCATTAGGATTAGGAAAGAGAAAACGTGGAAAGGGGCGTTAATTTAGGATAGAAACTTCATTGCTAAGAATATGGAGAAGTTAAAATAGGAATGGGTTTGCTAGGGAGAAAAAATCTGGAAGATATTCCTTATAATGTGGGATTTGGTTGGTGAATAAACGAGAGAATTTGGGGCCAAAATTTCCGAGCCAAAAATTTCAATAGTTGGAGCCAAATTTTTCGGGATTGTTGGCCAAAAATTTTGGGATTGTTGGAGCCAAATTTTTCGGGATTGTTGGCCAAAATTTTTGGAGCCAAAATTTTTGGGATTGTTGCAGGCAAAATTTTGGGACAAAAATTTCAATTCATTTTCAAATTAATTGTGTTTCAATTGGAGCCAAAAAAAATTCTATAGGAATTTGGAACTTTTTTTTTTTAATCTATTTACAAAAGGGGAATGCTAAATTTATTTCTCATCCAAGCTTTGAAGGGTAAGATGGGAAAACTGTGTACTTTTAAAGCCTTTGACTCTGACCCACTAAATTGGGGGATTTCCCGTACTGAGCAAACAAATTGGGACAGAGGGAGTAACATTTTTCATATTTAATTTTAGCCAATTTTTTGTAATACTTTTTCCACAGGCTAGGACCATCAACAACAAACAATTTACCTTGTCCGATGGATGGAGCTTTTGCTCTGAACGTCAATAGATCGAAATTGGTGGAAGTTTATTAAATAAACTCGTAGTTAGTGCACTTTACTATTGTTGTAATAAATCTCAAATAAATATAAATTAGTATATTTATTTGAGACTTGAATAAATCATTTTTTAAGCCCTTTAATTGTATCTCAAATAAATTTGTATAATTATTTGAGAGTTCAATAAATTTTTTTTTTTTTTTTTGTATGAGAGACCATTTAATAAATATTGTAATTTGTTCATTTATTAATCATTGTGTTGAGGTAATAATAAAAAAGCAAGATAGGCCAACAAGTAAAAAAAAAAATCATTTTTATAAAAATTTGGATGACAACCAACAACTCAAATGTTAAAAAAAAAGTTTTTAAAAAAAAATTTAAAAAATTATTATTTTCGGCGAAATAAATTAAATTAACTTGAAATTCTCCAAAAATAATAAAATAAATTAAGTCTTGCAAATATATAATTAAATTAATGCATAATAAGGTTTGGTACACCACAAGGGCAAAAGAGTCATTTAATAGCTTTTTCCATCATCCACCCCTCTTATTTTTAAGCCATCCAAACCAATTCAAAAGTTATCCCCTTGTTTAATCCCTCATCCAAACCATCTACTTTTTTATACCCCTCCATAAACATCACATCAATGTGGGCCAACCTCCAAAAATAATACCCCCTCTAAAACTTGTCCTCCTGAAAATAATACCCTATCCAATTGGGCCCTTAATACAAGCATAGACCAACCCTAACTTCTTCTTTTGAGAAAAAATAGCCCGGTACCAACGATTTCCTGTAAAAGCCGAGGCATTTAGTTATACAAATATAATCTACACACTTGTATATAAAGAACCATGGGTGGCCGCTTGCCACTTGAGTTAAATGACCAAAATGCCCCTCATGTGGTTGTTGAGTGATCTATGTTGTGAAGGGGCATTATTGCCATTTTATTGCCCAGGACTTAAAAGGGTAAATAAAAACACGGTAAAACCTCCATAAAATCGGGTTTATATATATATCTAGAGACCCACAAAAAAACACAGTAAAGGTACAAAATCTCCATATAAAATCGGGGAATTCATTGTTTGGATGGCTCCAAATGTCCTGTCCATATTTGAAGGCTTTTTGCAGCCATATTTTGTGGCTTTCCCTATCCATCTTTTAAGGCCTTTTGCACCCATATTTTGTGCCTTTTGCAACAAGATCCCACGAATTAAGGGATCTCTTTTTGTACCAATGTTTTGGTAGCTTTGTGGAGAAGAAAACAAGTACAAAACTCCATTTTATTTTCGCTAATTTGAGACGTACTCTTCCAGTGTCAATGAACCAAAAGGTTCAAAATATTTCCTTCTTTCATCCCCATCCACACGCTCTCTCTCTCTCTCTCTCTCTCTCTCTCTCTCTCTCTCTCTCATAAATGAAGAACCAGCGTCTCTCTTTATCTCTCTACACTCTGATTTGTTGGTAAGCAACTGAATAGGGCTTTTTTTCGCTTTCAATGTTTACCAACATTTGCAGATATTTCAAGGCGATATTTTGTATGCTTTTGAGTTCCCATTCTCAGAGCCCAAATGGAAGGTTAGGGTTGCTTTTATGATTGGTTGTTTTGGATCCATCAAGTTTGAAGTTTTCTGTTGGAAATGGAAAATTTGGAAATTAATCAGTTGGTAAGCTTCTTTTAATAGGTTTCACATGATAATCATTGTTTAAGGGCTTCCAAATTCAAAAGCTCGTGGGAAATTACAACTCCTCTGTATCATGTAAAGTTGGTAAATTCTGGCTGCTTTTTCCACTTATATGTGTGTACGTTCTTTTCACAATCTTGCAAGAACGCAGTTTTTGAAGAACTGTGCAATCTCATTTTAAATAGACAACAAGTAGGAGAAATCTCTTGGGCTTCATACTAAAAGTTTTATTGCATTGTTCATTAATTCCAAAGTGAGCCACATGCATGTTGTGATTATCTAGCTACTTCTAAAATTATCTACTACCATTTATTTGATCTGCTTCCTCTCTTTTTGTTTAGGTGAATTTGATGACTTCTGATTATGTTGCAATCTTTGCTGTAATTGACCTCTAATTCATTTTAATCTGTAGTTTTTTTTTTTTTCTCATTCATTTTGCAGTGAACAGGTTCCATACTTCTGAATCAGGACTACACGCTTGCAAAACAACAGTTTGGCCCCTTTAAATGCTAATCTTTTGGATTAATTAGTCCTTGCAAGTTTGCATTAGCTTTTGTAGACCTTTCCTAGGTTTATGCTTTAATAGTAACTCTATGGATATAATAATGATTGTTGATCTTTTTTAATGCTTTGATCTAGAGATCGTGGGTTTCGCTTGAGTGATCCTTGGTAGAATCTAAGGTGTGTGATGTGCTTATGTATGTGCATATAATAAAGTTAAAACACATGTATGTGTTTTTTATTTTTGGTTGTACATATTTGGGTTTGAGAAGGTCAAGACTGAAACTTCCATTATTTGTTTTTAACCTCATCGATAGAAATTCGGAGACAAGGCTTAACTTATCCTTCTTCAATTTTGTTTCATTTGCTCAGACAATACAGGTATATTCCTTTTCTTTCTCTATGTTGTTACATGAGTACCTCGGAGGTGGAATGTGTAAGGTGTTTTTCACGATCATAGTATTATTGTGATTTTTGGCTTCCATTCTATTGTGATTTTTCTCTAATGTTTTAGTTTCTTTTTTTTGTTTTGTTTGCAGGTTGACTCCAACAAATACCATTAAAGAAGTGAAGTTATAGCCCTATAAACATAAAAAGAAAATTCAGTTGGAATCTTAATGGCTTTCGATCTTTTATTCTTCACCATGTTTATAGTATCACACTTTGTTTTTGTTTTCCCCATGAATATTGGCATGCTATTCATTATTAGAGTCACAATATAAAATATATTGTTAAATTTAGTGTTGCCTCTGTGTATAAAAGAGAGATATAGAGAAAAGAGAGCAGTTTGTGAGAGTGACAGAAAGATAGGAAGGTGTGAGTTGTGTGTGTGAGAGTATGAGTTTGTAATTTTTTTTTAAGTTGTATTAAATAAGAAATTAATGAGTCACGTTCTGTGTGTCAACTCTCTGCCTGCGTTCAGAAATGAACTCCCGTACATTTTTCTAGTTATTCAATTGTTTTGATTATGAATAACTATCCTAACAGTAATTGAAACATCAAAAACAATGAGCACGCGGCTACGTGCAACGCACGTCGCTTAACACTAGTAGTAAATGAAAAGTAGCTAATGCAACCAAAAAAACCGACACGAACAAACAGGTAGGCGAAGGAGTGAGGTCAATTACACCATCGCAGGAACAAACATGGCCTTATTTGTCCATTTGCACCATGCCAAAGTATAAAAACAAACGAAGGTTTTACAGAAAAGGTAATTGAATTGAGAGACTTGAGGGTTTTTAGATTGGGGGTTAAGAGAACGGAAGATTTTTTGGGGGCATTTTTTGGATGTATTTGGAATTCAAAGCAAACTGATTAATGTTTTTATTTGCTAGTATTTCCCGTCGCTTAACATATCGCTTCCACGGCTCTCCTCGCTAAAACTAATAACGTAAAAGAATACATTACAGTTCAAGTCATTAGTACTTGTAATTGGAATAGTTAAGAGTTTTCTTGCACCTTGGCATCTATATGTGGCATTCAACTTGTAGAGAAAACACTAAGAGAAAAAAAAAAATTAGAAAGAAATGTATTTCTAATGAGAATTGTGATAGGTCCAGATTAATAGTTCTTAGAAGATCCAAAAACTGCACTAGACAATGCAAATATAAGCAAAAGCTATTCAGGTTTCTGAGTTTGCGGCTCTCAGGCACTTCTGTCCAAGCAATGACAAAGGATCTAGCTTGCTGAAACCAATAGGGCTAAAATGGGGGAGAATTATTATTCCGAAGTACCCCCCAAAAAAAATGGGGGAGAATTATTAGACAAACTAAAATCTACATACTCTTGACAAAATTTGCACTACTCTAATTTGGATATACTTAAACCTATGTGCGAAATTCGCAGAAAACCGTGGATGGTCTACATCAGCTGAACAAAAGTAACCCCGATGCACCTTCTACGACTGAACAATTTTATGTATTCCCTATATAACAGCATGATTACAAGTCTTCTTTTCGCTGGCGTTCAGGAGGATGCTCTCGTGCTATACCCATGTCCGATGGAAACGGCTGAGAAAACACATCGTTGAAATCACGATCCACGCTGTAACAACCAAGGAAAAAGAAGGGAAAAAAATTGGGTAAGAATAAGTAAGAGATTCATTTGCAGGAAGAAAGTTGAAAAAAGAGAGTTTCAGCACTTCGGGATCCTGTCACAGTTTGCAGTAGCCCATCCGATGTGTTGTCTCTCGTTGTCATAAATCACCATTTTATCTTGCAAAGAAATGTCTGTCAATAGCAAGCAAAGAAAAGGTGATTGGAATGAAAAAATAGCTTCCCTAAAAAGGTTTTTCATTTTTGTGTGTGCATATATAATCTTCTCACCACCAAGTATGTTGAAGTTTCCAAGTCCTTCTTCAGTGCCATTCAATATACCAAGGCAGACATTGCCAGGTTCCTGAAAGAGTGGAGCTCATAAGATTGATTTGCTATGCTCCTTGTACTATTTCCTTAGGTAGTTATAGGTTCAGGGCTTTTAAGACAGATCCAGATCATGTCAGGATCAAGAATTTGGAGGGATTTAGGCTGGTATTCCGCACCTTTTTCTTTTCCATCCACAAATGCATCTACAAATCCTTCATCCAAACACAGCCTCGTGGACCACAAAGAAAAGGCGAAAGGAATTTAAGAAGATAAGGAAGTGAAGAAGCTAAGTTCATTTCATTGGTTTGCCTCTCCTTTCCTTGAGTGGTTAATCCCTCACAAATCCATGATCCAAACAGACGCTAAATGCAAGGCAAGAAAATGGTTATAACGTGCTTACAGTGATGATGAGATAGGCTTCGGGAGGAATTTGTAGGTGGACATTCTTGCCCTTTTTAAAGCTCAGTATTAGGGGCTTGAAATAGTTCTTGACATCACTAATGGATTTGAAAGGTTTAGCGCCTTTCCAGCAGACCGGGAGGCTTTGATCATCAGCTGCATCTTCCAATTTCTCTCCACTCAAAGCTTTCTTCACCTGAAAAAAAATCAATTAATGGCATGGTAGGTTCCTCTATGCAAAATTTAGCAAATAGATATGTAGTTAAACAACGTTTCTGTTTTCATTTACATCTTACAGTAGAAAGTGTTGCTTTGTAAGCATCGGAACTGAAGTAACTGTAGGTACTCCCGCTGTCAAAGACCATAGAGAGACCCTTGGCACCTGTTGCCTGCTTGCCATAAAGTAGTTCCGCTGGTCCAAGGGTGTAGTGTTTACTGAAATAAATAGTACTAGAATCAGATGGTCTACATATATCCCGACGTGTTAGAATATTGAGAGAGAAAAGATAATTTGTATTAATGTTACAAGACTAGTGATTAGGTATATAGGCAAATCTCATAACATCAATAGGATATAAAGACGACGCTGCCCTTGCTGTTAAAGATTGGTGATGATAGAATAAAACTACACTTTCGCACACAAACACCCGCACGTGTGTAGAAGAATGATTTGGCAACACTTACTCCATAGAATTGCTCAACATTGGCGTCCAGACAACTCCTGAAGAAGGAACAAGATCATCTCCAATAAACAGAAAGCCGCCTCCTTTCCCGCTCAAACAATGACCCACTACATTGCGCGTCAACCCTAGTTCATACAGTTGTGAAACGATGCTTGATTTTCCATCGGCAAGGCCTAGGACACCATCTGTGTAAGGAGGGTGAACAGAATTGGGAACTTCTTGATGGTAGCCACAGCTGTATAGAAGTGGATTAGAAAGGATGGTATCATTAATTTACAGCGTATAAGAAACTAACAGGAATTACAAACTCCGGTGGCTCTGAACATGTTGCTTTAGTGTTTCTCTTTTCACATATCAAAGCTTTTGTTATTGCATGACAAATCTAGTATCAGTCCTCTGAGTCATAATCAGTATTTGACAAGAAAAGGAGAAGCAGCTCACCCGAACATCAATCGGGGACCAATAATACTGCCATTTGTGAACCTGAGCGGAAAGGAGTCTCTAACTAGTACGCCCATAGATGAGCCACGATCAGCATACTCAACCTCATAGTCACACTGCTCATCTGGGTTGTCACATGGCTTGTTCACAGGCCCATTAAGGGAGGTACAAAGGGGATCCTTGCAGCTCACAAGGTCTTTGCTGGGCTTGTATGGGGGGTGGGGAGCCTACACAAAATACATACAACACAGAGGGTTACAACATGATGGGAAGAGTCTAACACTTAAATGAAAGAGGTCGAAATCTGCCCCCCTCTGATGATGGTGCACATTCACAAGCAAATTTCGTAATATAATGTACATTACAATGGGAAACTTTTACCTTTTGGCCCTACTCCTTTCAATCATTGGAAACTATTTGCTAAGTCCCATTTTCAAGGAATAAGCTTTACCAACTTCAACCATATGACAAGAAAAAAATATTACCGATAGAACTGAATTACGCATCTGATGAGATTGACATAACTATCAGCGAGCAAAACTATACACGAGAACCACAAACTACCACAATTATCAGGTAAAAGTCAATGAAACTTCTCATACAGCTCATGGCAGGTAAGTTCATACAGCTCATGGCAGGTAAGTTCTGTACTTTCTTTTTCATATGGTTCTCATGTGGAGATACTTGGATAATAAATTATGACATAGGTGATTCTCTGTCTCTAACTGAACTACTACCCCTTGCTATCCATTAAGTACATCTTGCAATTGATTCTCCAGAATTTTTGGCTCCCACTCCCAACATGGTGTGGCAAAGTTTGAAACTCAAAACCCAGGTCACAATGCTGAGACAGACTCAAACCCATCTCCACATTTCAAATTGTAAAACCCACATCAAAAGGAAAAAAGAAGCTCGGGCAAAATTTTTACATCACAAGTAGTAGCTTCATTGACTATGATCATGGAAACCATAATTACCGGAGTGCATTTGGTGCAAGGTGCATCACATTGGAGCCAAGTGAGGTCGCTCCCGGAGTCTATATCAAGGAAGTACGGATTTTGTTGGTGGCCAACGTTAACGGTAACGTGGTAGTACCTGCATACAAAAGAGTATAACAATAGCAACTTGCTGTAAGGGCAGGAATCAAGATCCTCTCATGTGATGCAAATTGGGAACATCAAAGGTCTCATTTGACGATCCGAGCCACTTATTTTGTAAGTCTAGATGCGTTTGTCACTCAATGCAAAAATCAGGTTCATCGGACATAAGGGCTTGATCAAATTGTATTGGTCATAAGAGAAAGGACGATCGGTTGTAACAATCATATTTCATTAAAGTGGAAACTGATATCTGATTGATTCGATTTTTGGAATACATGGTGCACGTTGAGATCTATGCACCATTGAGTCTTATGCAAGAAATGGCTCGGATTGTCAAGTGAGAGCACAAGGGGAACGAGTTGCATTCCATCAAAATGCCATGAATTTCAAGCAATGACTAAGAAAGGAAAAGATAAAAGGAAAAAGTAAAATAAAGTAATACGTTCAGCCAAAACAATGAAAGAGAACATCTAAGGAAAATAGAATACAAATACTTTTAGGGCGTGTTTGCATAGCCGTGGATACAGATTTTAGAATCTAGCTTCAGATTTTGCTACAGATTTTAGAGTTCACATTTTAATCAAAACAGATATACTGTTTGCAATAGCTATGAGATTATGATTAAGTTGTAGTAATATCTGTAGATTCTCATAACATCTTTTCAAAGCTGAAATCTAAAAATCTACTCCTAGAATCTTTTGCACACACCCACTTAGGTATACCCCCACGGCCCTTGACATGTAATCACACCCCAGGGAATTAAAAACAAATGGGTCGTTAGAATTTTCAAAGAAAAAAAACTCACAAATGATGAAAAATGTTAACTTGCAGATATGGAAAAAATCAGAGAAGATTGGTAACAAGGTTCCTTAAGATTTGATACAATAAAACTAACCCACAAACGCAACAAGATCCCAATAATCAGCAATCACTAAATCAAGTGAACTGAAATGACAAAATTTTACTATCTTCAAAAGAAATATTACTGCAAATACGCCAGTCAAGGTTGCATATTCATAGTCTCAACCAAAATCCCACAATCAAACAATCATCAATACTTACCAAGATCATATTTCAAGAACCTCAAAACAAAAACCCAGAATCAAACGGCACATACCCATTTGGATAAACATCTCCAGTAACAGGAAAGACCACAGAGGACCCAAATCCATTAGCGGCGTTTGATTTCCTCTGCTTCTTGTTTTTCTGAAGTTGATCCGCAGCATCCCCAAAAGAGCTTTGGATTGTTGTGAAAAAGACCAGAAGAAGAACCACCACCAACCTCATAATTGATTCTACTAGTTTTCTTTTCGTGTCCATGATTGATTGATTGAGTGAGTGAGGGGTTTTGGAAATCAGTAGGCTCAAAAAGGTGCTTCTTTCTTGATGTGAAGAGAAGGATTTCAGACGCTGGAGCTAACTCTTCTGGTCTACTCTCTCTCTTGGGAATTTTTTTGTATACCGGGTACAACAATGGGGCCGAGCCAACATGGTGTCTGAACATTATTACTATAATGGTACGGTCCAAAAGTGTATTGGACATTCTCTTCTTTTTCTTAATTTTCTCTATAATCTGGACCGTCCAAAATCAAAATGGACAGTCGAACGCACCGTGCACGGATACTACGTTATACTCGCTTGACAATGAATACTTGTACGGAGTTAATGTCTTAACCTATCAACTGGTGCAGGTGGTAATAAAAGTTCTTTGGGGCAGACCTTTCTGCCACATCGGTAATGGGGTCACAGGAGACAATAGACACACGGGAGCCACGTACTCTCTTTGTCGTGAATTTCTTCTTCATTTATTTGACGTGCATGTTACTATCAAATTATTTTAACACCTGTGGGGGTATTCGCGGATTAGCACCCTTAGGACCCTCCCGCGGGTGTCGCGGCAGCGACTGCGATCACGACCTGACAGTACGGAAGGAATGTTCACGCACTATATGTGCGACACGTGCCGGATTTTATTAGTCCACTCAGCTCAGAGGAGAGGTTGAGTGGCCTATAAATAAGGCACTCTCCTCTCATTTAGGGAGGACAATTAGACAGACTCAAAGAGCTATTCTAGAGAGAAACACTCTTTCTAGAGAGAAGTTGCATTTGACTCTTGCTAAATTGGTTGACGAATTCCTGCCAAGGGTTCTTCCCTACTGTTTTGCCTTGTTCTTCACCAATCTATAGATTCTCCACTTAGTCCTTCAAGTTAATCATCCATTATTCTCATCCCTAGTCAACTAATCTTTGATTTATGTACCCTACTAGTTTTACCCTCTTACATTTGGCGACTCCGCTAGGGATCGATCCATTGCATCAATGTTTACGCTCCATTGGTCCGATGCGACTCCGTTGGGGATCGATCCATTGCATCAATGTTTATGCTCCATTGCAAATCCGGAGGATCGCTAACAACCCCGTGAGAAGCATGAGGAGTTGACGGTAGACGCCTATCTTTTTTTTCAATAGACAATGGAGTTTGGTCGACGTTGTCCGGAATTACCCGAGTCGGAGTGGCTTGCTCCTCCTCCTCATCCTCTTCTTCATAAGAACTCCCCCTCTTCATTGTCTTCCTTAAGGAAACTATTGGCAAGCTCATTGTCATTCAAGCATATATTAACCGCGGACGAGGAGGCATTGCCGGCAATCGCACCAATACAAACCATGGTCTTAGCTTAAATTGTTCGCTTCTTAGCCGCGGGCTTGAGCAAAGAGCCCTCGGAGCTAGAACTTTCACCCATCACCGTACTCGCCTCCTCAAACTCGACGTCACCGCGACTCGTGGCATGGATGGTCGTGGTAGCATCATCCACGGTTGGGGCACCCGCGGTTGGGTCACCCACGATAGTGCCACATGATAAGCCCCAAATGTTGTATATATCCGGGCTTATCTTGCTCGTTGTGATCACACACACGTGCAGTTTGTGTCTTTATACGATTGATTTTGCGCGAGTTGTGTTTTTGATGAGTTTCAGAAAATCGGAGCTAAAAGGTGTGTCCAAAGCTTCAAATAATCCCCGGTTGTATTCGGAAGTACCCAAGGTCCCGCAGTTCCATGGAGGACAATCGCCGAAGCTTAGAAGTCGATTCAAGAAGCTTTGGAAGGTTCAAGCAAGGCCCGGAACAAAAGAACAAGAAATTTGGAGTTACGTGCCTTAAGAAAATCTGACCAACTGATAGATAAAGGCTCATTACTTTCAAGATACAAAGGCTATGACTATGAGGTTAATTGGGTTAGAAAGTAGACTCATAGAGATTTCCAACGGTTCAAGAATCGCCTCATTCCGAGTTCGGATGAAGCCGGGGCGTGCCCGCGAAATTGGGTCAAAAACCTGCCTGAACAGACACTTCTGGATCGATCCAGAGTTAATGTGGATCGATCCACATATGTGAAAAATTCTCCAGACTCATCTGGATCGATCCATGATGAAGTTGGATCGACCCACACTTCAAAAAATTGTTCCAAAGCCATCTGGATCAATCCAGACCTATAGTGGATCAATCCATGATCCAGACCTATAGTGGATCAATCCACGTCACAGCAAATGTCCAACAGATCAGTTTGGATCGATCCAGATCCCTAGTGGATCGATCCAAAGTACCCCGGGCAGCATTTTTTGTGCTCTTTTTGTACCTTCCTTTTATGGAATGTTTTTACATTATGTGAGAACTTTATGTAACTTTATGGGGGAGAGGAATTGGATGATATAATACACCCTCCCCTCTCCTTCTCTAACACTTTCATTTTATTTCTTTAGTTAATTTTTTGCTCTCACCTCTCTCCTCCATTGGAGAGAGTTTAAGGTCTCTCTCTCTAGAATACTCAAGTAAGCTTTCATTTCCCGTTTATTTACCGTGTATTAAACTTGTTCCTCTCATCTAGGTCGTTATATAAATCTTGTTTGTTTTCGTTTTCATTAAGTATTTAGTTTTTGTGTTGTTCTAGCTATTTCTCTTGAAAACCTTAGTTTCTAGTTGTTGTTTGTGATTTTCTATAGTGTTAATGTTGTAAGTAGACTTAAGATCTTCATTAAAAATCAGTCTTTAGAGTTATTTACCATGTTTTTAGTTTTCTTCAAATTTCTAGATTTAATCACTAGTGCAATGGGTGAGTAGTTTTAATAGGCTTAGTCATGGGGTGATTAACACTCCATGACTTGGGATTAATCCACCCATCTCATGTATAAGGCATACACCTCATCTTTAGCAAATATTTGGGGGTTTCACTTTTATGTACCAAAGAGTAGGTTTGTTAATCCCTTTGATCACTCGTAGCCAAGAGCTTGGCTACTTGGCACGTGTGATACTTTGGGCGATGTCAACCCATCCGTTTGCAAAATGTACTGAAATTCCTAATCTTTGGTAAACACATTTTCTTGTAAATGGTTTTAAAATCTAAATCTTCCGTTCGGGGGCATTTAACGATTCCCCGAGCCGGTAATCAAGAGAGGAACGGATTAACTTTGTGGTCATGGTTGTTAAAATCCCCTAGACTTTACCTTAGTTTAATTAGCCTTTTTAATCTTCCGAGTCGTTCTCGAAGTCGAGAGAATTCCACCAAACAAATCACAAACTAAGTTTGCCGCTTCAAGGCCAAAATCCTACACTTGCAAGACAACTCTCACGCCGGGTGCGTTCGGTCCCTGTGGATTCGACCCGGTCTTACCGGTTATTATGCTACCGCCGACCTAGCCCTACGCTTGGGGCGACACCATCTACGATACAATCTAAGGTCACAAGCACCACCCGCGGTTGGGCCCCCCACGGCAGTGACATCCACGGGGAAGCCCTTTTATTCGGACACGCTAGATATCTCCACTTGCTTGGTCGTAACTACCTCCTCGATTGCCTCCCCGGAATTCGAAATCTCCATAATCTCGTTTTAAGGAGACTCGATACTCGATACTTGGTGTTCTTTGTAATTACAACCGGGTGGTGAGTAAGATCCTCGTCACCTCCCTCGCTGTCACTTTTATCAAGTAGAAGTCGGGTGATTCTCGCTTTTGTGGCACCGGGACGCAAAGCACCTAAAAAAAAAGAAAGGAAAAAAAAAAGAAAAGAAGAAGAGAAAAGTTAGTACAATAGCATGGAGGAAATGCGGTGAAAGGTCTTTCTCCTTTTTGATAGCCTTGGCGAGGTCATGGGAAGAAGAAGCATCGTACTTTTAGTGTGGGTGTGTGAATAGCTTCTCCTTAATCAATCTTCTATATGGTGTGTAGTCTTTCCTTGGGTAAAACTTATTCTAATCATGCTTGGCTTGATTTTTTGAAATTGATCCTTGTTCCCATGGAGTTGTTGAAAGATTATTGATGATCTATTGCTCTCTAGTGCATATGAGTTGTAAATACCATGAATTTTGTGTTGGGGGTCTTATCTCGTAAGTTTGGTGAAGACCCATCTGAAATCTGTCCTCTGCCATGAAAATTTTCGTGTATAGCTTGTGTATTGATACATTAGAAATAGTGTATCAATACGCTTGCTCTCTGGATTCTGTAGTTTGTATATTGATACATCAGAAAAGGTGTATCAATACACTTGCAGTCTGGAACTTCGTAACCTGGGTATTGATACACCTGAAATGGTGTATCAACACACTTATCCACTATTCTTTAATACTTCGATCTTTTGTTCTTTTAGCCTTCGGTAAGCCCCGAATCCTCCTCTAAAGTTTAGAAACTTGTGATTTCTCTTAGATAAACTTGTCCTATACTTGGTAGGTGAACTTTATGTTGTTTCGTTGTTTATTCAAAAAGTTTTTAGGATACAATGGTCAAAAGCCCTTGTGGGACGCGTACAGACAAATGAAATCTTTAAAAGAGAGTTGTGGGAGTTAGTTACACAATGACACATACGTGCATTGAGATGAACGATTAATTAAGACGATAAGACATATGGACACCGTAGCGACACTAATGATCATGAAATGAAGTTTACAATGTGATAATGAAGACACAGGGCCCGATAGGGTATGCTCGGAGTGACATGGGGCCTTTATGGTTTGCCCGGAGTGACAAGGGGCCTATATGGCATGTCCGGAGTATAACCTAATGTTTTAGTGGAATGATATGTGTATGCTAAATGTTTAGGAGACATATGGCGTGTCGGGTACATATCGGATGCGAGGGATAATAGTAAAGGGAATCTAGTAGCTTATGGGTTGGTTTTCAATCCTTTAATCATTAAACTTTCTTAGAACTTGTTGCGTGACTTGTGCCTTCTTTGTCTATCACTCACTTGCATTTCATTGCATTTAGGATTGGTAGACTTTTCTCTACTGGGCTAGTGAGCTCACCCTAATAATTTTAGGTACCCAGCACGTAGTATGATATGGATTGCTTGGAGTGTATGCATGCATCTATTTTGAAAGCTTAACGGAGGAGTTACTTTATCTTTTTGAAACTTATATTTTTGAAAAGATGATTTTGTAATTTAATCGAGTTTTCATCATTGACTTGGTTTGTAATAACATTGGCAACTCATGTACTTATTTTAGGTATGAGAATCCTGTAAATTATCTTGTGTATGACTTTGACCTTGCGGGTCAAGCTTGGACTTTGGCCTGGACTTTGGATCTCGTTGACTTTCCACGTGGATTTATATTTCTTTTACCTTTAAAATTCGAGGGCGTTACAACTCTGCCACTCCCATCACCACTACACCAGCACTCATGCCGCTGCCACCACCACCACCCACTCCCACCACCACCCATTACCACCACCATTGTAGCCACTACACCACCACCACCACTCCCACGACCATGATGCCACTACTCCACCACTACTACCACAACTATACCACCACCACCACCACCATCTCCTCCACCACCACCGCCACTACCACTAATACCATAGATACAACCACCATTGTGCCACTTTCATCACCACTACCATAAACACTCTTCCGCTGCCTACACTACTACCACTCCCACCACCATCTCGCCACAACACCGCCACCACTCTCACCACCACTTTGCCACTCTACCACAACTACTACCACCACCATTACACCACCACCACCACCATAACTACCACCTCCACTACCGCCACTACACCACCATCACCTACACTTCTCCACCGCAACTTCTCCCACTATCACCATCACTTTCATTTCAAAAATCGATATCATCCCCTGTTGTGTCAAAATCATAATAATAAATTTGGGTTTTTGCAATAATCCCTCAAAATTGTTTTCCACCATCATTTGAGAAACATGAAAATCGGTTCAAAACGCAAGATGATTGAACCCTCACAAGAAGAAGGACATCCAAGGGACCATTCCCCGATGCCATCAAGAAGCAATGCTTCAATCTAAAAAAAAAACTTGCTAGGTCGAAAACCCGCAAGAGTAGCCTAGGCAAAAGTTAGAACATGCATGATTCTCTCTATCAAGTTGCGCAATTCAAAATGAAAAAAGGCATTCTTTGCTTTCATCCAACATATAAATATATATCTTGACAACCCTTTTGAGCAGAAATAAATTTCTTTGAAAAAGAACCCAGCTAGGCAGCTATCTGCCACATTGGGGTGAAATCAGAGATATGAAATTGCCAAACGCATGGTCGCTAGCGGCATATCAAAATTTTAACGGAATGAAAGTGCCAACTGCATAGGCCCATGAAAATGCCAAATACATAGGAGAAACAAAATCAAATGGAAAGAAAGCGTACATCAAAAGCAAAAAGAGGCACAAAAGGAATGAAAGAAAAAATCAAACAAAGAGAAATCAAATGAAATAAAAATGCCCATCAAAAGCAAAAGGGCACAAAAAAGTTCAAGATAGCTACCAGCTTTGATAACTCAAAGAAAGTGAATTTTTTTTAGCCTTTTATTAGTTCTTTGTTAAGCCCAAGCCTTCGCCACGTTACAACCCAAATAAAGACCTTTCAGATTGAAAAGCATAACTTGATAGCAAGAATCCTAGTCCAAAGGGAACAATGCAATCAGCCTCGATAGTCAAAAATCAAAGAATTGTGCAACAACAGCATCCATCGAAGCAAAAATCCAAACCGGGGCACCTTAATCATCAGGTCTTCGTCGACAACCCAGAGGCATGAGTTCACAACAATGAATCTTGCGTTTTGACAAAACAAGCAAAGTTCATTTGATGGAATGAAACGATTTCAAAATTTCGAACACAAAATCATTGAAAACTCAATTTTAAATGAAACATTTGTCGAGAAGCATGTTCACCATTGTAAACACTAAAATTTTGGTCACGATTTAATAGCCGTCCAACTTAATTAAGACAAATAAAATTGTCTGGTAATTAAGACAGATAAAATTGTCTAGATTAATTGAAATCAAAGCTGGTCAAAACCAGTGAAGGCCAAATTAAGGTGGGCTAATTTAAATTAGCCAAATGGGCTCAAGAAAATATGGGCTCAATCATGGACATGAACAAAAGAGGATGGACCGACTTAACCAACGAAGTGGATCATAAGTTGGGGCCAACCCAAAGATGCGGGCCTAGTCAAATTTTACTTGGTCAAAAGAAAAATATTAGTATATTTTATATATTATTATTATTATTTTTTTTTTTTGACTCTATATTGTTTCTGTAAAAAAGGAAGAGAAGAATAAAATATCTTCTCTTAAAGGAAATAAAGATATCCTTTAAAGATCCTGCCATATTCACCACCCCTCTCCTTTGCTTATAAATAGAGGCTCAGATGAAGGAGAAATGACCTTTTGCTTGGCATTCTACATGAGCTCTCAAGCACTATCAAGAATCCAAGCATTCACAAGTATTTCTCTCTCAAAGTTCGTCCTAAAAATCCCACACTCAACACCTTGCAAAAAAATATCAAGCACTCAAACTACGTGCTGATTTCTTTGCAAGTTTTTATCTAAAATCATTCAACAAACCAAAACTCTTGAAGGTTTTCGAAGATCAATCTCCTCTCAAAGGATTTCTTTGGAGTTTTTTCTAGTTTAAACCATTTTTCAACTTTGTTCTTCAGTTCATTCAACTTGAAGATTCAAAGAAAGATACTGTTTGAGCGATTCAACAACAAGCATTCAAGCCATTGGAACGCCATCAATTCTGGAGATCGAATCAGAGTATTTTGTTCTTTTCTTTGTTAAAAGAACATTTATTAGAGAATTGTACCCCTTTCTTCAATCCAAAATCAACAACAAAAAATATATTTTGTGCATCTTTTTCTTGTCGCAGGACACAAATTTGTTTGTTTCAAATTTGGCACGCTCCAGTGGGACATCTCTACCTCTCATCTCTTTCTTCAAAGTTAAGTTCACACAAATGACGTCAAAGAAAAATTGAGACAGCTTCGATCAATAAGAACACGGGCAAGAATGTTACTATTGCTACAACAAAAGCACATCCACAAGCTCAGTGACTCGCAGCAAAACAAAGGCAACCATTGTCCCGGCAAGTAAAGGAGTTGTGCCAAAAGTGCAACAACGCAAGTATTAACCCATTGCCACGCTTCTGACTAAGAAAAAGGATAAAGAGGGTTCGAAGAAGCTTCAGTCCGATTCTCAAAATTCCATCTCTGGAAGCTTGTCACCATGCCCAACTCGCTCAGTTTCTGATGCAAACTCTAGCGCAGGCTCCCGTTCAGGTTCCTATTATTCTTTGCCACAACGCTCAATATCACCAAACCATTCCAACTTGTCTTATTCCGTGGCTATGCAAGTCATGACCTCTGGCACTGCGACAGTAGAAGAACAACTAGCAACAATGGGGCGCGCCATTGAAAAGCTCACAAAAACTATGGAAGACAAGGATCTCCAAATTGCATCTCTATGAATAAGTTAGAGGCTCAGAAAGTGGGGGAAACTAGCCAAGACAATTCACATCCACCAAGTTTCACACCACAAGAGGTTATATATGGCGATCAAAGCGGAAAACTCATAATGGGCGATGAAGGCACAAAGTTCAAGCAACAAGTTCACGCAAATCGTGTTTCATCGTCAAAGAGGGGGTGGTAAGTTCAATCACGCAACTTCTGCAGCCCAAGGGATTGGTGAAAGTTCCCAACCCATTACTATCTCTTCATTGTCTGTCCAACAACTCTATGACATGACAACGAATACAATCATAGCACAATATGGCGGGTCATCGCAAAGTAGCTTTATATATTCGAAGCCCTACACAAAGCGCATCGACTATTTTAGGATGCCTATTGGTTAAGGGTGAAAATCGGTCGGTTCAGTTCGGTTTTAGGGGTGTTCAGGACCGAACCGATCGGTTTGGGGTGATTTTGCCGGGAACCAATCTCGACCGAAAAAAACAATGGACGGTTCGGTTTTTTTTATTTTTTTCGGGTTTTTTGATTTTTTTTCTGGTTTTTCGGTTTTTTTCGGTCCGGCGTTAAAATTGAGATGGACGGCTGAGATTTGTTATTTTTTGCGGGGTCAATTTCAGGAAACCGAGATAGGGGTGGTTTTCGGTCCAAATAGGGGTGGTTTCGGGGTAATTCGGTCCAAATCGGGATGATTTTAGGGTATTTCGGTTCAATTTGGTTCGGTCTGACAAAAATTCCGAAAAACCGAAACCGAACCGAGATGCATTTCTATTTTTTCGGTTCGGTTTTTTTTCCAGGCTGGACCGACCGAACACTGAACCAAATTTTCCGCTTTTCGGTCGGTTCGGGTCCCGTCGGTTTTTTTTTTTCACTCCTACTATTGGTTACCAGCCCTCGAAGTTTCAACAGTTTGATGGGAAGATTTTCCCCCAAAAAAATTAATAATTGGACGGGACACGTTTACAAAAATATTTCCCAATATGACTTTAAAAAACTTGCTAAAAATAATTTCTGTATACATTTTTGAATACCATAAGGCCTAGTTTTTCAAAAATTTTATCAAAATTTGATAAAATCACTCCTTGCTTTTTGTTGGAAATTCGATGAATGAAACGGGGCTTTCGGAGGTTAAGCGTTGCTTTTAATGACTCTTATGCGTCGGAGATGCCGAGCGGGGTATAGCAGGATACCCTTTATAAGAAGGTCACCTATGTGAGTATGAAGTGGGGCCGCTTCTTTAAGAATCCTGGCAAAATTCTCGAGAAAATACTTGCAGAACCAGGAAGGAGGGTGTCATGGCCGAAATGAACCCAACAGTGAGAACTGAACTACGTCAGGAGAAGTCCTGTGTGACGTCTATTGTCTAAGTTTACACCGGCAGCGGAACAGTTTAAAGCGGGGTCGCACACTAGTCTGCCAGTAAACTCGATAGGCTATCACAAGGGAAGGTTTAAGGCCAAAAGCTACCTATCCTATGCAGGAATTATCCGTTGCCTCTCTCTCAGGCCAACTTTGTACTCTGTGTCAGTGTGCCTACCAATTTTCATTCATGAGGGAGATTGTTGGAAATTCGGTGTGAATGAAACGGGGCTTTTGGAGGGTCTTACGAGGCAACCGAAGGGACCCCACGAAGTGGAAGATGCATGTGATTAAATTGCTGGTTATTGCATCTGTTACACCCCTCCATGATGAGATATTATGGCATTCAAAATTCCAGATTAATGGTGGCAGTTTCTTCTAGAATTCAAATGCAACTTTATTCTGTGGGAGTTTTAATTCTGCAGCATTTGATTTCGTATTGAATGGGGAGGCTCCCCATTAAACTCGTATTCAAGTTTCCAGCACAATCTTCAGCTATAAAAAGGCAGCTTTGGCCTTTGGTTTGATCATCAGTTTTCGAGCAACAAAATACTCAAGATTTCGTCTTTGTGAGAGAGAGGTAGATGCTGTTTTAGTTTGCCAAGGCTTCCAGCGGTGGTGTTTCGGTGGTCGTGGTTCTAGTCGTTGTATCCTAGGACGAAGACGTCGGTTTAACCTACAACACCCGCGGTAGGCGGCGCATCTTTGTTAAGGAGAGTATGGTCTCACACTACTCGACAGTTTGTATTTCCTTTTTACAGTTTCTGTAATTTCCAGTTCATTTACATTGTAACCTATTCATGTAATTTGATATTCACTGTGATATACAAAATTGTTCTTTGGAATTCGGATTGCCACTGTAATCCGTCCAACAAGCTTAACAATGATTTTCTTATCGATTGACAATCGAGTTCCAGAAAACAATTCTATTTTGTACTGACCTTTAAGTTGCACGAACAGATTTGAAGACATAATTGGTGGTATCTCCTTGAGATAACATGGTAATCTGAACAAATTACTTGTGTGGGGAATCGAATACAAAAATCAGAGGCTACGACCTAAGTCAATCATGCGCTATTGGACTTGACTGATAAAGCCACAGCTTGAGGCAGTTGTACGTAACTGGCCTTGATCTGTTAAGTTTGATTGGCCTCTGGAGCAATCTACTTGGCTTAAGCCTTGACATTGCTCGGCCAGAAACTTGTGATCTGTGGATTGTTTGGCTTCTGGAGCAACCTACTCTGCTTCAGCAGTGACGTTGCTTAGCCACAGTCCTCTGGAACTCTGCTTGGTGATAGCAGTCCTTGTGTTGGGTTTGAGAACAGCCAGTGGTTGGGCTAGTTCAGCCTAAGAGTGTGCTCTGCCTGAAGTAATATAACCAGTGGTGGCTAATTACCCAACCTTAGTACTCGGCCAATGTGGTTAACTTGGCATATGGATTGGTATACTTGGCAGAGGCAAAAGATGAAAAGCCTTGATCACTTATGCAGTGAATTGTGTATACCGTTTAGGTTTCGGGGGCGCTGCCCCCAAACCCCCGCGAGGGGCGCGGCCCTCGAACTCCCACCTAAAGGCACTGCCCCTAGGAACCCCCCTAGGGGTACGCTTGTGCGTTGTGGGTGCAAGACCATATTTGGTTGCTAAGTTTAGATTGTTAATCCATACTTATTGTCATGATTGTGAAAATAATTTCACTAATTTGTGGTTTGTCATTTCTCAGGTGAAAAATGACACATGAGAAAAGCTCTGATACTCTTATGGGAAGCTCAAGTGCTACTACTCCTTTGCATGGAGTTCCCTCAATTCCGATGTCCCATGTTGATAAGCCTGGGAAGTTCGGTCCAGGGGTTGATTTCAAGAGATGACAGCAGAAGATGATGTTCTATCTAACTACTCTCCATCTCGCTGGGTGCTTGTCTAAGGATGCTCCAGTAGTGGCTGAAAATGAGACAGACAACCAGAAGCGACAGGCTCTGGATCAGTGGAAGAATGCTGATTATCTACCAAAAACTATGTCTTGAATGCTCTTGATGACTCATTGTACTCTGTGTTCAATGAGGCGAAGTCGGCTAAGGAGCAGTGGGAGTCCTTGGACAAAAAGTACAAGATCAAGGGGGTCGAGCCTAAAAAGTTCGTGGTGGGCCGCTTCCTTGATTACACAATGAATGATGAAAGACCTGTGATTGAAGAGGTCCAAGAGCTCCAGATGTTAATCAATGAAATCAAAGCAGAAGGGATGTTGTTGCCTGAGCCGTTTTTGGTGGCTGCTATCATCCACAAGCTCCCAGGAACTTGGAAGGAGTTCAAGAGTTATCTCATGTTTAAGAACAAAGAGATGACATTGGAGACTCTTTTCTACAAGCTCAATGTCATGGAAGGAAATCGGGCTACGCAGAAGGCTACTAAGGAGGTCGAAATGGCAAAGGCCAACGTGGTGGAGCATGATCGTCCTTCCTCTAGTGGTGGTGTGAAAAAGAACCATCATGACAAGCGGTCTGACAAGCAAAAGGGCAAGAGTGTCAATCTGAGACCGAAGGGCAGTGTCGCTAGGAAGCAAAAAGAGAAGTTCCAAGGAAAATGCTTCAATTGTGACAAGTTTGGCCATAAAGCATCTAAGTGCAAGAAGCCACCTCGTCCACAAGCGCATATTGCAGAAGCCTCGGGAGGTAGTTCTAACATGAACCTCTCAGCTATGGTATCTGAGGTGAACATGGTGGGCTCGAATCCACGGGAATGGTGGATTGACATTGGGGCTACCCGTCATATCTGTTGTGACAAGAAGATGTTCACGTCACTTGAGCCGGTTAATGGAAAGAAGCTGTTTATGTGAAATTCAGCGACCTCAGATATTGCTGGTGAAGGAACAGTGATCCTGAAGATGACTTTGGGGAAGACATTGACCCTAAACAAGGTGTTGTTCGTGTGTAGACACCCCGATCTTGACCCGGGATACTTGCCAAGCATTCCTGATGATGAGAAAACCTCCCGTGAATACCTTGAGGCTAAGAACAAGGCTTGAACTTGCACTGAACCATCATAAATCACCCCAAACCATCCTTAGACAACCTAGGCCAGCCCAAATGACCAAAGTACCCCTCAAGTCATCAAAACAGCCCAAAATCAACCCTGAGCTCAAAGGGGTTTGAGTGCTCAAACCCCCCATTTGAGCGCTCAAACTCTGTCCAATTTGTTGCTGGCAAAGAATCTAATGATGGGATTCTGTTGCATGGCATGCACTCAGCCGTAATTGTGCTGCTCGCATGAGTATAATAGGCCCTATGATGAGCCTAAATTGTCCCATTAGTCCCTCCACTTCAAATTAATCTATTTCCCCCCATTTTCCTCTATAAAAACCCCACTCTACTTCATTTGCAGAGGTTTCACCCACTGTTTTAAACCCCACTCTCTCTCTCTCTAGCAACCCATTTCCAGTAGTGCTCTGCCATAGCCACCCTTCAATTGAAGCTTAATCACCCAAAACCCATGAAACCCACTTCATCATCCTCCTTTCTCACTTAAATACGTCATCATCTGTGGACGTCGCTTCACGGACTGGGCCCATGCTTTTTGGTTGTGTTTGTGAAAAAGGGGCGATCCTGGAAAAAGGAAAAATTTAGAAGTCGCCACCCGGGGTTTAATTTCTGGAAAATGTTAGGTACCCAAGAAACCGTTTAGAAAAATAATGACTTTTGTGCCGCTGAAAAAGGGGTTTGATCTGCGAAAAATAGAAATTTGGGTTCGGGAGCCAGGTTACCCGTGGGGAAGGTTTTGTTCGAAAAATGCACCCCGCGTGCCCAAAACTTTCCAGTCTTTACTAAATCTTTGTGGGATTATTCTTTGAAAAGATTTTATGAAAAACTTTATTTCACATAAACAATATTTTAGATAATAACATGCTTTAAAAGGGAACAAAATAATAATAACAAATCACGTAATACGCAATCAAGTATATAAATGCGAGAAAATCAATCAAAGGGGGATGTAAGTGCGAAGACAAAAAGTAAAGGGGGCCGATTGCCATTAGACCCACTGGTTTTCATCAAAAACAGAGCATCGGATTCCAGAAAACAGAGCAAGTGAAATGTTTTTCCAGTGATGTCGTACGGTGTCCAAAATCACACCGTGCAGTGCATCAAGGATGCCGTACGGCGCCTCTATGCAATGTATTTTTCAAAAATTCTCATTTTTATCCAATTGAAACCAACTTTGTTTTTGGTGTAAAAACCACACTCTTTGTTGATCAAAACAGGTTTCAGAAATGGTTTTGGTGGATGAATGTACCTTGTTTTTAGAGACGGCATCCCGCGACAATGGATGATGTCGTGTGATGCTTTCCCAAAAGGCTCGAACCTTGTTGAAACATCTCCGTTCGGGTTCAAGGAAGAGTTACGGAGCTCCCCTCAAGCCCGATGGAGACCCCCTTCAGAAGATTACGGTTTAAAAATGAATTGTTATACCTCGAAATGGAACTGAACGGACTGGATTAGTTGATGGCAGGAAATGAGTGCTAGGTTTTCAGATTCTCGTAAAACGAAGGTTCAGACAATAGATGGATATGGATGAAATAATTGGAATTTTTCACTGGTTTCGTATGGGATGAATTTGGGTCTTCCTTTCTGTAAGATCTGATCAAGCTCTCTCCTTTGAAATCATTCGACGACGTCGGAATTTATAGACGAGGGCGAGCCAGCATCATTGTCGAATATCATCATTGTTTCTGAGCTGCTGGAGGAACCCGAGAATCCTGTTGATGGGACAAGGAACGTCGTACGTCGTCAAAAGTGTGCAGTACGATGCATAGTGTAACACCGCACGGTGCAAAGAAAATTTCAAGCCGTACGGTTATAGGTTTCAGGCCGTAAGGTTCAGGTGGGTTTGGGATTTTTGGCTCTTTTGATCTATCCGTTTCAAGTAACCATTCCAAGGCACATTTTGCGTGTTCTTTTCATCATTGCGGACGCACATGTTATCAAAAATTGGGGTGTCTACAGTTGCCCATCTTCGACACGGCTTGGTCACCATCATGTTGGAGCAAGTCGTGCTGGAAGAATCGGACTTCCCAATTCGGAAAACAAGCAAGAAAAATAGTAAATTTGGTCGAGCTTGGAGCTTCCTACGTACCTCGTTTGAGAGGATCAGACCGATCGTAGTTCATCGGGGCCGTCATGAAAAAGTTACCACCTCCCTTTTTTTTCAACAAGGGAAAAACGAATGATGTTTGTAAAAGAAACGATTTAGAGGCTCTGAAAGCCCTAAAAAATAATTTGAGGCTGTGGAAAGCCGTGAAAAATAATTTGGGAGGCTATGGAAGCCGTGAAAAATGATTTGGGAGGCTGTGGAAAGCCGTGAAAAATAATTTGGGAGGCTGTGGAAAGCTGCGAAAAATGATTTGGGAGGCTGTGGAAGGCCGTGAAAAATGATTTGGGAGGCTGTGGAAGGCGTGAAAAATGATTTCGGAGGCTGTGGAAGGCCGTGAAAAATGATTTCGAAGGCTGTAGAAGCCGTGAAAAATGATTTGGGAGGCTGTGGAAAGCCGTGAAAAATGATTTGGGAGGCTGTGAAAAATGATTTGGGAGGCTGTGAAAAATGATTTGGGAGGCTGTGGAAGCCGTGAAAAACTGAGTCGTGTGTGAAACCAGCGAATGAGGTTCCATAGTGTGCGAAACCAGCGAGTGACGTTCCGTGAAAAACTGAGTCGTGTGTGAAACCAGCGAGTGAGGTTCCATAGTGTGCGAAACCAGCGAGTGAGGTTCCGTGAAAAACTGAGTTGTGTGTGAAACCAGCGAGTGAGATTCCATGAAAAACCGAGTAGTGTCGTTTTCGTCAAAAATCAAAATAAGTACCTGACGGATTTTAAAAATAAATGATTTTTAAAAGGTTTGATAAAGTGTGAGAAGCATACCTTGCAAAGGGGGTGCACTGCAATTTTCCCATCATAAGAGAGAAAGTCGTGCGCCTTACAACCTTAGGTGCCTGGTCAACAATTTCAGTCGTGCGGCCAAGGCATCGATTTGGGGCCGAAACAAAACCTCGTGCCTCTTGAAATTTCGCTTCTCACGTTCCAAATATCAGAGGCGGTTCTGGTGGAGATAATCTCTCCTCCAACCGATTTCTTTCTCCTTCAACCAGTTTCTTCCAAAAAATTTCAAAATCAGAGATCCAAAACCTTGGTTCTTGCAAAACCCGACATCCATGTCTGATATTATTGCCGACGGGAGTGGTTCGACACCGTCTAGTACGTTGTCGCCAGAGCACACAGAGGAGACGGCGGTGTTGTTGCCGTCCAATGGTGGTCCGGCTCTATCTGTTCCGAGTGGGAGTGGCATGGTCGAAGCATATCCAACCCACGAGGAGGGCCGTGCGGTCTTGATTTGGGGAGCAGGCCCACCATGCGGCCGAGCTTGGGGAAGGAAAAGGTCATACCCTCGTGCATGATGGCGGGATGTCCTTGCACGGTCCAGAAGTCACTCAAGTTGAGACTCATGAGGGTCAGGCTATGGATGAACCCGTGGGAGGAGATGAGCTTGGGCCAGGGAGTACGGCAGTTGATGAGGGCGGTACGGAGCAGGAGGGAGTCGTAGAGACCACAGTGCAGGTGGTAGCCGCGGGGTCGATAGTAGTTGCGGTGGTGACCATGGGACTGGAGGTGGTGGCGAGTTTGGCAGTCTCCGTAGGCCTAGGCGTGTCTATAGAGCTCCTGTTAAGTGAGACTGACCAGGTATCCTTTGTATTCTGTCTTGAAATTTGCATGCTTTTGACTGTTTACTGACGAATTCTTTCCTTTTTGTGCAGGATATACCTCTCCCTTCGCCACCTCGCAGGAGGCCTTTGATGAAGAATGTGAGCGGAGCTCAGAGGCGTGTCCCACCTGTAGTCCCATCGTCTGACAGAGTGTTGCGGTCTTTAGTTGACAGGCTAAAGAAGAGTGTTCCTGGGAGTGCGGTGGGCTCCCTGGAAGATAGAGAGCAGCGATAGTAGTGACAGTGGCAGCAGTGGTAGCGGTGACAGCAGTGATAGCAGTGGTGAATGACTATGCAGACTTCCCAAGTACACCTGAGGAGCACCGACACTTGGCAGTGGGCCGTTGTCGTGATTTTAAGAGACGTTGCACTGGTTCTTAGGACGAGCCTACGTGCTCGGTTTTGATTTGGGCACTTGTTTGCCCATCTTTGCTTTTTTCATGGATATAGCCTGCGTGCTGTGGTAGCTTCTGATGTTGGGTCTGTTTTGCCCGTGGATAAATGTACTTTTGCTTTCATGTCATGGACGCTATTTGGTTTTTATTCATCAGACATGTTTATTATGCTTCACACAGGCAAAATTTAGAGTTTGATAGTCCAATTTTGCATACACATGCTTTGAGGGTGGCAGGAAACTGATGATATGTGACACGGGCCCTGATGCTCCTTGTTCGGTCGATCTCGGGCTTCAACACTTCCGGGCTTCAAAATTTTCTATTAACTCCACCAAATAATCTCATATGATCCTCATGAACTCTTGTCATGGCTTGTTGAAGTTATTGACACCAACGTAGTAAATTTCAGTGTATCCGAGATTTTTGGAGTATCCGTTCATCCAAATGCGATTTAAAATTGCCAAGCGACTGCCCCAACAACTTTCAAATACCCATTGCAACTTGTTTGCACAAGGGAGGTGGTGAAAAAATCTGTCTGAACAAGTCCTGAGGTCAAAACCAAAGTTTTATTTATGATCTGTTAGGGTTGGCCAATCGGCCAACATAGGTTAGCCGTGCGACTGTTTCTGTTGGCCGCCTGGCTATCTTATCAATCCGCCAGGTTTCTGACTTCCTGGCAGGCCTCTGGGCTTCTGCATGGTCTCTTGCTGACTTCTGGGCATCTCTCAGTGTTGGGGTCTTCCGGTAAACCCAATTCGAAAATATTTTGCAAATTATGAACGACCGAGTTTTGAAAACAAAAGGCAACTAGCAAACGAGGCTTCGTGAGTAGTCAAAAGTGATTAGAGTGAGACGGCGAGGTGTCCAAAGTGATTTAAAGCGTGTCAACAGCCATGGGTAGGTCGACTACTTAGTAGGTTAAGTTCTTGTGTGAGAACCAGAGCCAATCAACTTTCATGACCATCCAAGACAAAGCAATGAGGCTGTTGACGAGCGAGACCGGTGCGGGTCTCTAAAAAGTTTTATGCGCGACCTGCGAGGTCCCCAAAAAAAAAACTTGGTTTGAGCGAGACTGGTGAAAGTCCCTCAAAGATTAAAGCGAGACCAGCGAGGTCTCATAAAAAGCATTAGGTGAGAAATGTAATTCCAAAATTGATTAAAAAGTTTGTCCATGAGGACTCTTGCGTGAGACTCAGGTTTCAACACTTGATGACACAATTATAACATTCCCTTTATTAGAAATTAGGTGGCGCAACAAGGTATCTCTTTTTGCTTTGTTGTCTTTCCTTTTGGACAGGGTTTGGGTTTAAGGTTGCTTCTGATCAGGACTTTTGAGCTTCTAGGCATTCTGGCTTTTTTTGAGGCTAGAGCTTTTTGGCATTTTCTGCCCCAAGTCTTGAACTTAGGTGTATGCGCTTCTCCCAGTAGATGGCGTTGAGCTGATGTGCCCTAGTCTTGGACAAATGTGTCCCCAAATGATAAGCTTCAGTTCTGAACCCCTCGACTCGTTCATCCACACATAGGCTCTTCCATGCATTTGAAATCATCTTCCACGAGTTTAAGAATGTCGAGACTACTAAGGGTTGACTGGACAAAAGACCTTGTGTGAATTTGGACAAGGCCTAGACGATACGAGTGACTTTACAAAGATGCCCCTAATTTGGGCGGAGATGACATACTCAAAAGGAGGTAGACTTGGACAAGACTAGGCTGACTCAACAGACTCAAAAGAGTGACTTCCCCGAAGGTTCTCCTGACTGGGTGGAGAATGACTACTCATGAATTTGGTAGACTCCGGATATTTTGACCTTGTGACAAAGGAATGGACTCTGACAAGATTATGTTGACTTGAAAAGACCTTTAAGCGATGACAAACTCGAGAATTCGGGAAATGGTAGAAGGTGCCCCACAATTGATGTTTGAAATTGTCATAAACTTGAGTCTTTTTGGTTTTGAAATTGTGTTTACTCCGTCAAATGATGTTCATTCAAATTGATTATCAAAACACAAGAATTCTTATTGTGAACCCATGCCCCTGGGATGCTGATCTGCTGATTTTTCATTGGGTGCCCCGGTTTGGACTTTTGCTTCTGGCAGATGCTGGTCTTGTGCAATGCCTTGACTTTTGATGATATTGTTCCACTAGATCCTCGCTATCAAGCTGTGCTTTTCAATCTGAAAGGACTTTATTTAGGTTATAACGGAGCCAAGACTTTGGGCTAAACCAAGAAAGGATAGTAGGCTCAAAAAATTTTCATTTTTCTTCTGGGTTAAAGCTAGCAGCTATCTTGAACTCTTTTTGTGTGCCATTTCTGTTTTCTTCAATGTTTTCCTCTATGCCCCGTTTTGGCTTTTGATGGACACTTTCTTTCTTTCTTCCTTCTTCAGTGCTTCGCATTTGGTTGTGCCTATGAACTTGGCATTTTCATTCTTTTGAAATTTTGACATGCTGCTAACAATCATGCATTTGGCACTTTCGCCTGGACATCCTGCTAAAAACTATGCATTTGGCACTTTCGCTTCTCTTAATTCACCCCAGTGTGAGGGATAGCTGCCTAGCTGGGTTCTTCTTCAATGAAAATGATTCAGGCTCAAAAGGGCTATCAAGGGATATATTTATCTGGGAAATAAAAACAAAGAATGCCTTTCTTCATTTTGAATTGCACAACTTGACAGAAAGAATTTGTACATGCTCTGACTTTTGCTTGGACCTTACTTCAAAGTTTTGATCCAGCGAGCTTTTTGCCTTAACTTTTGCCTAAGCCGCCCTTGCGGGTTTTCAACCTAGCAGGTTTTTTTTTTTTTTTTGGTGTCAAAGCATTGCTCATTGATGACATTGGAGAATGACGCATGGAATTCCTTCTTCGTATGAGAGCTAAGGGTTCAATCATTTCGTGTTTTGAAGTGAATATCATGAATCTCAAATGATGGTGGAAAACAATTCCATTTTCAAGGATTAATGCGAAAACTCAAGTTTATCATGACAATTCTAACACAAGAGCGTGACATCGATTCTCAGGAGTTGCGACCGAACCACTGAGGGCTGCCTACGTATCCCTTTGCAAGGAATCAGGTCATGACGTAGTTCGGGACTACAATGCTGACTCTATTTTTGGTTTTTCTCTTTTCAACAACAAGACAGACTCGAACATGAAGACAAACATCAAAGTAGAAATACAAACTGGCTCAATAAAAGAGAAGACTCTGACTCGAAACTTGAAAATTCCCAAAACACATGGAAGAATGGTCTATCGCATGGTCCTTGGCGGTTCATTCTTGTTTTGCTGGTCTTGACATCAATCAACAATCACCCATGGGTTCAGAGTAAATATGAGAATTGGGACTTGAATGGGTGTTTGTTTTTGTTGGTGGGGAAATGGTTTCGCTGTCGATGAGGTTTTGAATTCTGTGACGAAGGCGATAGCACTCATCGGTATCGTGACCAGGCATTTGGTGAAATGCACAGAAGGCATTGGGGTTATGGTAAGATGGAAGCTTCTGAGGTAGCGGAGTTGGAGTAAGTGGTTTGACATGGCCGGCTTTGAGGAGCTTCTCATAGATCAAGGACAGAGGCTTGGAAATTTGGGAAACAGTTCTTTGTGGTTTTTGAGAGTTGTTGGTTTGGGCTTTAACTTCGTTGGCAGGCATGGCTTCGTTGAAATTTTGGGTTGTGGAGCTTTGGTCATTTGAAGTGGAGCCAAGGGGGATCTGGTTGACTTGAGCATTGGGCTTGTGTTCAAGCATGGGGTTAGAGACAATGTTGGGCTTTTTGAGAAGGAGTGGGATTGTTCCATCTTCAATGAGATCTTGGATTTTGTGTTTGAGACGGAGGCAATTATTGGTATGATGTCCGGGCATTTGGTGGTAGGTACAGAAGGTGTTTAGGTTATGGTTGGCAAGGAGCTCTTCAGGTAATTCTCGAGGCTCAAGTGGTTTAAGAAGGTTATTCTCAAGAAGGCTTTTGAAAAATGGGAATGTCGTATTTGTGTCATCATGTATACTAACCTAAGTCTCAAAAGGTTTTCAACAGCCCTGGGTAGGTTGACTACTCAGTAGGTTAAGTTCCTGTGTGTTGGAACCAGAGCCAATCAACTTTCGTAACCATCCAACACAAAGCAATAAGGCTATCGAAATCTGGATAGAAATGTGATAAAATCACAAGGAGGAGCCGTTCGAGCACGGCTGACACTGGAGGTGTTTCAAACTCCAAAGATTTAAAGTCTCCTAGACTATGCAAAAATGGGTCTTAGAAAGGCTGTCCCAATCCTCAGTATTTCTTTTGACAGTGTATCCTTTGTTTAGGATAGCAGGATTCGGGGAAATTAAATCAACTTGGTTCTCAATGATTCTTTTTCAAGGATCTAACTTTGACTTTAGGGACAATTGCCCCAGCTTGGGTCAATTGGTCCTAATTTATGTTAGATCGTTGTCAAGGAATTGTTAAGGATCAAATTGATTTGATTTTCCTAAGTCCTATTATTTTAAGGACTAAATTAATCTGAACAACGTGCATTGGGATGCACGACTCATCATCGGGCAAGGCAACCTCTTAAGATCGCGCAAAAATGTGACAGCATAGTGTCTAATTAACCATGATAATACAAATGCATGCAAAAGGATGACAAGAAAAATATATAAAAGCAGTAAACACGTAACAAGATATATCACGTAATCCTAACCTGTGGGTCCCTGTCCTAGGTTGGAGGGTTCTAAGTTCATTATATGCAAAGGCTAGGTTTTGGTTTAAGGGGTTCCCTAGACTAGAGCCAATATTTGCCTCCCCTGAGCCAAGAGTACTGACGTGTCAAGGGTAGTAACGGCAGGCTGACTCATCATCGTTCGAGGTTGCCGAGAATCCTGGAATGTCCTAACGAGGGTGAAATCGGTTCGGTCGGTTCGGGGTGACTCTTGCTTGGACAGAATCGGTTTGGGGTAGGAATCCTTTAAACCGATCCCGATCGATTTAAAGAAGGGACCGACCTCGGTTCGGGGCGTCTTGGTTCGGTCTAAAATTTCGGGGTGATCAGGTATTTCGGTCTGGGCCACTTGGGCCTATTCAAAAATTTTGTTTTGGACCAAATTCAGCCTCTATAGAAATTTTTTGGGCCAAACTCAACTTGGGCCTATTAAAATGTTTTCTTTTGGGCCTAGTCCATATCTGCCAATAGGCCCAATACCATTTTTGTTCATTCATAGCAAAAAATGGAACTCAGCCGGTAAAAACAATCAAAATAGTAAAATATATGCTAATTGCTAAATATTCATCGCACAGCAAATCCCATACATAATATGATATTACATGCCAACAAAAATTCGCACAGCAAATCCCAAACACAAACATATTACAACCGGTCTAGCTATTGCCTCATATGGGCAAAAAAAACCCTCCAAAGTTCACACTTCACACAACAAATCTCATACATTTTACATGCCAACAAGATAACAAATTAAGAACAAAAGATCAAAATGCAAGCAGTGTGCATTGAGCATTTTCCAATTTCTAGTAGTCTGCATTCCAGTAGGCTTGAGCATTTTCCAATTTCTAGCAGTCTCCACTTATTTTCTGCATCTAACCATCAATCGAGCACTTCATAACACACATATACACAATGACCAAGAAGAACCTAAAGCATTTGAGAACTACTGAAACAAATCCATAGTGAAGAAGTAAAGGATGTAAACATGTATGGACAGAAGAGCTATTCATCTACATAACAAGTCATTTCAAGAAAGTACGTTTGCTGATGAACACAAAAAGTCAGTTTATAATTTCCAGTTCCCAGTTTATAATTTCCAGCTCCCATCTGCAAGGATCTGCAAGCTGCTGTAAAATATTGAGCATTTGAGAAAATAGGAAACAGAAATAGTATTTACTATAGAATCATTAATTTTAGGTGAAATCACTAATTTTAGGTGAGTAAATCGTGCTTAACGGTCAAGGTTGAAATTAACCCTATTCAAAGAGAGAGAAGCCAGACAACTGTGAACTTACTTACCTATTAGGAATCGAAGGCTCGTGGCCTAAACGTACAAGCAAATTCGATCATGAAGGAGAAGAGAGGTCGTAGCAGATGGGGTGTGTTTGGACTTTGGAGAGAGGGTGGAGAAGAGAGGTCATGGGGCTGTTGAGAGAAGAGAGGTCGTGGTCGTGGGGCTACTACTGAGAGAAGACTCAGAAGAGGGGAAGAGGTCGTGGGGGCTGGGGCAGCTGAGAGAAGAGAGATTTGAGATTTAGGGTTAGTTTTAGGGTTGCACTTGCCTTTATAGGTTATACATGGACAGTGTAGATAAACTCTTGTACGTAATTCGGTTTTCGGTTCGGTTATTGGTCGGTTCGGTCCATAATCGGTTCAGTTTCGGTTCAGTTTGATAGTAATTACATTAAACCGAAACCGAACCAATAATATATTTCAGTTTTCTCGAGTTTTTTTTAGCTTGCACCGACCGAAAACCGAACCAAAATTTCGGTTTTCGGTTCGGTTCAGGTCCCGCCGGTTTTTTTTTCACCCCTAGTCCGAGCACCAGCAAGCTAGGTAGGGTAACCATAACGCAGCGGCGAGGTTAGTAACCATGCACGTGCAATGCAAAAGTTTAACAATAAAACCTTTTCAAAAATCCCACAAATATTTTTCAAGTTTGGCTCGCTTTTTAAATTAATCAAGACCTTGAAATTTTACTCATGCAACAACCGGGAAAGCTCCAGTCCAGACTGATCGGGCTTTCACCCTGACATCAATCCTTTCTAGTACATCGTGAAGCACGTACTTGGTGTCAAGCTTTCGAAGGGTCGTTTTACAAGCGTAAAATGTCAAAATAAAAATTAATTAAAAATATCGATCCCCAGCAGAATCGCCATTTTGTGGACGTCGCTTCCCGGACTGGGCCCACGCTTTTTGGTTGTGTTTGTGAAAAAGGGGCGATCCGGAAAAAAGGAAAAATTTAGAGTCGCCACCCGGGGTTTAATTTCTGGAAAATGTTAGGTACCCGAGAAACCGTTTAGAAAAATAATGACTCTTGTGCAGCTAAAAAAGGGGTTTGATCTGCGAAAAATAGAAATTTGGGTTCGTTTTTAGAGACGGCATCCCGGGACAATGGATGATGTCACGTGATGCTTTCCCGAGAGGCTCGAACCTTGTTGAAACATCTCCGTTCGGGCTCAAGGAAGAACTACGGAGCTCCCCTCAAGCCCGATGGAGACCCCCTTCAGAAGATTACGGTTTAAAAACGAATTGTTATACCTCGAAACGGAACTGAATGGACTGGATTAGTTGATGGCAGGAAATGGGCGCTAGGTTTTCGGATTTTCGCAAAACGAAGGTTCAGACAATAGATGGATATGGATGAAATAATCGGAATTTTTCACTGGTTTCGTATGGGATGAATTTGGGTCTTCCTTTCGGTATGATCTGATCAAGCTCTCTCCTCTGAAATCGTTTGACGACGTCGGAATTTATAGACGAGGGCGAGCCGTACGATTCAGGTGGGTTTGGGGTTGTGGACGGCCCACCGAGTTGGTTCGGTTTTGCGTTTGAAAGGATTATGATTGTTAGAGTCGCCACCCGGATTTGAGGTCCGAACCCGAGAAACCGATTAAAAATGACTCATTTGTCCATTAAAAAAAAAAAAGATTTTACTGATCATGGCGGAACCAAAGATTTCTCGGATTCGGGGGTTTGGTTACGAGAGGGGAAGGGTTTTACGGCACCCCTCTCGCCCGGTCCGTGAGCCGGTCTCTACTCGACATTTTGTGGGATTTTGAAAACATTTGAAATTCAATTTATCCTCGTAAATGGGGAATCGGGGACGGGAATCACATAACAACAATATGTACGCAAAAGATATGAATCTACGGTGGATGTTCGTGCACGTGATCTACATGGGTGATGATGATGACAATAAAGGAAACTACAAATATTCACAGAAGTAAATAACAACAGAAACTATACTTCGGCACAAAAGATTTTAGAACATAAGATACTGATTCACAATCCGGATCCCAAAATATGGATTGAGCGCTCAAGGGTGATGGCTTGAGCGCTCAAGCTTCCAAACCAGTTCAAGCGCTCAAGGCTCATGGATTGAGCGCTCAAACCAATTTCTGGCTTTTGTGAGTTTGACCCTTGTTACAACTTCTTTTGTCATTCTTTATAAGATCAAACATTAATAAAACACTTTTCATGGAGAATCAAGTGAAAACAGGTGGCTTGATCTCTTGAAGAATGATGAAAAGAGGAGAATCACCACAAATTAATAAAGGAAATGCTTGTAAATGGAAAAGAAAGAGGGATTCAGATCATAAGCACAGTAATAACAACTCACACACCAGAAAGAAACTTTAACCATGATCCATCATCGAAACAACTAGCAACCTGCAAATGAGCCAGGAACCGCTTGAGCACTCAAATACATGACCTTGAGCGCTCAAGCCATAATGTGGCTTTCTGGTTTCTGACTTGAAAATGAATTTTGATACTTTCTCAGGATCATAAATATACAAATTAAAGATGTTTACAGTTGAACAGTCACAGTTTTACTCTTAACTATGAGATTTGCAAAGATTTTGATGTTTGATCATCATAAAATAGTTAACTTACACTCATGCATGTGATTTTGGGGTAGAACTAAGATGTTTTAAGAGTGACATGAACATAATTAACTATTTAATGACGATTAAAACCAAGAGAAAGTACAAAAGATAGCAGAACAGAGACTGTTCAGAACTGGGATTGAGCGCTTAAGGCCTGATGATTGAGCACTCAACCCCTATTGTAACTGTAAATTTAAAAAGTGTTTTGCTCGGTGTGGACGGTCGATTTCCACCGGTTGGTTTTCGATTTGAAAATAGGAGTCGCCACCCGGGTTTTTGGAAAATGGTTTAGGACCCGAGAAACCGTTTTGAAAATGATTTGAAAAATGGTATAACTGTCGCGGTTGAAAATAAGTTTGAAAACCAGAGATTCGTTTTGGATTCGGGAGCCAGGTTACGAACGGGGAAGGGTTTTAATGCACCCCGCTCGCCCGATTAAAATCGGTCTTTACTAAACGTTTGTGGGATTTTTAGAAAATATTTTGATGCCGAACTTTATTGAAATAAACAATTTATCATGCAAAGTAAAACAATTAAATATCAAAATGAATAACAACTAACAAGATTAAGCAAATAAGAGTTAATAACTAAAAGGGGAAAATCATTTTATCAAACTGCTTGTGAAGAAAATTGAGCTTAAAATTCAAATTTGAAAAAGTGTGCCGTGCTGCACACAAAGTGTACCGTGCGGTACAGAAAGTGTGCCGTGCGGCACTGTTCATGATTAACGGCCAAATTTTTAAAAGAGTGCCGTACAACACTCTGGGTGTACCGTGCGGCACAGGGGGAGTGTCGTGCGGCACTGTTGGCAGCACAACAGTTTGAAACTTTGGTTTTCGAAAAGAATGAAATGAAGATGCATACAAGGCATGAAACATGGTTAAAAATGGACTACTTTGAGGGAGAAAACAGTGTGTTCAAACATAGAATGTTCCTCCTCATTGAATCGCTCCGTACGAGGCGATGTTTTCACCGTACGGCGCAACCGGGAGGTGTAAAATCGAACTGATTTTGATGTAACATGGGCATACCAAGCATGGAGATGATATTGGAGATCATTTCATACTTGGTACCCCTCCCCTCAGGGTACCAAAGCTAAAAGATTTGGCGAAACGGGATCATACCTCGGTTTGCAACTCTTGGATTAAAACTATTTCTTGAACTTCCGAATGTGGCTTGGGCTTCCTCTGGACTCCAACTCCAATCTGGTATGATAGCAAAGATGGTTGATGGCTAAAACTTGAACAAATTTGGGAATGGCTACCTCACGGGTTTGGAACCGAAAACAGAGGGTTGGGTTTTTTGACTGAATTTGCTTTGGAGAGGATTATAGGATTGATTTATGGAGGTTATGGATAGCAATGGAGGTGATTTGCAGTAGATGGTGTTTTGACAAAGGGGTTTAGAGGTAGGGTTTCGTGGTGTTCTTCCAATTTTCGGTCATAATGGAGAGGGAGAGGCTTGTTCTTTTTTGAAAATGGAAGAGGAGCATCCAATTTATAGCCAAAATTTACTTGGGGAGCAAGTAGACGTGATTAGGAAGGGTATAAGTCGGTTATGCCAGTCAAAATTCTTCAGGGCGAAGTAAACTTGGTGACCAAGGCTGCTGAAACTGTGTCATACAGCACTGTGACTGTGTCGTGCGGTACACCAACTGTGCCGTACGGCACACTTCCACCGCCAAAATTCAAAAGGCTGTTGTACGTGACTGAGGCTGTACCGTGCATGAGAGATAAGTACCGTACGGTACTGTTGACTTTGTTGACTTGAAGAATTTCAATCCGAGAGGCTTTCCGGGTATTTCCTTTCATCATCGGGGATAAAAATGTACACAAACGTCTCATTTTGGGGTGTCTACACTCGGTTATTTTAGACCCGTAAGCCCAATGCAAGTACAGAAAGCTTGCTTGGACCTACTGGTCTTCCTCAGAAAGACCAAAACATTGAGATTTTCACATGTTTAACTACCTTTTGAAGATGATTGTAACTTGAACTTGATTTTTGGCTTAGTTGTGGTTGATTCTGGACGTTTTGGTTGGTATTCTAGATGAGTGAGACAATGTATGTGATAGATTGATGATCAAAGATCGAATTTTGAAGAGTGGTTTTTGTGAGTGGTTTGGATGGTGAGTGAGTAGTTTTGTAGAGAGAGAGAGAAAGGATGCTTTCTGGAGGAGTTGAGAGAGCTGGAGTATGATAGTTGGGCCCCTAAACCAGTGGCCAATGGCTGGTTTTATAGAGAGTGAGTGGGAGGGAAGAGAGGAGAGAGAGGAAGTGGGTTTGTATTTGAAAGTGGGTTAGGAGTAGATTTAGGAGTAGATTAGGGCAATGTAGTACGTATTATACGTGTACAAGATGTATACAGGTGGTTAGACGCTCCTCCCTACATGAAATCTCATGATGAGATACTCTGCAGATTCCTGACTGGGATCAGAGTTGAGCGCTCAAAGATACGGGCTTGAGCGCTCAAGGTGGGATTTTTGGGTTTGAGCGCTCAAGGTCCAGGGCTTGAGCGCTCAAGGTTACTAGTGGCAGGTTGATGGTTTTGCTTGGTTTGATGATGCTTGAGTTGATTTGGGTTGTTTTGATGATGTTTGGTTTATTTTGATCAAGTTCAAGCCATTTTCACCAGTTTCGGGTAGTCGTAATTGGTCCGTTTCATCATCGGGAATGCTCGAGCGCATCCCGGGTTCAAAATCAGGGTGTCTACAGGGGTTTTTGGCTCTTTTGATCCATTCGTTTCAAGTAACCGTTCCAAGGCACATTTCGCGCTTTCTTTTCATCATTGGGCACGCACAAGTTATCAAAATTGGGGTGTCTACACCATCCATACAAACACCACTCAATTAGACCCATATTGTTCCACTCTACTGTCCAAATTCACCCACATTGCACCCACAAACATAGTCATTACCCATCCCTTCATCAAACATTCAAGTTCAAGCCTTGATCATAACCAAAAGGTAGAAAATCATGTGAAAAGCTACAGGTTGGTCATCCGGAGGGAGACCAGTGAGCTTATGGAGGTCTTCTATACCTCTAATGAGCTCACAAGGTCTTAAATGTTTAGAAAAATAACTTTCAAAAAATCACAGCTTGTAATGGTTCGAGTGCTCAATGCAAGTACCTTGAGCTCTCAAACTGTTGACCCCTTTTATGTTTTTGTGGTTTCTGATCATATCTTATGTTGATAACATCATTATTATGGTTGTTTGTTGGTTCATCTTCTTGCAAATCAGTTTATTTTACTGTTGATCATTGATCAATGAACCCAAAAGCCATAAAGGCAATGTTTCATCATCATCAAGCCATGGATGATCCTATTTCATGAAGAAAATAGTGTATCTCACTCTTTTTAACAATTATCAGCAAGTTAGAGTTTATAAGAGATCCATGGAATGGTCAGAAAACCATAGAAACTCATGTCCCTTGAATAAGGCTTGAGCGCTCAAACAGTGGTATTCGAGTGCTCAAACCCTATTCTGTTTTGAATGTGTTTCTTGTTTATCCCAGTCCTATATTATGTTACAAGCTTGATGTTGTGTTTGTATATTGATGTTGGGCTAAGCCAACCTGATTCTCTCTCCTTCTCACTCTAATCATGCTCATGCATGGTCCAATACTCATTTTCTTACTTGTGTGGACACCTCAAGTTTATTTTACTCATGTTCATCAAGTTTTAACCTCTTGTGCATCATCATACATCATTGCTAGTTTGTTTATGACCCAGACAAGGGCAGAATGGCACAGAATCACTCAAATCCAGCAGATGGTTTGAGCGCTCAATGTCGCCCTTTGAGCGCTCAAACTGCCTTTTGGTCCAATCAAATCTTCCTCTCATTTCAGCTTGTTCATGGCACTTTGAGTAATCTGGAAGGTTTTAAAAGACTGAGTCTTCATTCCTTCAGTATTGTTTGCCTCGTTTGGTTCATGAATAAGTTTTAAATCCATGTTTACATGATTATATCATTTTGTTTAGCCATTTAAATGTTGTTTCCAAGCAAGTAACAGTAATCAAATCATGTTTCTAACAAATCAGAAGCATCATGAGCACGTGTGGGAGAGAGGGGTTTGAGCGCTCAAACTGTCCTCTTTGAGCCCTCAAACCCCTACTAGAGGATCAAATTGGTTTTGGTTTTGTGTTAGTTGATTGAGTTATTCCTGGTTATTCTGTTGATTGGTCATCATGTACTAACACTTTGTTTACTATTTTCTGCCTTAGCTTGTTCAAATTTGCATATCATTATCATCATTCATATAGTCCAAGTTGTACATGCATATACTATAGTCTATTATTGTGTTAATCATCACTATGTGGCCTCCATCCCCCATTCTCATACTTGTTCATGGTTGAATCGCATTCATTTCATATGATCCCACAAAAGCCAAGTAGAGACCGGTCTTTGAACCAGGCGAGGGGGGGCCGTAAAACCCTTCCCCTCTCGTAACTGAGCTCCCGAACCTTAGATAGTATGGTGATAACAGACCGGTAATCCTTATCCATTGAATGAGGCACGAGTCAATCGAGTTCGGTTCCTCGGGGACAATCTGCTAAAACCCGGGTGGCGACTCCGAATCGATGAAATCTCCAGAGGGGCGTCCACATCATGCAAGACATTCGCAAGAATCTAATGTCTGGTTCTCTGCTGAGCAAGCACGGCTTCCGCATGGTGTTTGAATCAGATAGGGCCATTCTGACTAAGGCTGAATCATATGTAGGGAAAGGCTATATGACCGATGGTTTATTTAAAATGAATGTAATGACTGTTATCCCTACTATCAATAAGACAAATGCCCCAGTTGCTTATGTGCTTGAGTCTTCCATTTTGGGGCATGGTAGACTAGGTCATGTTAATTATGAATCTATGCGTAGATTAGTTAACTTGGACCATATTCCAGCTTTTCATGTTGATACAAATCACAATTGTGAAACTTGCGTCGAAGCAAAGTTAACTAGGACTTCGTTTCGATCGGTTGAAGAAGTATCGAACCATTGGGGCTAATCCACACTGATGTGTGTGATTTGAAATATGTCCAAATTCCAAATGCAAATAAGTATATTTATTACTTTTATTGATGATAGCACGAAATATTATTATGTGTACTTGCTTAAAAGCAAGGATGAAGCACTGGACAAGTTCATTCTTTTTAAGAATGAGGTGGAAAACCAACTTAGCACTAAGATTAAGGTGGTGAGAAGTGACCGAGGTGGTGAATTCGAATCACCGTTTGGTAATTACGGTGCTGAACACGTTATTATTTACCAAACCACTGCACCTTCTCAGCAAAACGGAATTGCAGAGCGAAAGAATTGCACATTGAAAGAAATGATGAATGCTATGTTGGTTAGTTCTGGGTTGCTTCAGAACATGTGGGGTGAAGTGGTGCTGACCGCTAACTATCTTTTGAATTTAGTGCCCCGCAAAAAGTTAGACAAAACACCTTACAAGTTGCTCAAAGGTAGGAGGCCTAACTTTAAGCACTTGCAAGTGTGGGGATGTCTTGCTAATGTAGCAATACCTCCTCCTAAGTATGCGAAAAAACGACTGAAAACCGTTGACTGTGTGTTTATCGGTTATGCACATAATAGTAGTGCATATCAGTTCCTTGTGTGTGAGTCTGGAGTACCAGATATACACAAGAACACTTGCATGGAGTCTATAAATGTGTCATTTTTCGAACACATTTTCCCGTATAGATCCATTAGAGAGTCTAGTTCAGTGAAACGGACATTGCATCCTGCTAATCATAGCAGTGGAGACCAAGAAAAGGAAGTTGATGTTGAACCTAGACGTAGCAAGCATGCTAGGACATCAACGTCTTTTGGTCCAGACTTTCTAACTTATTTGTTAGAAAGTGAGTCTCAGACTTACAAGGAAGCTGTTAGCTGTCCTGAAAGTCCTTTGTGGAAAGAGGCTATTAATAATGAAATCGACTCCATCTTACAGAACCATACGGGGGAACTGGTGGACCTGCCACCAGGTAGTAAGCCTCTGGGCTATAAGTGGATCTTCAAGAGGAAGATGAAAGCAGATGGGTCGATAGATAAGTACAAAGCTAGGCTTGTCATTAAAGGCTACATGCAAAAGGAGGGCCTAGATTACTTTGATACTTACTCGCCGGTCTCAAGGAATAGTTCCATTCGGACGATAATTGCGATCGCAGCTTTGCGAAACCTTGAGATACATCAGATGGATGTAAAAACAGCTTTCCTAAATGGCGATTTAGAAGAAGAAATCTATATGGAACAACCCAAGGGTTTTTCTGCACCAGGCCAAGAGGGGAAAGTCTGTAAGCTTGTTAGATCTTTGTATGGTCTAAAGCAAGCTCCGAAACAATGGCATGAGAAGTTTGACAATGCAATGTTGTCTAGTGGCTTCCGTATCAACGAATGTGACAAATGTGTTTATGTTAAGGACACTGATGAAGGATATGTCATTCTGTGTCTCTATGTTGATGATATGCTCATTGTTGGTAGTAATGACAGGGTCATTCAATCTACCAATGATATGTTGAACTCTAAGTTTGACATGAAGGATATGGGCCTTGTAGATGTGATACTAAGTGTGAAGATCACTAGAACATCTGATGGACTTGCGTTGTCTCAGAGACACTACGTTGACAAAATCCTTGAGAAGTTCAACCAATTTGACACAGGCATCGCAAGAACCCCCGTGGACGTAAGTCTCCATTTATCCAAGAATGGGGGGGAAGGGGCATAGGTAGTTTACCTACCAAAACTGCTCAAAATAGGCCCTGAGGGGACCCTCTCTGGTTCTTGCTAGTCTCTCATACTAGTGGAGAGTTAGAGAGGAATGTAAATTTCACTGCAAAGGGGGATCAAATATTTGTGCCTACATGAGGTCTAGGCGCCCGGATCTGCCTCTTGCAGGCGCCTGTACCTTATCCAGGCGCCTGGACCAGTTTTATGTAGGCGCCTGGACCTCATTCTGTTGTTATATTTTTCGTTTTCTTATGATTTCTCTTGATGATTTGGGGTATTATTGATCATCTATTTTTCTTACAAGCATGATGCACGTCAAGGATTAGTCTGTCATATTCCATTTCATCCATAACACATTTTGGAATTATGGTTTCATGTGCATAAATTACCTCTAGGATTGGATTCCAAAGTTCATATGGTCAATAGAGTCAGTAAACATCATTGTGTATGTGGAAGAAAAAGTTTTAAGGTTCATAGTTGTAGTTTGGTCAGTGGCCTGGATTGAAGACAAGCCCCATTGTTACACATTCTAGGCACTTGGATTGGCTCATTCTGGGCACCCACATTATGTCCAAGCGCCTGGACTTAGCAATTATGGGCGCCTGAATTAACCCCAGGCGCCTGGATTTGCTCAGTGTGGGTGTCTTGTTTACAGTCCGGGTGCATGTTGTGTGATGTTGATGGATCTGATTTGGAAGGATTTCAGTGCTCATAGACTACATTTTAGGATGATTAGTGTGATATATGTTTTCATTCTTACCATATATGCATGACACAAGCACAAGTATCCACGCACATCAATTTGGTATTGTAAATGCATTTACGTGCTCTCACATGTATTTGTAATTAAAGTCCATCCAAACAATGTTTTCTAAAATCCCTTAAGCATTGAGTAAAGACCGGTGGTCATGCCGGGCGAGAGGGGTGCTTTAAATTCCTTTCCCTCTCATAACCTAGCTCCCGGACCCGAAAAATCTCAATAAAAGCAAACCAGTCAAATATTTTCTGTCTTAAGGGCAAAAGAGTCATTTTTCAATTGGTTTCTCGGGTACAGTCCTCAAACCCGGGTGGCGACTCCCATCCATCAATTCAAACCATTTTCCAAACACCAAATTTCGTGGACACTCCGCGGGGTGTTCACAAGCTGGCGACTTCGCTGGGGACTCTGGTTAATACATATTTTAGTATTATTACACTTATGTGTGGTTTTATTAAAATGTGTATTAATCATCGAGAGCTAAACTTGAAAGATGTTCAAGGGATTTTGAAAATGTTATTTTTATGGACTTTGCATTGCACGTGCATGGTTACTAGCTCTCGCTAACGTGTTTAGGCAATCCCGCCCGGCTTGCCGGTGACGGGGAATCTCGAAATGCTCAGCACCCCCCGACTGTGATAAGTCACAATTGTCACTATTACCATCGCCTTGCGGGATCCTTGGCGGTGAGAGATAGTTTTAGCTTTGAGTCCGGGGTACCCTTTAAAACCAAAACCGGCCTTTGCATATAAATAACCATAGAACCCCACGTTAGATGACCAACCCCTGTGTTAGGATTATATGCTCCATCCTGTTATGTGTTATGTGTTACTGTTTTCCTTAGTAGGCCATACTGCACACATGCATACACTTGCATCTGTATATATTCTTGTCTCACATGTTGTTAGTTTAGCATAAGCTAGGATCCCGACAGTTAATAGAAGGTTGCCTTGGCCCGATGATGAGTTGTGCATCCCAAATGCACGTTGTTCTTGCAAAGTTAGTCTTTGGAATGACCGAACGTGGGAAAATTTGGACTGTCAGATTTTTGACAATAATCTAACCGAATTTAGGGACGATTGGCCTGTCATCAAGAACAATTGCTCCTAAAATCCAAGCCTGGATTTTTTATAAGGATCTGTGAAGTCGCATTTTCCCAAATCCATTTGTTCAATGCAAAGGACTTGTTACTTAAAAGAAAACTTGAGGATTGGGGCAACCTTCCAAAACTGTCGACTTAGTCTAGGAGACTTTAAATCCATGGAGTTTGCGATACCTCCGGTGTTTGCCATGCCCGAACGGCTCCCCGTGTCTCGGGCTAGCCTTAATTGCATTCGTATCCAGATTTCAACAACCTTATTGCTCTATCTCGGATGGTCTATAAGGAGATTGGCTCTGATTCCACGACGATTGGAATTTAACCTGCCTGTCACGACTTACCCGTGGTTGTTGTTTTGCACATCCGTGTAGTGCTTTAAGTGAGACCGAAACTGGTAGCAGAGTTCTTAGGATAGGATTCAGTCTAGGGACTTTAAATCCATGGAGTTTGAGATACCTCCGGTGTCTGCCGTGCCCGAACGGCTCCCCGTGTTTCGGGCTAGCCTTAAGTGCATTCGTATCCGGATTTCAACTGGAGTGGGTAAAATCTGATTACCCTACTACTAGGCATAAACACATGCCAATGGCAGTCACCACGAAAGGGTGAATAGCTCGGCACCACATAGGGTATTCGTGAGCCCTGTGCCGAGCTGGTTTGGCCATGAGTAAGGCCAGAACGAAAGGAATGAACTAATATACCTGGATGTGCCAGCTCGGTATATGTCATAAGGGGATGCCCCTGGTACGGCCGAGCTGGGAGAGCTACGGGTAAAGCTTGAATAGCATTCTGGAATACATGGACTCAGATCGGCGTGAGTAGCTGAGTTATGTACGAGTCATGCCGAGCTACGTGGAAGCACGGCACCGCCACGGATAAGGCGGTGAGACATTCCAGAATAATCTAAGGCGGTTCCTTATGAGATAAGGGGCAGTCCCGTGAAATGGGGGATTGATATGGGAAGTCCTAATGTGGTTAGGAGTATACCCAAAAGAATCCTATATGGAAAGAAAGGCCTCTGCTAGACGAGATCTAGCAGGATATGGAGACTTGCCCCTAATAGGAAAGTCCTATTAGGAAGAGGATTCCTAAAGAAAATAGGAAACAGGGGCACGAGGTGCCTAATGTGAAGAACATCTACACCTATAAATACAAGGCAATAACCATGACAAAAGGTACGCTGTGAAACCTATTTTCATACGCATTGTGATTTGAACACTTAAAGTACGTGATACTAACTTAGGCATCGGAGGGCCTTTGCCAACGAGAGGCAAAGGTGCTCTAACCCCTTTTCTGTCTTGCAGATCTAGGGTTGAATCAAGGAAGCACGTGATCCAGGGCTACGTGGATTTTATCCCCGTACATCAACAACCTTATTGCTCTGTCTCGAATGGTCTATAAGGAGATTGGCTCTGATTTCACGACGATTGGAATTTAACCTGTCTATCATGACTTACCCGTGGTTGTTGTTTCGAACATCCGTGCAATGTCTTAAGTGAGACCGAGACCGGTAGTCTAGATCTTAGGACGACACGATGCAACAACGCATGCGCGACATTTTCTTCAATAAAGCCAAGGGCACAATCTGAGTTTGACCTTTTTGCTTTATTGTTCAGTTCCGAGCCATTGGTCCAAGAAAGAAACCTTACAACTCCCCGAGCAGAAGTTGACTCAACCCAAACCTCAAGACATGGATGTTTCGGCTGAAATCGAAGGACTCAAGATGGTTGTGAATAACCTGGGCAATCAAATCACCCATCTCATGATCATGGTGCAAGACGTCTGTGAGCGTCTCCCAGAGTTCCAAGAGAATCTCCAACGACCCGGAAAAAGCCCAGAAATAGCCGCAGCTTTGGCCAAGATCTCTGAACTAGAGGAATCTATCATGGACCGATTCAAATCCATAGACTTTGAAAATTCCATTGGCACTAGAGATGTGGAGATACACCACTGGGACGTCAAAAAGGAGAACCTCATTCCAGAAAGCGAAAGGGTTTACTCCGGGAAGGACAACACACTATTTACAAACAACAACAACAATACAAAACACCACCCCCAGCTCCTCAAATATCAACTCCAACTTCGCAACCAGCACCATCAGCAAAGCCAAACCAACCACGACCACAATCCAAATCAACAGGCATAAAGACCAATCAAGAAAATTCTCTCAATTCCCCACACCCCTGTCCTCGGTCTATGAGGAGCTTCTCATGGCCGGTCTTCTTAAACCACTCTCTTCAACTCCTTTACCTCAAAAGCTCCCACCTTACCACAATCCAAATGCCTTTTGTGCGTTCCATCAAGTGCTCGGTCATACTATCGACGATTGTCAACGCCTCCATCACAAGATCTAGGATCTCATTGACAATAAAACCATCTCTCTTTTGCCTTTAGAATCCAACACCATATCAAACCCCACGCCACAACAAAAACAAAATCTCAGCATCAATGAAAACAGCCTTATCTCCACTGAAAATGTCCCTTTGAGCTCCACCAACAAAGATCCCAACCAAACTGAACCAGTCAACGAAGTCACAACCCAAATCAACCGCCCTCAAAGCCGACGAAGAAAATTTTCTTAACTCTCTACACCTTTGCCCTCGGTCTATAAAGAGCTTCTCATGGCTGGTTTCCTCAAACCACTTCAACCAACCCCACCTCCACAAAGTCCTCCACCTTCTTACAACCCAAATACCTTCTGCATTTACCACCAAACACCTGGTCACCCTATCGAGAGATACCAATGCCTTCGTCATGAAATACAAGATCTCATTGACAACGGATCCATCTCTGCTCCACTGGTGAAGCCGAATGCCTCGTCGAACCAATGAACCATCGATGGCCATGCAATAGTTCAATCTTCCATGAGTCTTGAAAGTTTTCAAATGTCAAGTCAAGTTTTCACTTCTGATTGAGTCAGTTTGTATTTCAAGTCTGTTTATGTTTTTGCTTTCCTCGTCTGTGTTTTCATCTTCGAGTTTGTAATGTCTTGTTGTTGTCCAAAAAAAAAATCAAAAATAGAGTCAACTTTGTAGTCCCGAACTACGCACGACCTGATTCCTTGCAAAGGGATACGTAGGCAACCCTTTCGCGGTTCGGTCGCAACCATCAAAAATCAATGTCATACTGTTGTGTTGAATTTGTCATCATAAACTTGGATTTTTGTAATAATCTCTCAACTTGGAATTGTTTTACACCATCATTTGAGAAACATGATAATCACTTCAAAACACGAGAAGAATCTTGATTGAACCCTTGCTTTCTAGTGGACCATTCCCCGATGTCATCAAGAAGTGATGCTTTAACACAAGAAAAGCCTGCTAGGTCGAAAACCTGCAAGGGCGGCCTAGGCAAAAGTTAAGGCAAAAAGCTCGCTAGATCGAACTTCAAAATGAGATCTAGGCAAAAGTTAGAGCAAGCATGAGTTGTCCCCATCAAGTTGCACAATTCAAAATGAAGAAAGGCATTCTTTGCTTTTATTCCCCACATAAATATCCATTGCAAAGCCCCTTTGAGCCTGAATCAATTTGTTTGAAAAAGAACCCAGCTAGGCAGCTATCCCCCACACTGGGGTGAAAGGAAAGAATAAAAAAAGAAAGTGCCAAAAGATGTAGGCGCATGAAAGTTCAAACCATCGCAAGAATGGAAGTGTTAAAATCGTTATCACTTGAAAATGTCAAATTGCATCAAGATGAGAATCACAGAAGAAATGAAACAGAAAAATCAAATGGAAAGAAAGCGTCAACCAAAAGCAGGCATAAAAGAAGAAGAAAAGAAGAAGCGTCCATTAAAAAGAAAAAAAAGCATGAATGGAGTACAAGATAGCTGCTAGCTCAAACAACCCCGAGGAAAAATGAGATTTTTGAGCCTATTACCCTTCCTTTGTTAATCCTGTAACCTTGGCCCCGTCATAACCTAGATAAACGTCCTTTCAGATTAGAAAGTGCAACTTGATAGTGAGAATTCAAGTCACAAGGGAACAGTCTAATCTCCCTTGAAAATCAAAAGTCAAAGCATTGTGTAAACGCTGACGTCATGCAAAGCAAAAATCCAAACCGGGACATATCAATAGGTCTTCATCAGCAGCCCTCTAAACTGGGGCATTTTGAAGAAAAATCAATGAAGCATCATCAGCAATCTGGGGCATGGATTCATGATAAGAAATCTTGTGTTTTGATAAAATAGTAGATTTGAATGAACATCACTTGATGGAGTGAAACAATCACAAAATAAAAATTCAATTTTATCATGACAATTTCGACATTAATAGTGAGGCATGTTTGCCATCTTTCAGAACTTCGAGTCAACGTAGTCTTCCATATCTTTCGAGTCAACACATTTTTGCTCCTATCCGTCAGGTCAACATGGTCAATCAAATTTCTCAAGCCTTGTCTTTCAAAGTCCGCCCTTCTTGTCCAAAAGGCCAATCAAATTCCTTGGCCTTATCAGTCTTATCGAAGTCCATCCCCTTGTCAAAAAGGCCAATCAAATTCCTTGGCCTTGTCAGTCTTATCGATGTCCACCCTCTTGTCAAAAGGCCGATCAAATTCCTTAGCCTTGTAAAAATCCACCTTTTTGGTTAACCATGTCGCCTTAGTCTTGTCTATCCTTGACTCGTGGAAACGATTTCAATGCATCAAAGAACTCGTATTTGGGTACATGGTCAATTGGTTGCCAAAACCATCAGCAGAGGCGAGAAAGAAAATCAGAATTGAGGTTCATCATCTGTGAAGGCACGTCAACCCGAAATTGGGGCATGTTAGCCTAATGCCATTTCTGGGGGAAGCATACACCCAAATCTAGGACTGGGGCATAGGAGCCTAAAAGTCAAAAACCAATCCAAAACCCAAGTCTTGCCAAGCTCAAACCCAAAACCTTGGCCAAAAGGGAAAGATAGTAAAGCAAAAGAACCACCCCATTGAGCCTCCTACTTCTTAAAGTAGGAATGTTATCGTTGTTGTCGTCAAGTGTCGATGCACGAGTCACATGCAATCATCCTGCGGGACAGTTTTAAATCAATCGTCCTGAGGGATAAACTTTTAAATCAATCGTCCTAAGGGACAACTTTTAAATCAATCGTCCTGAGGGACAAACTTTTAATCAATCGTCCTGAGGGACAACTTTTAAATCAATCGTCCTGAGGGACGAACTTTTGAATCAATCATCCCGCGGGACAGCTTTTTAATCAAACCGTCCTATGGGACAATATTTCAACTAGTTTTGAGTTAGATCCCTCACCTGGTTGTCTAGAGGGTAGATTAGTTACTGTTGATTTACGTTCCCTCGCCATGTTGGCCAGGGGATAGATTTCTTGGTGTTGCTTGGAGATAGATTTCTCACTTGTTTTAGTCGCCTAGCTGGCGCACCCCAATCATCATAGCCGCCTAGCTGGCGCACCCTAATCATTTTAGCCGCCTAGCTGGCGCACCCCAATCATTTTAGCCACCTAACTGGTGCATCAATCATATCAAGTTGTTAGTTGTCTTAATCACTCAGTTAGTGCTTTTTATCAGTTACAGTCGTGTCGCTAAGTCCATCACATAAATTTGTTTGGTTCAGTAGCGTATCGATTGCCTCTTTGCTCAGTAAGCAATCACATTTCCTCGATTGTCTCGTTACTCAGTAGACAATCATCTTATCATTGGCCATCTTGTTGCTCAAAGGATAGCCACCGTTAGATTTAGCCTCCCCGTTGCTCAGAGGGTAGCTCCATTTAATCATGTCACGGTATGAGTTGTTTTAGCAACCTAGCTGGTGCATACGTTTGAAGGAGTAGTTGGTTGTATTTAATTGACTGTTTGTTCAGCGTTTCGACCTGGGAAGGCTCGTCGACTCGCGTGATGATGTTTCGTTTGTTTGGCGTTTCACGACCCGGGAAGGCTCGTTGATTCGCATAATTTCGTTGGCGTTGTTTGGTGTTTCACAACCCGGGAAGGCTCGTTGATTCGCATAATTTCGTTTGTTTGGCGTTTCACGACCCGAGAAGGCTCGTTGATTTGCATAATTCATTTGTTTGGCATTTCACGACCCGGGAAGGCTCGATGATCTGCATTGCATGATTCTTTTGTTTGGCGTTTCACGACCCGGGAAGGCTCGTTGATTCGCATAATTTTGTTTGTGTTGTTTGGCGTTTCACGACCCGGGAAGGCTCATTGATTCGCATGATTTGATTGTTTGGCGTTTCACGACCCGGGAAGGCTCGTCGATTCGCATGATTTTGTTTGTTTCACGGGCCAGGAAAATCCGTAGAACTTATTTGCATACGCCCCAAAGAACTACGCCGATCTGATCCCTACAATGGGGTACGTAGGCAGCCTGAGTGGCGCGACCGTGATTTTAATGTTTTCCTTTGCAGCTTGAGAAAGGCTCAGGGAACGAATCGGGATGTCTCTGTCTTCGATGTAACTCGTATCAAGCAATGATACGGAGTTCCATCCAAGAGGAAAAACTGTAGACACCCCGATTTTGACCCAAGAAACTTATCAAGCATCTCCGATGATGAAGATGCCCAATAAGAGCACGCGAAGCTTGATTGTGAACTTGGAAACCCCTCCTAAAACTCTCCAAAATAAACCCAATCTTTCACCACCTTCTAGTACATTCAAAACCGTCTTTATTGATATATAATAAGTCCCAATCCATTTTGAAATGAGGGAGATGTGCCCGTTTTACCAAAACAACTTATTTTCCCGACCTTCTGAGGGTAAAATGGTCATGGATTTTGAGGTACAAATCATATTGGGTTCAAACCACTTGGGTTAGAAAGTAGACTTGAAAAGCTTTCCAATGGTTCAAACCATGTGCAAAACGGAGTTTGGTAGCACCCGGAATGGCCCCGCAAAGTTTGGAATTTTGTGTTGTCTTTTTAAGTCCAGGCGCCTGGATTGGATGATTCCAGGCGCCCACATTGAATCCAGGCGCCTGGATTAGATCAATATGGGCACCTGGACTCTCTCCAAACACTTGCATCCCAAGGTGAACTGAGTGGGGAGGAGCGTCTTGGAGATCTTGGCAGAGATTTTTTGCAGTAATATAATGGAGGGAAGATAGAGTATCCTGGTGAACCCCTTGGTTGACACCCTCAGTGACTCTAGTGGCCCTTTTTGACCCCTTTATGCCTATATATACCTCCCTCTCTCTCTCATTTGGAGGAGGATCAGTTCTCCCCCTCTCCCTTACTATTACTCTGCTGGAATACTTCCAGAAAACCTCACCCCAACTAACCCCTCTCTATTTCTTTTGCATTCAACCATAAAAATCCATCATTTCCATTACCTATCCCTACATATTCCATCATCTACAACTAAACCCCCAACTACAGTGCTTACAATCAATCTTAAGCAGCTCCATAAACTGAAATCCAGTAAATCCATCTACCAAAAATCACCCAAGTTCTAAACCCAAGTTCATCAATCAAGCTTGCATAGGTAGTTTACCTACAAAAACTGCTCAAAATAGGCCCTGAGGGGACCCTCTCTGGTTCTTGCTAGTCTCTCATACTAGTGGAGAGTTAGAGAGGAATGTAAATTTCACTGCAAAGGGGGATCAAATATTTGTGCCTACATGAGGTCTAGGCGCCCGGATCTGCCTCTTGCAGGCGCCTGTACCTTATCCAGGCGCCTGGACCAGTTTTATGTAGGTACCTGGACCTCATTCTGTTGTTATATTTTCTGTTTTCTTATGATTTCTCTTGATGATTTGGGGTATTATTGATCATCTATTTTTCTTACAAGCATGATGCACGTCAAGGATTAGTCTGTCATATTCCATTTCATCCATAACACATTTTGAAATTATGGTTTCATGTGCATAAATTACCTCTAGGATTGGATTCCAAAGTTCATATGGTCAATAGAGTCAGTAAACATCATTGTGTATGTGGAAGAAAAAGTTTTAAGGTTCATAGTTGTAGTTTGGTCAGTGGCCTGGATTGAAGACAAGCCCCATTGTTACACATTCTAGGCGCTTGGATTGGCTCATTCTGGGCACCCACATTATGTCCAAGCGCCTGGACTTAGCAATTATGGGCGCCTGAATTAACCCCAGGCGCCTGGATTTGCTCAGTGTGGGTGTCTTGTTTACAGTCCGGGTGCATGTTGTGTGATGTTGATGGATCTGATTTGGAAGGATTTCAGTGCTCATAGACTACATTTTAGGATGATTAGTGTGATATATGTTTTCATTCTTACCATATATGCATGACACAAGCACAAGTATCCACGCACATCAATTTGGTATTGTAAATGCATTTACGTGCTCTCACATGTATTTGTAATTAAAGTCCATCCAAACAATGTTTTCTAAAATCCCTTAAGCATTGAGTAAAGACCGGTGGTCATGCCGGGCGAGAGGGGTGCTTTAAATTCCTTTCCCTCTCATAACCTAGCTCCCGGACCCGAGAAATCTCAATAAAAGCAAACCAGTCAAATATTTTCTGTCTTAAGGGCAAAAGAGTCATTTTTCAATTGGTTTCTCGGGTACAGTCCTCAAACCCGGGTGGCGACTCCCATCCATCAATTCAAACCGTTTTCCAAACACCAAATTTCGTGGACACTCCGCGGGGTGTTCACAATGTCAACACTATACCAATCATCAATATAGTCAAGTGGCTCTAAATTATTGAACCCCATTGCTGCAATTGCATGTATGCAAGGGATTCCAGAAATATCCCAATTTCTACAGCCACAGTGCCTCTTGTCAAGAGACACTTTGTATTGCCCATATGGACCTGTCACTTCATATTCATAATCACTACACCACCTAGGAATCCAACCCTTTTTCATTTTCCGTCATCTTTTCTATCCTCTTCATAATCTTAGGGCAAATCAACCCCGTGTACCTCATCATTGCTGTTCTCTTCTTCTGTAAAGTGTCCATAAGTATGAACCTCATCCTTTCAAGCATTGACACTATAGGCTGGTCCCTAGCCCTCAAGATGCTTGAGTTGAAACTCTCACACAAATTGTTCAATAGAATAGCACATTTGGTGTAACTGCTGAAGTGTGATCTGCTCCAATTTACAGCTGGCCTCTGAATCAACCACTCATATGCCTTGACATTTTTGTCTTTCATCTCCCCCATAGCTCTGTTAAAGCTCTGAATTGTGCTAGCCGTTGCAGCCTTCCACAATATATCCTTCATAACCAATCCCTTAAAATCTTGTTTGAAATTGTTATAAAGATGCCTTACACAAAATCTATGGTCAGTATTTGGAAACAAATTCCTCACAGCTTCAATCAACCCTTTCTGTTTGTCACTCATGAAAGTGTATTTCCCACTGTTTTGAATGTCTAAGTCTATGCGCAACAGTTCCAGAAATCATGTCCTAGTCTTGTATTTCTCCTTATCCACCACTGCATATGCAAAAGGGTAAATCTGGTTATTGGCATCTATTCATACTGTTGTCAAAGGAATCCCACCATATGGTCCCTTCAAATGACAGCCATCCAAACCAATTATAGGCCTGCATCTCATTTGGAACCCTATTTTAAGTGCACCCCAGCAGATGTAGAACCTTTTGGACTTTGCCTCCATTTCAAATCCAGGAACAGGCTTTGTTTCTATCTTAATTGTAGTACCAAGATTGCGATTAATAACCTCCTCTGCATAACCCCACAACTGCTTATACTGCTCAATTGCAATGCCATCCCTCATGGCCAAACATATATTCTTAGCCCTGTATACTTTCTGAGTGGATACCTTTACTGTCCATTCTTGTTGAATGGTTTCTACTAGAGAAGGAATAGGCCAAGTTGGGTTGGATCTTATCCTATTTCCATACTTGGCCACAATCCACTTACTACTCACCCAAGGAACATCAAAAGTTCTGGTGCAAGTGTGTTGTGAAATGTATGTCTTAATCCTGTACAGGGCATCAGCAGGCACATGTGAGGCATAGATCTCCCAAGGGCAACCCTTCTTGCAAACTGCCCTAACCTTCTCCCTGTCACTTTTTAGGAACCCGATTTGCTTACCGTGCTTGATGGCATACTCCTTCACAGCATCTCTGAATAAAGAGTGGGTCTTAAACTCCATCCCTCTTATGAAAACTGGGTTTCCCATGTCAAATTGCTCATTAAAAATAGGGTGCTTTTCATCAAGCTTTCTTCTTGTTCTTCTAGGTTTGTCATACGAATCTGAGGAGCTAGAATAGCTGGGAAAATCATCTGATGAAGCACAATCACCATCAATGTCAGCCAATTCTTCAATAACAGATTCATACTCTGCACCATGAGTATTGGTATTCTCCTCAACTTCCCTGTCAATATTTTCTTCAAACATTATGTCATCATTTGTGAGACCATAGTCACTGTCATAAAAAACATCCTCACCACTGCTATCTGAAGTTGATTTTGGGTCATATTCACCACTGGTACCCTCCCCATCTGAATCTGCCTCTACCTGCACATGGGCCTTACCTTTGGTGGGCTCTTGGTTAATAGTTTTAACTGATTGGGCCTTACCTTTGGCTGGTGGCTTCTTGAATCTGGCCCTCTTGGAAGGTGAGTTACTGACAAAGTTTGTGGTCCCAGAAATAGGTGGGGTACTGGATGCCACCACAGGCCCATTTGTTTTACAATGTGGACTTGTACTAGTTTTAGTCCTCTTGGATGGTGGGCTACTAGTTTTGGTCCTCCTGGATGGTGGGCTACTAGCTTTGATATAGGAGTTAATCATTAAAATAGGACACAAATTAATTATTTAATGCCAAGAGGACAAATCATCTACACATTCCAAAAATGCCCCTGCTAGCCCATGAAAGTGCCTAAACCCCCCGAAACCCAAACCCTATGAAAGTGCCTAAACCCCCAAACCTAATGAAAGTGCCTAAACCTAAACCCTAAAGTACCCTATGAAAGTGCCTAAAACCCTAAGGTACCTTATGAAAGTGCCTAAACCACTAAAACCCTATAATTGGAAAGTGCACCCTAAACTAAACCCTAGGATACCCTATGAAAGTGCCTAAACAACTAAAACCCTATTATTGGAAAGTGCACCCTAAGTGCCTAAACCTACTATAACCTATCCCAAAGAGCATAATCCCCCTAAAATTGAACTCAATTCCAAAATTAAAGAGTGACCCACGCATGTGTGTGTGTGTGTGTGTGTGTGTGTGTGAGAGAGAGAGAGAGAGAGAGAGAAATGGTCTGATGGGTCAGGAAATGTCAAAGTGACGGCATGACTCGTCACTTTAAAGGATTCGCCAGTCAACAGCACATGCAAATTGGAAAAGTTACGGCTGTAGTTCTGTATTGTACCGTCCTTTTTTTGTAATTTTTTTATCATTAAGGGTATTTTTGTCTAGTGTTGTCCTTGAACCCTCAAAAATTTCACATTAATGTACTAGAAGCATTAAAATAAATTAAACTGGACTAAACACTCTTTAAAGGCCCCAACTTGGCCTTTAGACCAATTTTCCGTAGATTTTAGTAGTTACAGCAGAAACAAGGGGCGAAGTGAAAAGAGAATTGAATAGGAGGGAGAGAAAATGTTCATAAAAGATCGAGGATGGTCGGCAGAGTATAAAGATCAGAATATTCGAAGCCAATCGGGGATCCACGTCAGTTATAGGCTTACGGCGGTGGCGGAGTTCATTGGTGGAGTAGGACTTTTTGCTGAGTCGGTGGTTGGGATGGGGTTGTTAAGTAAGAAGGGTATATTAGGAAGTTTAAGTGGTTTTGTGATTAGTTGGTGTTGTGACTGGTTATTGTGTCTCTAAACATTTTCGTATTGTTTGTTGAAAGTAAAAAATGAGGATAGATTATGTGTTTAGAAATGCGTATATAGAGCAGATTATGACATTCAAATAGAATTTGCCCTATTCTTTTCTTCCTAGGTGTTGATTTTTCTCCATCAACTCATAAGACCACCTTGAAGGGATCAAATGGTCATAACATTAGTTATCCTTAAAATCATGATATTTTTCACGCCAATTTAAAGATCACAATTTTTTTTTTTTTAACAATAGATGTCTGAGCCAGCTTAAATGCATCTTGACTAATTCTGAGAATCTGAAATTAACTATCAGACAAACTCTCCACTAGCCTCAAAGATTGGAATGATTGACCTCCGTAAGATTCGAACATTCAAACTCTTAGACGACAAACACTTATTACTTTCTTATGCCCACAATGCCAGCCCTACTATATATGGAGGGATAGTGAATGCTAATATGGGCCCTATATACATATTGGAGCAAAATTTCAAAAAGATAAAATCACAAAATTCAAAGCAGGACTCATACTTTTATAGAGAAATTAAAAAGTGGTATGAGGGAAGAAATTTTTGAAAGTCTTTTTTTGATTCGAGATATACATAAGGCAGAGCAACTCACTACAGGCGTGTAGTGAGTAGCGGTAGCCATTTGATTTGTTGTAGACGGTCCAGATTTTAAATAAAACCCTTCCACAGAAGGGTTTTATTTAAAATGCTGACCGTTCAAAACACTTTAACGGCTCAGATCACTCACTACACACCTGTAGCGAGTTTAGCTCACTACAGGCCCCTCAATTTTGGTTAATATACTTGAGATTGAGATAGGTCATTCGATTTTTCCTAAAATTAAACTCTTTGTGCTCAAAGAATATTGCACTTGCAGAACTGTAATAACAAATCACTTATACGTGAACTTTTTACATTTGTAACCTTAGTTTTTAAATTTTTTTCTTGTCTAATTTAAAAAAGAAAGAGGGACGAAAACAAAATTCAGTTTTTTTTTTTAGAGTTCGAGAGGCTGGCAAGAGAAATACTCCTAAGTCCTAACAAACAAGACTGTGTCAGACGTCCAAAACAAAGAGTATCTAATTAGGTTTCATACTAGTGTTATAAATGTCAAACAAGAAAAATAAAGCTCGACGGTGAAACCCAAGAGGAACAATTATAACGTTCGCATTAAAAAAAGGGCTAAGAATCGAACCTACGTCACAAGAAACTTAAGACAAACAAAAGCGGTCAAGAAGCTAGCTTGTCATTGGAACTTGGAAGTATATGATATTATTATAATTGGTTTTTCGGGGGCCTTTTTAGACCAAAAAATTGGAAGCGGGTGGCTTCTTGGGACTTGGCTGAATCTCTTGGAGTTAATTAATTTTTTTCAACTAAGACGTAATAATCGAGAAATTACGCACTTAAGTATAAGTATTTTTTCCCTTGACAAATAACAAGATTTTCAATGAAATTAAAATTATGTGATGTTAAGTCAAAACTTTATCTTTCCATTTCTATACATTTTCATAATTTTCTCTTGTCAAAGCTGGCCAAATAACTGAATAAGCTGGAGTGCTTCTACAGTTTTAGAAAAGGCAACATCTCTATGTTCTGAATTTCAGGCAGCTAATTTACTGAAACCACCTTCTCATGAATTGCTCAATCCTCCTATGGTTCCGGTTTGGCATCCTCCTCCATTAACTGCCTTTAAATTAAATGTGGATGGAGATATTAGCAAGGCTAATGGAAAGGCGGGAATTGGTGTTGTGGCTCGTGACTCCATCGGGCAGGTTATTGGCTTTCTTTCCTCACCAATCATTGGCTTTCTTTCTCCTAGAGTTACTGAAGCTTTGGCCTTCTGTGAGGCTCTCGTCTTTGCTGCGAATAATGGTCTTATGGATATCATAGTAGAAGGAGATGCCCTGCAGATCGTCCAAGCCCTCAACAAGGGTGGAGACCAATTTTCAGATTGTAGCTCTATCATTTCTGATTGCTTGGAGCTTCTACCTTTATTTTCCACTTATTCTTGTAAACATGTGAAACGTGCTTGTAATAGGGTAGCACATTCGTTGGCTAAAAAGTCCCTATCTTGTGCTAGGTTGGCGTCGTGGGGGGGATGGGGGGGAGGAGATACTTGCAAGTACAGGTTTATTTTTTGAAAAAATAATTTTGACACTTCTTTGTTACAAATAAACCAGTAATAAATATTTCAATAAGTCTAGCGACCGATGTATCCTTCTTTTGATTTGGTCGTGCTATCTGTGTGCATTATGTGTTTTTCAATTGTACTATTTGTTTGAACTCGGTGGCTTGTAATTTATCAATGAAGTTCTTACTTCTTCTAAAAAGAAAAAAAGAAAAAAAAAGAATCTACCGACCAAAACACTAAAACACCCCAAAACATACTTACTCTACTCGTGTTCACAACAAAACTTACTATTTGTTTGATCTCGAGTTTCTGAAAAACCGTGGTTGTTTCTCTAAATACTAGTGGTTACAGACTCATAGGACTCTAGTACATTGTTTTGAACCATGAACAACAAATATTATTGCCATTTGATAATAATCTCTGGCAATTACAAGTCTCTCTTTTTGTACAACATGCCACACATACAGCTCTCAGACCATCACCAAAATCACCTTGGAACCAGGGGCAAACTGAACAAAACTTGCATCACAGAAAGCATCTAGTAGTATAATTTCCAGAGATTATATATGTGAAAACACTTGGCTATGAAGGGAAATCTGGAGGAAACACGCCACTACAAGTCTCTCTACCAATGCACCAAACTCTGGTCAATGATTGAGTGCCTCACACGTTGACCAAGCACCGGGGAGTCAAAAAGATTCATTCTGGGAAAGCAACACATAGGCACGGGCGAATTGGGATTGCTCAAAACATCTTCTGGCAAATATCCCCCATCCGAGTGAGTATCTTGAATGCCAAGTTTTGAAGAGCTCGAGAATATGCTTCCACAATTGGATGTCCAACATCCTACATTTAGAAGCAATAGGAAGGAAATAAACACAAGTATGCAATAGTTTTTGCCAAACACAACAAATCTACTTGTCAAAGATGAAAAAAAATATGGTTAAGAAAAGCATGGAGATAATGTCAGTGTCATAATACAAATCTCACATTGTTCAAGGGGCGATCATAGCATAAAAGTGTTAGTCAATCTACCTTTTTGACAATTCAAGAAACTGCTACTATAAAAATCTCCTTAAAAGAGTTTCTTTTTATATTACACATCGAAGGCGATAGGAATGTTTTTCCAATCACATTCGCACCATATCAATTTATGACAAAATATCATAATATGCTAGTATGAATCAGTTATGCAAACTAATGTACAGATTAAATCTCGATTTGACACCTACGGAATCGTGCCAAATCCCCAATAAATAAAGCGGTACAAATCTAAATAATGAAGCTCGAAGTCAGAATGACCACAGGTGTCTGAGTTTTGCTCCAGTGATAAACCATAATTAGTCTAGAACGTGTCCGACTTCAAACTCTAAGTACGAAGACAGGCTTACAAAATTAGATTCAGTTGCATTGTACCGAACTTACCTTTCCATATTGGATCTTCCCAACATCAAGAAATGTCTGAGCAAGGTTAGGATAATCTTTGTCTTGAGCTGCTATATAACAGCTTCAACTTGGTCCAATAAGAATTCCATCCTATCCAGTTCAAATATTGGATCCTTCATTAAGGACCATGATGTTCGAACTGGAGATTCACAAGTAGTTTGTTCCATATTCTCTATTTCCATGCTAATATTGTTGCTTCCAACCTATTGACGGCTCCACGGGCATTGTGTTCAAATCTCAAACGCAGAAAATTGAGCGTTTCCTCTACTGATACTGATTCGGCACTCAAGATTCTGTAAAATTCTTCGCAAATATATGCCTTTCCGGATTGTGAATAAGTACAGATGATGGTCATTAGACTTATCAAGGGTAAAAAAACTGCAGAAACAATTCATAGTTCTGGAGTGCAGTCAGCATGTTCATAAGATATACAGCAAATCGGTAGCAGTGAATCGACAAAAAAGTTCTATTATGAGTTTGGGATGCAATAATAGCATATTAAGACCATAAAAAAACACAGAAGTGCGATATTTTATTCTTTTCACACAAATGGCATCTAATGATGCCCTGAGCCCTAAGTCTGATGGCCAATTCTTGCTTTTGCGGAAGGTCAGCTAGTTTAGAGTGGAAACTCTGTCATGTAATGAACTTCCACGCAAAAAATCTCACCTAATAAGCTTCCAGCATGGACGAGCAATTTCATCAAGGCTCATATGCTCAATGATGCTAGTATACCCACTATCAAAATTTATGTTAAAGCCAAAGGTGGATTTAAATTTTTATGGGAAACTCCAAAATAAAATGTAAAACATCCATGAGAATTTGTCTAAGCTATTGCCGGTTAAAAATGCTTTGAAATGAAGAAACTTGCCTGTCTTAGGAAGTGCGCCTTTGATAATGGTAGGGACAGACATATCAAGCAAGACAGTCTCATTGATGAATTTGGCAGCTTTAAACACTTGGTGCACCACTTTCCTCTGATTTAGCAATTGACACTCCTAATGTATTGTCTAGACCATAAGGGTTCAATTGGTAAACCAAAGTACTAATAATTTCTCCACCAGTTCCTTCCCCAAATAGTGGTCTATCACATTTAAAATGAAAACTCTCATGATTACATTTAGCCCATTGCTTCCTCATAAGAACCAACGCCAGCTAAAAGACATGCCAGAAAATTTGATCCTCCCCTAGGTACTGCTTGAGAGATTTTGTCAAAGCAGCCGAGGATACAGAATCACGGCCAAAGGGCTTCTCTACAATGACCCTCGTCCAGCCATTAGTAAATGAAGAAGAGAGGATTGCGTATTTTACGACATCTACAAATACATTCAATGGGTTTGATAAATAAAAATAAGGCGAATTAGAAACCCTCCCACCCAGCAGAGAAGATCATTGCAATCTATCTATATAAAAATGAGAATCATTTGCAGAAAAATTGATCATCTACAACTTATAAATCAAGAAAATTATCCCCGTTAGGCACTTTTGAGTCTTGCCTTTTATAAAGGCACAAAAACCATTTTGATAAAGAATCAACAAGTTACAATTCAAACCAGCAAAGTTAAAACCAAACCCGAAGAAGGCATCCAGGAACCACACAAAAAGGGTAAATGTTTCCAATTGTGTTACTCTCTATCTTCAAATACAGTTCAAGACAAGACAAATAATGGCACTTCCTATTTGCCTATATTCGGCTTCTTGTTTTACATAGGTCATAAAGCAACTTGAATTTCTCAAGGCTGTCAAAAACACAAAATTGCATTTTTTATTTTGCATGAGATTGTTTTATTCAGTAACTTTTCCACTAGATTCTCGAATGCCAAATTAAAGGAATCCATGTGAGCTCAACAAAAAGAACTCATGAAAGCAAAAATAAAAAATATCTAGGCATTTCTCATAGAACAATACATATTAAAATATTGAAGAAGTAGCAAAGTTAATGGGAACTTAAAGAGCGAAGAAACCAAACTAACTAAGCTTGAATTTAATGTACTAAACTAAAGAACAAGGAAACCTCTCACGTCGTATGAGTCATAGCTCTATACTCCACCTCTGCACTAGACCGTGCAACTAATGTCTGCTTCTTACTTTTTCAATTAACAAGATTTCCACTAAGAAAAATGCAATATTCTGTGGTACATCTCCTGTCAGATGGTCCTCCTGCCCAATCAAAGTCAGTGAAGGCCTCAACACGCAAGTGTCCACTAGCTCTATAAAACAGACCACGTCCTGGATGGGCTTTGAGATACTTCACAATTCTTAAGACAGCTTCCCAGTGCGGAAGTCGTGGAGCTGACATAAATTGGCTAACCAAACTAACTGCAAATGAGATATCTGGACAGGTAATGGTAAAATAATTCAGTTTTCCAACCAAGCGACGATACTGAATCAGGACTAGAAAGCAACTCCCCCTGATCAACACACAGTTTGACGTTGGGGTCCATAGGAGTCTCAACAGGCTTCGACCTCAATAAACCAGTCTTCTCTAAAATATCCAACACATATTTCCGCTGCGATAGATCAATACCATCCTTTGACCGTGCTACCTCAATACCTAAGAAATATCTCAATTTGCCCAAGTCTTTGGTATAAAACTGACGTTGTAGGAAAAGCTTCAACTCATCAATACCTTTTTTATTGTCACTGGTGATAATAGTATCGTCCACATAGACAATCAATAATATTTTTCCTTGGTCGGATGTAAGAGAAAAAACAGAATGATTAGAATGGCAACGCTTCATACCAAATTGCAAGACAGCATCACTAAACTTCTCAAACCAAGCCCTCGGAGACTGTTTAAGCCCATAAAGAGCTTTTCAAAGGCGACATACGTGAGAAGACTCCCCCTGAGCAACAAACCCAGGTGGTTGCTCCATATAAACCTCCTCAACAAAGTCCCCATGCAAGAAAGCATTCTTGACATCCAACTGAAACAAGGGCCATCCAAGCTTGGCACCAAGAGAGACAACAATCGAAGGTTGTCACTCTCAATGTATTTGATGAGTTTTTCAACAAACATCTGTCACTCCAGAGCACCAAGCTTAGTAACGTCAACTACCCTTTTTCCTTGACCAACAACTTTGCTTCCATCACTTTCATCGAACAAAGACGATCTTAACCTCTCAAATGTAGGCAGTCTAATCAATCTAGGCCCATTGCAAGGCACATTCATCATCACCATCATCCTTTACAGGATTCAACTCTGAACTACTTCTAGAACTAGAGAGATGACGCTGCAACGAAGATCTCAAACTCTCTCCTACCTCTGCCAGCTCAATTCCCAGTGATTCTCTCTCATCATCACCAATCAATTGAGCCATACTGTATAAACTGGGAGAGACTCAGGAGGGATGGATGGTAGGACACAAGAATAAAAGGTAGATATATGCACTTACATAAATCCACACATATATCGATATACGTAAATATAAATTTTAGGAGTATTTGTGTGCAGTCTTATTCTTATATAACCAGGAACCTCATGTTCTACACGATAAAGCTGTTTATGATTTTTGATGATTCGACGTCTACTTCCTGCGAGCGTCGACGTCTACTTCCTGTGAGCATCGACGTCATTGATTCAATTTGATAAGTAGGGGTGGGGCAAAATCCGGTGTCATCAAGTGATCTTTCAAAAAATTAGCTCAATTGGACATGCACAAGTGAGCCATCCAATATTTAAATTTCTAATTCAGAATTCAGAATTCTAACTTCTGAATGAAAAATTGAAATATTGGATCACTCACTAGCGCATATTCAATTGAGTTGATTTTTGGTGTTAACAATCAAAAAAATATTTTAAAATTATTGAACGGATTGGATTATTCATCTAGGGCCCAAAAATGGGCCCTGCAAGCCGCTATATACATCTTCGGTACCATGGGCTTTCGGTACCTATAGCACGGTCCATTGAAATCACTGCGTTTCAAAAAACTATTGAAATTACTGAAGTTAACAATCATCTCACAAATTTGGAATACATAATAAAAAAGGAGTGGTCTCTGCAATACATATTGTTGAATAATACAAATGATGGCATGATGCGGGAGGGGGGTTTTATTTGTGGGGGAAAAGGTAAGTTCTCGCTTCTCCTTTTATGAACTATATATAAGCCTGCTATAATCTTAGTGGTCTTATTTACTTGGAACCCATCTTCTCTGATTTACACAAAAATAATAACTCCATTTATCAATAAATGGTTGATACTTATTTCAATGCCATAGAAGCATATCTGATTTGGCTGGCAATCTCTTGAAAAAATTGACAGGTACAGAGGGCATCTTGCTTCGCAACCTCGGATGTCGAAGCAAGTAAAGCCCAACAAGCACAGCAACCACCTGGAATGGAGTCACATATAGGAACACAGCCAAGCACACCGAGATGATAATCAATATAGCCGTTGCCCTCGGATCCCTCCAGCTAAGTATTGCAAGTGCCCTCTCCCCTTGCGTTGCCAAATCCCCAATCACTGTCTGAATTCTCCCTGACACGCTCCTCAACCTATCGTATCTCATCCTCACGATATCTGGCGGCCGAGATGCAGGGAAGGAATCGAACTCCTCATCGAGCTCATCCGGATGGGCGTTCTCCGCTTGTGACATCCTTGCATCCATGTGGGGCGGGGTTCTTGGCCTGAACCGGTAGTTCCACAAGCCAATCACAAACAGGTAGAGGAAAATGGTGGGCAGGATCAGTTCCGGATAGCAGACCAGGATCAAGAATAGAACGTGAACGAGGCACGTGGTGACCGGGTTTCTCCACATGCAGACGTCATTGAACCACCGGCATACGGCAAAGATTCCCGAGAGGAGAGACATTATGCGGTGAAAGTTGGCCTTGCTCCGCCTAAGGCTCCACATGTGGTAATCCACATCGAGCATGTACTCGACAATCTCCCGTCTAAGTGGCGGCTCGGCTCTAGACAACCTAACCGCCACTATCTGCATCGCTTGGTGGCGGAGCCACTCAATGTTCCTAATGGGTATCGGTTGAACATAATGCATTTTCGGAAGCAATGGCTTGCCATACTGCACCAGCATGTTCGCCCAAGCCGTGCAAGTGAACCGAAGCGCCAAGTGAAGCTCCCCGTGTTTTTTCAAACCAGATGGTTGGAGAACCAACAATGGGTAGAAATGGGTATAAATCCTATCAGTCTCCAAAGTCGATAGCCGAACCCTAACCTTCCCTATTCTCTGATCTCTCGCATCTTCTCTACTCCCGTTAACGTGCCAATTGTCGAAAACACCAACCGTGATCACTGTACACGGATCGTGAACTTCCCAAGTATACTGCTCATTCCACCGCGGTGTGAGGGTGTTAAGGAGCGTTCGGGTTCGAACCCATTTATTTCCATACTTCGCAACACAATAGGCGTCTGTCATCCCACCACTCTTCATTGGCAAGAGGTTCCGGGCGCTGAGTATACCAAGCTCAAGAATCCCAATGCTGGCCTTCCTCAAATGCTTTGACGACGGCTGGAGATCGCTGCTGAAGTGGGTAGACTCATCCAACACATGGATAACCGGCATCCAACCATATCCGAAGGTGAATTTTGCTCGAAAACTTCACTTCCTTCTTCTTCTCCCCCTCTTCCTCGGCCACAGAAGGCTTAAGTAGGTTGAACCACCGCGGCTCTGGGAACTTCGCAATGTCCAGCCTCGGCGGTATCTCCCTAACCGGTACAATCAACCTCCCTAGCACCTCATCCTTCCCCGGTCCAATCCTGTCCTCAACACTAATAACCATAAACTCATCAAATGGCTCAGAAGCGACCAACGTAAGATCATCATCCCACACCGGGTTAACATGCCGGACTCTAGAAGGCCTGGTGACTCTAACCTGGTTCCCGAGCTGTACCTTTACATAAGCATCCGGGGCCCGACCCTTATCGCTCAGGACGAGATCCTGAGCAGCTATGACCTGAACACGAAGATAATATAATTTGGGAGAGAAATACACTTTGGACCTCGTATTCGAAAGGCTGTGCTGACTGATGCCGTGGGCATCGGAATGCCACGCCTCTGGAAAGGCCTCATCGGCCTGTGTCCCCATCCAAACAGCCAGCATAATCTCACCCCTATTAACTTTTTCTCCCATTTTGTTCTCCAATTTGTACCATTGCGGAGCCAACGGACTATCTGGGGGAACCCGGATAGGGATTTCGGATACATCAAACAGCACTCTGCCCACGAAATCATCTTTACCAATGTCTTTATCCTTCACTGTTACTTCAATCGAATTGGACTGCAAATTCTCTTTAGGAAATGCAAAAACCTTGTGCCAAACCGGGTTCTGGTTTTTCTCCAAGTGTTTGGTAACTCCTTTGTAGTTTCCCAACTTTACTTCCACATAAGGGTCTAAACTCCCTGATATGTCCATTACAGGAAGATCTCGAGCCTTAACAACATTCACATACAAGTAATGCATCTGTTCGACCAGATCGTAAGTGCTCGCCGTCTTGTCTCCGCTTCGGTACCAGTACCCCATCCTCGCCGCCAACGGCGGCCGTGTCTCCACCAACCCGAATTCCGGCCGCGTCCCTGGAACCTGCATTTGAAATATAGGCCCTGGCCCACCCCCGCCTGCCTTAGCGAAATCCGTTCTGGGCCCACTGTACACAGGATCCGCCGTGCGAACAGGTGGTGGATCTGGAGCCGGAGCGGGAGCGGGCCCGGTTCCGACGGAGTAAAAAGTCCTCACTTCTTTTTCCTTCTTTTTGATCTTCTGTTTCTGAGTCTCCTCCTCGTAAACCTTGTTGTACTCATGGCCCCCCTCGTATTCACCATGTCTATCGGCCTTGTTGACATTGATTTCTTCAAACAAAGACGAAGGCTCTCTGTTTTCGAACTTACTCGAATTTTTCTCTTCTTCTGACTGATGATCCAATGGAGCTTGGCCGTGTACTAGATATATTTTGAGAGCAATATCGCCTTTGATATGCGAAAAGAGGCCGCGTTTATCAAGCGGATAGCGCTGGACAGCGGCCTGGGATTCGGACAGAGAGACGGATGAGGCTGAGATTCGGACACGGCCCAGGAAATTCTTGTGGTGGCCGTCGACGCCTTTCCTGTCGTTGTAAACGACGACATCAATGGTGTTGTTTTGGAGCTGGGATGATGGGTCTTTGAGGTAGAAAACGAGGGGTTGGTTCCATTGGGGGTTCAGATCTTTGGGTTTTGTTTGGGTTCTTTGTCGCTGTTGGTCGAATTCCACTTCAACGAATGGGCTTGAAGAGCCTTGTCCGTCTTTGGGCATCAGATCGCTTGCGTCCAGTACTTCCACTACTAGTTTGGCCATTTGTTTGTTATGGGGCCGTCGGCGGTGACTCCGGTGGTGGTTTGGTTTCCCTTGATTGGAATTGGATGAGTGAGATGGGATTAAAGAAAAGAAGAAGAAGAAGAAGAAGATAGAAATAGTTGCAGAGAGTAGGACCAAGAAGAGTAATAAGAGAGGTGGAGAAAAATACTCAGTAGGGATGAGATGGGTTATTTTACAGTAAGAAACAGAGAAAATAATAGGACTCGACTTTAGAGAGAGAGAGAGAGAGAGAGTCTGGTCTGGTGGGTGGGTTGGGGAAGGGAGACGTCAGAGATGTTGTGGTGTCGGTGGGACAGTTGAAAGCACTGAAAAAGTGAGAGAGAATTATGGAAGGGGTGAAAAAAAAATTATGGAAGGGGTGAAAGGAATGAATGATTATGATCACGCTCACCAGAATTTAGTTACACTCACTCACACTCTCTCCGCACCTTGATGAATCATACTCGTCAATACTACATAGACTATTGACTTGGCTAATTTGAAAAAATTGATTTCAAATCAATACTACATGGACTATTGACTTGGCTAATTTGAAACCTTGGGGAAAAGGTTTCAAAAAATCAATTTGCTTTCCTCGTCCTTTTCAAGGGTAGTTTTGGGAAGATTCATTTGATTTTTTTGAATCCACATGTAACTCCATTCTTCTTAACTTTTTGGTTTTCAGTGTTCTATTCTATTTTTTTTCAATTTTTTTTCAGATTCGATTTATATTTTCTTTTGGATAAATCATCTATCTCACCGAGATGAATATAAAAATAAATAAATAAATAAGCCCAAAATCAAAACAAAGTTTGCAAAAGATGAAAAAATACTTCTTTTTTTTGTATATAATTTTTTTTTCAAGTTTAGTCCACATTTTTAGGTTTCTGATTTCTCTCGTCTTTGCAAATGATTAATCCCAAAAAGAAACGACGAGCAGCTAAACGGAAATTTAAGAAAAGTAAAAGATACAAAAAAAAAAAAAAATAGCTAGACAAAAAATTTTGGAGAATGGAGCAGGTATTTGTGCTGTTGCAATCCTCATGCACACTCGCTTTTATTTTTGTCCATTCGTTTTATTTTTTGTTTGATTGATTGTAAGATACCGTGGGGAAGGTATATCCTGAGCCCCGGAGTCCCCTGACCCACCTCTGCCTTCTGCCCAGCAACTTCAATCCATCTCTGTTCATCCAAAATGGCTCCAAAATAAAGGATGAATGTGACACATTAAGAGAAGATTTTGTAATTAATGTCTTCTATTTTTCATTTTTTGAACTTTTCATCTTGGAGGAGCCCAATATACTTTTTGTACATCAACCTATCTCTATTTCCTCCAAAATGAGATTTGGTTTTCTATATTTTGTGGAGCAAGGCTTTGTTTAGTTTGGGTTTTGAGAGAGAATTTTTGGGGTAATGAATAGAGAGAGATAGAAACAAAATTTTATTGAGCACTGTGCAGGATGGGCCTTGAGACCCAAACTGAACAAGGTGCAAATTTCTAAAAAAGATAGTAGGTCCCTTCAAGATTCCCCCAAAAAATACAAAAAGAAAAAAGAAAATAAGGCATAAATTACAAAATTTTCCTTAATGTGTCGTATCCATCCTCCATTTTGGAGGAATAGAGATGGGTTAAAGATGATCAATCTGGGTATAAAGTTGATAATGTCATTTCATTTCTTTTAATTATTGTTTAGGTAATTACCACAATGTAGAAGAAGTAAGGTTGCATCTAATTCAAAATTCAATCAATTAGTGGAAGAAAATACCATAAAAGATGGAACAAAGCTCCCGCCCAGTCACCCGTGGTCCACTTTGCTTTTGTTGAGGCATTTTTGTGAATTGGGGGTCATGTAGTGCGCCAAACTCACTGTAAGATATAGTGAGCAACAGTCACCGTTTGATGTGGTAATCAATGGTTCAGATTTAAAATAAATTTTTTTATGTAAGAATAGTCTGTTGCATGGAAAAGTTTTATTTTAAATCTGAATCATTGATTGCCAAATCCAACGGTCACCGTTGCTCATTACAACATGTAGTGAGTGCCCTCACTACAAGCCCCCGTTCATTTTGATACTGTTCATTTCATTAGAGCTCGTATGTGAACAGTTGAAAGAAAATTTGGTACCTAAGCAGTTCATTTTTTCATGCACAAATCTGCTTTTTGTTCATGAAACTATCAATGTTAGATCAATCAATTTTTACGTGAATGATTTATTTGATGAAATCTATAAAATGAACAACTTTGATTAGACCTATTTAAAAAATGTTTCAAGTAGTCCAATCAACTTGGGGGTATTTGGGAGTTCATTTTTAGCTTTTTATTTTCAACTTTTTTTCCTTTTTAGTTTTTTGTATTTTGATCAAATTATATTTTGAATCTGTTAAAGTGTTTGGGAGAAATATGTAGAATGTATCTTGGAACAGGACTAGTATTTGGGAGATATGTGCTGAATACAATTCGTAGGTTTTTTTGTTAACCAAAATGGGAAAAGTAAATACTAAAAATTAGAAGTCAAAAAGCTCCTTATACCCACTTTTGGAATCTCCTCCAGTAAATCAGAACACATTATCATAGAATACGTTTTCCAATTTTCAACCAAACATCCAAAAGCCAAAAATATAAAAATGAAAAGTTTATTTTTTTTTAACCAAAAACTTATATTATTATACTAAAAAGAACACTACCGGTCCGAATACAAGGAAAAAAAAATACAAAGTTGAAAATGAGATATCCAAACAGCCTATTTTGCTAAGTTTAATCACAGCTAATCCCTCAACAAGCTTTCAATTCGATCTTGCCACTAACCATTCAAAGGCTCAACTCTGAACTACCATTAATCCCTCTAACTTTCTAGCATATATTTTGCGTGTGTGTGTGTTTTTTAATAATAAAAAAATGGACTTCGTTACTTTTTCGGCCTTCCCTTGGTCCAAAATTTTATTTTACTTTCTTGAACCACTGGCTGGATGCAGTGGCGGATCCAGGTATTTCATTCAGAGGGGTCACCTTTCGAGTGCATGGGCGGTCCTCAGATTTCAGGGCCTAGGGTGCCCAATCTTAAATATGGATCGTCAATAAATTGTTATAAAATTGTTATGTTTTGAATGAATCATGTAATGTTCACAAAATAAAAACTTGCTAAGAGTGTGGGGGAAAAAAAAAAAAAAGAGTTATATAATAACACTTATAACCGAAGTACAAAAAATGTCCAAATACTTTTAAAAGTAAATGGAGAATGATTTTGACACTCCACTTTTTTTATAATGATACTCTAAAATTTGTTTTTTAGTACGTCTGTCGTGCATAATATTTGCATTAAAAGACTAATTTTAGCTAGACATTATAAAAATTAAAAATTAAAGTGCCAAAATCATTACTCAATACTTATTGAATTGGGTAATAATACCAGAAATGAAAGTTCCGTTAGTTTGACCAACGTCTGGAAAACTGGAAGCATTTAAAACATTAAAAACGAAGTAGGGCAGTGGGGACAAGATTGGAACCCACGACCTCCATGTCAATGAGCAGGTAACTAACCAACTGAACCACGAATCAATTTGCTAAATTTGATAACATATATAATAATTATTTCAAAGTCAGGGGGGTCACTTGACCCCCCTGTGCCTCAAGTAAATCCGCCCCTGGCTGGATGTCTTCTAGCATTGCATAATTATCCATTGATGTTTTTATAATAATACTTTAAAATTAGCAATATCAAAAACAGTATCAGATGTACCACTTTTGTTTTCATGGAGCTCCAAGCCTCCAACAAATTGAAATATAGTCTCTAGTCTTTTTTTTTTTTTTTTGAAAAGGAAATTTCATTCAAAAACACTCCAAATCTTTACAAAGGACATCCTCAAAACCGGGCGGAATACAACCCATATTAAACAAAAAAGAACTATCGAGACTCTTAGAAGCTAACCAATGCGCAGCTTTGTTCTTTTCCCTGTTGCACCAAACGAAAGACCAGTTACAAGAATTAGACCAAAATTTAATATCTTCCACTACTGCCCTGATTTCCCAATGCCCAGAAGTATTTCCAGCTTGAAGGCAGTTGATCAACTCCAAACAGTCCGACTCAAAAACGACCTCAGGAAAATCCATCTCCTTAGCAATATGGCAAGCTATTCTGAGTGCCCATGCCTCCGTAAAAAGAGCAGATGATGCAATCACATTACAGATCAATCTCCATATCTAATCGTCCTTGAATCAAATTTTTACACCCGTATCCAATCAAAATCAAGGAGTCATCAAAACTCAAAAGTAGGCCCATCCCATTTAATAAGTGAGTCCTTTAACCGGCCAGGACTTCATTTTTTTTATGAACAGCACACAATTGCATACAAAAAAAGAAAAGAAGTACAAACTTTTCTTTGTTAAAATTTTAAATCGGCCATTTGTTTGGGAGAATCAGGAAAAAAAAAAGTCTTGTTCGTTTTTCAGTTTAGTTTTAGTTTTAATTTTGATGACATCATCATTTTTCTCATTTCTTTCTCTCTCTCTCTCTCTCCACTCATTACATCTGCTGACATCATCAAAACTAAACTAAACTATCTGACCAAACACAACCAAAAACATTTTAGGAGGGAGGGAGTATTTCTTTTTTCAAAAATGATAGGTGCACACCCTCTCAACCACTCTCCACCACACCCTCTCTGACATGTGTGGTGGGGCTCACCCGGTGGGTCCCTAATGAGCCCCATCACACATGTAAGAGAGGGTGTGGTGGGAAGTGGTTGAGAGAGTGTGTACCTATCATTGTTCTTCTTTTTTTAGCGGAAATTAAGAAAAACATTTTTTTTTCACGGGGACCGCACCTATGTGCGTATATAAAAAGTAGAGTACAATATAAAGAGGGTCCCCACTAAAAGGTAAGAATCTCCTCAACTTTATCTTCGACATATTTGTCATTTTTCCTTTTACTCTTTTAGCCTTTTAGGACGTGGAGGATATGCGCGCGGTAGGACAAAGAAGGTCTAGTCAGAGGGCACTGAGAGAGTAGAGGAATTTTCGGAATTTTTACCCCTTTTTTTCCCACATTTTTTAATGGAAGATATTGACCCTTAGAAAGGAAGGAAGGCTGGCAGTTGAAATGGTAGGCATTAAAACTCATCATTTGAGCTCCATTATGATTACCAAGTGGGTACAGGTTTGGTAATAAAAAATGATACAGACACACCTATTCGGACACACTCTGTCACACTCCCTCTCACATGTGGAGTGGGTCCCTCCCGGATGGGTCCCCTCACATGTGAGAGGGGGTGTGGCAGAGTGTGTCCGAGTGGATGTGTATGTATCATCGTTCTTTGGTATAAGGCCTAGTTTTCTAAACAAAAAATTATCAAGATTTGATAAAATCTCAATTTTTTTGTATTAAAAATAGTTGAGATTTTATTGTATTAAAAATAGCTGAGATTTTATCAAACTTCTTTTTCATTTGATAAAATTAATCCTAATTTTATCAAATCTTAATTTTATCTTTGATAAAATCTTTTGGGAAACTCAGCCTAAGCACATAATCTTTTTCATTTTATACTCTCAGTTTTTGTTTGTAGAAAAACCTTTTTAACGATGAAAGAAAATAGAAAAAAATTTCAGAACACCGAACACCCCTAAACTTTAACCTCAATATCGAATATACTCCTAAACTCAATGAAACTCCATGCGTACTTCCAAACTTCAATTTCGTTAATCAAACTTACTCCTTCCGTTTGCATCTGTTATCTCATTGACAGGAAAATGCTGAGTTGGAACTTAACAAACCCCAAAAACTGTTAAGTAGTTTTGTGCTTGTTTGAAAAACTAGTTGGAAACTGACGTGCGAAGCATGTCACTTGTTGCCCGTTGTAGCTATTATCGTTGTCGGCTTATTAAGATGAGAGTCCAAAGAATCTGGAATATGTTGTAGTTGGAATAGTTAGTCCTTCATAGCTGAAGTTGGAATATGTTCTCTTTTACCAGGAACTTTGTTACCACGGTTTACATGATTAAAATGAGAATTTAGATTGTATACATATGGTGAAACGTAAGTGCATGAAATTGTAATAAGTTGAAAGGAAAGATTTGATTTCATAAGTGTGGCATAGGAAATATTCCTTTAGATATTGCTTCAGACATTGAAGCATACAAAATATTATATATATATCAAAGCTATTTTGGGGGTGAGCACCAACTCTGGCCAAGGCCATAAGTTTGTTAGAAAGAGATCCACCAAGGCACCAACAATAAGGGGGTGTTTGGGAGCCTACTTTTTAGCTTTTGATTTTTGACTTTTTGGTTTTTTGGCTTTTGGTCAGAATGAGTTTTGGATGTGAGAGGAGTGTTTGGGAGAAATGTGCAGAATGTGTTTTGGAAAGGGAAAATGAGAAGTAGAAATCAAAAAAGAGCTCCAAAGCTCTTTTTGATTTCTGGCCCAGATTGTTCAAAATGGAAAAACTGTTTTTGGAAAAACTATTTCTCCCCTTGGTTGCCAAACATCCATAAACCAAAAAAGAGAAACCAAAAAATCAAAAAAGAGGGGGCCAAACACCCTCTAAATATACGTCCACAACACTAACTCTAGCCCAAGAAAAATCTTTTATCAACAAAAGGGTTCAGAAGCACAATTTGAATTGAAAATAAAAGTCTACTACCAATTATAGAAAGTTATTTCCCAAGCTCCCTCAGGCTAAGAAGATGCAAGTAACAATGCTGATTACTCATACCGGAGATTCTAGGGAGACTTTTCCCAGTTTCTCTTGGTCATCTAACCATCTGTTGTTTACAAAATACAAAACCAACAGTGGTGTGGCGCCATCAGTGTACCATGGCACTGCCGATATTTTAAAATCAAATTTGCTCTTAAAGGTATTTTTTTTAATTTTCTTCTCAACTCTCTTTAGAAGCCTTATTTTTTTCTTTTTTCTTGTTCAGCCACCAAGGAATCCCAGACTAAATCCATTACACATGTGAGATGCAAAATCATCTTGTATACTCATAGCCATGGCTGAATTGCAACATATTTGAAGAAATCTAAATGAAACCAATCATCAATTTCTTCGTTATGAACATTGAATTAGCAATTATTTAAAAATTAAAGCTAAAGGAGAAGGACTTGCACATAGATCAATATTTAACAATAATTTTCACCCTACAAAACACAGAATTTTTTTATACAATACTTAACATAGTCATCATCGACCAAAATACAAAACATTTCCAAACCAGTTACAAGCTGCTAATTTTGATACCTTCCATCTATATTAACATAGCGTAAAGGGTGAGTACGACACAAGGTTATAAAGCAGAACGACCACCATGATTGTCCATGATTTGATTCATCCTTTCTTCGTACTCTGCAATAGCATGATCACTGGCTTCATCATCAACCATTTCATTGCACTGCTCTAGCAAGAACAATAATTGACCCAGAGCAAGTGCTTTAGTTAAGGGGTTATTGCCCGGAGAATTGCTATAAGGTCCACTATAACTATTTTCTAACACTTCTAGTCCACCTAATATTATCCTAACACATCCAGTCCACTCACACATACCAATTACAAGAATACCCCTCGCTTCTTAGGATACCCTAAGATCCTAAGGTACCCTAAAATCCTAAGGTACCCTACCCTAAACAACCCTAGGGGTACCCTAGGATTTAGGGTACTATACGTAGGGTTTTAGGGTTCCCTAAGAAGAAGTGTCTAAAATCCTAGTTGAAGAGGAAGTGCCTAAAATCCTATGGTACCCTATGAAAGTGCTTAAACCACTAAAAACCCTATAATAAGAAAGTGCACCCTAAACCTATACCCTAGGGTACCCTATGAAAGTATATTATGTACTCCCTCCGTCCCTTTTTAAGTTAGTACTTTGGGAAACGTGTATTTTTGTGGACATTAAAAAATGTACTTTCGTATAATATTTTTAAATCTTTTTTGCACCAAATTAAAGTACTCAATGAGCACTTTAATTTGGTATAAAGAAAATTAAAAAATTATATAGGGAAATATGTTTTTTAGGGGTTTGAAATTGCACGTATTCCCAAGGTACACACTTAAAAAGGGACAGAGGGAGTATTAAATTTAATGTGATGGTACATTTGTCTATTAAAAATGGAGAGTGGACCTTTTTTTTTTTTTTATCGGCAAAGAAAATTTCATCTCCATAAAGGGCGAAATATGAAATTAGTATAACAGAAAAGGCCCTACACTGAGATAGTCTCGAAGGAACCAAAACCCTCCTACTTCTAGAGCTCGCAGAACCTAAACTGCCCCTCACCTCTCATTTTTATAAGAAAAGCAATAAACTCTTGTTGGCAAGAAACCAACAAGACACCCAATGGGTCGAAGCCCAGAAACACATATTGGGTCAAAGCCCAACCAAAACAAAGAACACCTATTGGGCCAAGCCCACCCCACCACGAAAACCTAAGCTTATGCCCCAGAAACACCTTGCTTTCCAGATCCTCCTGTTGCCGCCGCCGCCGCTGAAACTCCACCGACCCCGCTGGATCTTCCCACCACAACACCACCACACGGCCACACCAAAACCCACCCACCATCCCAACCAAACATCCGAAGACCCCGCAACCCCAGACAAACCAGCAGCCACCGGAAACCACCCAGCAGCCACCGCCTCCCGGAAAAACCCCAAACACCAGCCCCATCCATCACTAGCCCTTAGGCCCGAAACCGGCACCATCCATCAATGAAGCCGGCGTGAGAGACGCAAGATCCGACATGCCGTTAGGCAAGCACAACTGCTCCCAACAAAGCAGCCATGGCCGGGACCAAAACTAGTGCGAGAGGGAGGGAGGAGAACAGGAGCTGCAACCAGACCATCCAGGGCCAAAACCACTCCATCACCGCCGCCAAACACAGCTATGGGGACCAGAGCCGCCAACCACACCGCCATACGCCGCCACCGCAACCACCTGTCAAAAGAAAGAAGGAGAGAGAGAGAGAGAGAGAGAGAGAGAGAGAGAGTTGTAGATCCCACCCCTCCCGCCGCCGAGAATGGGGTGGAGGGGAAGGAAGAAAGAGATGATGTTGGCTGGCGGCTAGGGAAAGAAAAAAATGAAGAGTGAACCTTACACCTTAGAAATTGCAAAATGGTGGATTGGAAGAGTTATACAACTAAGAAGTGGACTAAACATGTTACAAAAAACTATAATGGACCTTAGAGTAATTCTTTATTTATGTATTTATTTATTTTTAAATTGGCTCAAATGCGAGGCCATGAATTTACCTTCATTTTAAATTGTTTTGCAGCTTTAATAAATTAAAATAATATATCGGGTACAATGCATAGAACCTATTAATAGACATGAAAAGCTAGCAAGTACTTCAAATTGCAACCTAAAACAATGGACAAAGTCCACACGACTTACGACAACTATCCTCGAAGGAACTGACATATTCACTTCACAATCCAAAGAACTCAAAAAATAGCATGGAGCTCCATAAGAAGTAGAGATTATACCAACCATGACAACCAATAAATTATGGCCACCAATATTGTTTGATCGATCTATACACTGCTCAAGGACATATCTTGACAACACACAGACAAAAACTGACCTGGGCAAAGATATCGAAGGAAGAAAATAAGCAAACCTCACTAAATAACATCATTTTAAAATACTTATAGGCAAAAGCTTTCCACAAATACCAAACACCAATATTATATTTATAAACAAACATTTTCTAACCAAATAATTTCCCACAAAAACCTAAGATATTGGAGGGTGATCTCCACAAATACCTGTAGAAGATTACTACCAAATAGCGCAAATCAACTTCTCATTTCTTCCTAAATTGTACAAAACATTCGAAATCGTATGTAAGAACAATCAATTGAAAATCTCATAACAAAAAGAAAATGAATCAAAACAAAACGCAAACCACGTCAAAAGAAAGGTTGTTTTCTTTACCCTAACAAAAAACCAAAATACAGAAGTGGAGAAACGGAGGAACTGGATTCTCTCTCTGTGAGAGCTTTTATAGATCGGGTAAGGTCCAAACTTGGTCGTAAATGTTACCTCTATACCATTGATCATCATCCTCATGTAAGTAAAGCCAGTTAATGTTTCTTCCTTGGTGCGAATTACTGCATATACTGTATAGTTAGACTGTATTATTCAGTTAAGTGCCACCAAAAAAAAAAAAAAAAAAGAATAAAAAAAGTCAATGAAAAATAACCCCAGGATCACCAAACAGAATCTTTAATTAAAATTTTCCTTCTCTGGGTATATTTTCATCCAATATTCATGAATTTTAGGAATGGGAGATTTTCATCTAAACAGATGACTATGACTTTTGTGGGGGAGATATAGGAGTGCAATTTTGTTCAGCCTCCTTCAAAGAGGGTGAACAAAACCCTCTCTCTTATTGGTTGAATTGGTGTGGGTCCCACCACAAAATAATGTCATACTTACTTCTGCAATACACTTTTTGGTAAGCATGACATCACTTTGATGTAAGCATGACATCACTTTGTTGTGGGACCCACATATTTCAACCAATAAGAGAGAGAGTTTTGTTCACCCTCTTTTAAGGAGGGTGAACAAAATTGCTCTCGAGATATAGAGAGGAGAGAGTTCTACCTGCATTGTTACTGGCCAAATCAAGACCAACTTTTGCTTGAGAAGGAATCTCTACTCTACTTGTAAGAGACCACGAATACAAAACAGAGCAGACCAATTTGATTTCCTTCAACAATTGATCGAAAAGGGAAAGAACCATAAATGAAACCAGAAAACCCAAACAAAAAAACCCAATGTACGAAGTCGGAATTAAAACTAAGACAAATATCAGAACGAGAAGTAAAAGATACAGGAAAGAAGATTTACCCAACAAAAATCATCCAAACAAACCACGAAAAGTGGTGCAAGTGATTCTCTCGAAAAGTGGAGATGAAAGGCTGCAGAGGTATGAGGATTTAAATCGAAAAACCTTACCTGTTTGTGGACAAGAAATCTGCGATTTTTTGAAGTTCCGCCACCAGATCAAAAACTCTTCCTTAGGGGAGAAAAAATAGGACATGTTAAGTAGATTTGTTAAAAAGCACATGGTAAGCTGGGGAAAAGCTACCGTCGAAGCAGCTCACTGTAGTGAGATACATGGTCTAGCTGCTACATAAAATGCCCTCAGCAAATTGCGTTTGATAGCACACAACGCTATGTGTAGGTCCAAACAAAGAACCCACAAAACAATTTCAGCAAAACAAAAAAGATAGGGCAAGAACACAGAGAAGCCTAACAATAATAACTCAGATGAGAAAAATTAGCTTACAAAACCAGCAGACTTTCCACAGAATAGAAAGGCAACTCAACTATGATTAGTTCTTGCCGCATACCCATAGATACGAGGAAAACAATCAAAATTGGCACTATACCTTAACCCTACCAAAGAAGCAGATCTGAAATCATCATTGTCTTCATTGCAGCAATTCTTACATTCAGCTTGATGAAGCCAAATAGAAGAGAGCCCTCGTCATCGAGCTCCTTCCATTGAGCGGTGGCAGAGAAGTGGGCCGGAGAAGATGAGAGAGAGTCGCCATAGGCGGCAAGTCACAAAGAAGATGAATTTATATTCTCATTTATATTCAGGGGCAGAAAAATTTATAGCAAAATTGCTTGCTATGCAATAAAAAAAAGTACCCATAAATTCCGTGTGTAAACCTTCAAATCAAGTACGAAGTTGTACAGGTGGTTGAGTAACTTCCACCGTAGACAACTCCTTCAGACTTACAAAAATGATTTAACCAGATTTTATGGATTTTTTGTACTACTTTACTGCCACTTAAGTCATGGTCTAGGGAGGCTAGTAGTAAAAAAGGACGACCAACAGTAGAAAGAAGGAAAGACTACATATTTAGTGAAATACCTGAAATATCCCCAGCACTACCAGTAACAAGCAACCCAGAACCAATGGCATTATGGTCCGAAAAGGGGAAGATGTGGCCAGCGATCCTTGTTCTTATTTGATTCATTGACTTATTTGCTTTGTACGTCACTTTTTGCCCCTCTTTTCACTGACTGGACCGGCCATCCACCAAACCCCACAAAACAACCACGGAACCACCTATCGGCCTCGGCCTCACTGTAGTCATCGGTTAGGTAGAGAACCATGTTATGCCGCTGCCCACCGCTCTCACCGATAAAGGAGCGATTACGCCATACCACCCCCGAAACCCCACAAATAACGAGGTTGACGCCGAATCGAAACTGCACCCTACAAGCCACACCGTCACCTCCACTGAGACCATCACCACCGCAGCCGCCCGTTGCCAGCTGCAACCAGATCCACCACCATAACCAGCAGCAACTGCAAGGCTCAAAGCCATCCCGAAACATTGTCGCTTCTGCACCTCTGCTGCAATGACGTCATCACTCAATACTACTGCTGTTACTAAGAGACTGTTCAAAAGATCTTTGAAGCGCTTAGGCATTATGTTCCTTTTTTGCATCTATCCTATTAAATCATAGATTAAGCTTCCATGGTTTTTAGTGGAGAAATATTCATTTCCCTAAATGTTTTTGCCGGCCTTTGGTAGCAGTCATTGTGAGTTCCAAGTTTCAACTATCAGAGGTCGCGTGTGAGGTAATGATACATTGATAAGTCCAACACATCCTTCCGAATTTATCAACTTCCATGTGCATGTGCCAAAAGCTTACAGCTAGAGTATTTATATAAGGATAATGCTACGAATAGAAAATTGAAATGCAAGCCAATTTGGTATAAAAAATGATTATTTCAATTAGAACTCACCAAGGCATAGTTATGTCCTGAGACTGATTCTAAATCTGTCTGTTGTATACATCCATATCTAAAATGGTGAAGCCAGCACCCCCAAACAAGGTCGATAAAAATTCTTCAGAGAAGTAAAAGACGCTCTGAATTATGCGGCAAACTGTCAAACCGGCAATGAAAGTATTTCAAAGGAACAACAATGATATAAAGTACTTACAGTACCATCTCCTCGAACATAGAAGTTCTCACTAATCATTTGATTCCTCTTATCCAACTCTACCTACAAGCTAAGTTTGGTCAGAAGATTACACAACAAGAGACCAGGAAGCCAACTCAAGATAACTCAGTAAAGAAGTAAATCAAAGACAAAAACAGCCAAAAGTGAGAAGAAAAAAAGCAAAGAGTCTTATCAAGAGGATGAATGTAGCAAGAGTATCCCCCGCTGTTGATGTAGCATCTTGCTCTATTTACCAAAAAAAGGACTTTTTCTCCCTCTCGAATTTATAGTGGAGAAAGTAACTTGCTCCAACAAATATTGACCGGTGAATATTTCAGACATAGGGTCTATTTGTCATTTTTTAGTTGCTGCGAAGTAATGAAATTATAAAAAAACTGGTAACATGCCATGGCAAAGAGGATGTTATTTGATTTCTGATTTTGATGTTGTTAAGAGAGTTATTGCAAAGTGCAGCCAAAGCTAGTGTTGCTTCTCCCCCCAAAACTTCTTGTTCCGGGGGAACCTTCAAAGTATCTCCATCTTTATCGTAAAACTTTAAGAAAGTTCAAGGAGATAATTAGCTCCAGTACAAATTCAAGGCAGATGCCTAGAAATTGGAATCCGAAGGTTGAGGTCTTTTTGTAAAACGATAGGTGAAACAGGTTCTGCAACATGAGAATATAGATTATCATTAAAACAAGTCACAAGTAATACAAGCAGTTGTATGCACCAACGGGTTAGTCGTGCTTAAAAAGGTGCATTCATTTATGCGAATTGCCAATTATAATATCGAAGGACAGAATATTAAAATGCCACCTTACTATTCTAATTGTTGTTAAGTACATAAGAAATTGGTAAAAGTTTTCTTATAGCCCACGTTCTTAAGGTGGAAATCCATCTATTTTAAAAAGACCTTTTCAGGAGCCAATCCCATAAGCTCCTCGACATTCTGATGGAAAAAAAAATGATGAGTACTGGTGCCAATATCCCTCACAAAATGAAACAAAAACTTACTCCCTCCGTTCCAAATTCTTAGTCCCTCTTCCCATTTTGGGATGTTCCAAATATGTCTCATATCTAAAAACATCCATCAAAACACGTTCACTTTCCAGTTTTACCCTTAGAAAGTATTTTTTCCATCTCAATTGGTTTGTCAATTATCTTTTATTTTATAACAGTTTTTATGATTTTAAAAACTTTGTATAATAAAACTAATTGATATCTATCAAACAAGATTCATATTGCATATGTTTTGAGTTTCATATAAAGTCTTTATCTCCAAAAAAATTGGCCTCGTAAATATTGACTGGACTTAAGGACAAAACAAAAAAGACAATACAAAGTTTCAGACCTCTTAATAAGTTGGATTACCCAAAAGGGGCATAGAAATTGGAACGGAGGGAGTATTAAAGTTGTGGAGCCTTTCTAAGATGGAGATCATGCAAGAGTTGGATCTTACGCAGACACGGATGATACATTGGTAAAGGAATCAAAAGAAATATAAGTTAGCAATGAATCTTCTCAAGTTGAAGCTCCATGCCACTTCACTTATAACACGATGATTTAAGAATGGCTCTGATACTAATTAGGAATAAGTTGTGGAGCAAATTCCAAGAGGCTTCCCCACAACTTTAACATGCACTATGGAACTCACCATCATCCAAAGACCTGATAACTCAATAACTATAGCAGCAAAGTACTGGTTGTATACCCATAAAAAAGATGGAAGCAGTAATGTAATCTAAGTCAAAACAAAGTAAAACATTCACACTGTTTCCAACAAAGTCACCTTAGGGTAAGTATCCATGGGAAGAGGATCCTTTGGATTGGACGGTCCAGTTTAGGGCATTTTGTGGGCCTTCGTTTGCCCATTTTTTTTCATTTAATGATTCAAAACATTCATTTTAGAGTTTTCCAAGGACATTAGTAATACCAAAAATCATGACAATCAGATTTAAGTTGCCCTCAATCCCTCAAAAAGAAGGTGTCATGCTGCCGATCCAATTATATATGAGTAGGTAAAAATAACCCAAATTGAAAATCTATTAGTGCACCCAACCCAGGTAAAGAAATTACGTTAACACTCACAACTACAGCGTTAACATTTTATTTTCTTGGGCCACCTAAGGTGGCAATATGGCAATTTTCTCTAATCCTCATTTGGCAATATGATTATGACTATTTTCTCTAATCCTTGTCAATACCTCTTTCGCACCATCATAAAGATCAATATTAGTGTTATGAAGTCAATCAACATACATCCTTTCTCTAATCCATCATAATGGCTCTACTCCCCGGGATAATGAATTAACACTTTCTTTGAAATTTTCAGGACTCTTATTTCTTTTTCCAAACTTTGACATCTAGCATCAATTTCCAGGCAATTAGATTTATGTTTTTTGATTATGCAACACGAATTCAGCATATAAAATCAAACAAAGTAAGAAATTATGAGGATTCACAAACAATATTATTCGTGCTAGCGCATAAAAGATAAACAATTGGCATCCAAAGCTTATACGAAATAACGAAGTTCAAGACAAAATAAACATCATCTCTTAGAAGCTTTAAAGAAATCAAAGCATCTCATAGGATGAGCATATAGCATTTGACTTAGAACACACCAAAGATGACAATAGTGACATTCTCCAATTGTCCCAAAAGGCTAATTTGCTGAAATGAGCCTTTTTTCTTGTGGCCAACATAAAGAGTCATAGATGTGCTTAGGACAAAAATCCACTTAGCACCCTTGGTTATTCTTTATGCCAATGTTAAGGGTGTGTTTGGAACTTGAGGAAAGTGAGAGAAAAGAAAGGAAAATTGAAATTTTTCCCTCATCTTGTTTGGTTTAGAGAGAAAGAAGAGAGAATAAAAAATCTTAATATTGTGAATAGCGAAATTTTCCTCCCACTTTTCCCTCACTTTCCTCTCATTTTATTTTCTTTCACTTTCTCTTCCCTTCCACATGTTCCAAACAGACCCTACGGGACATAAAGCCGAATTTCCGTTTAGGCGTACATATGTAAACAAGAAATACAATTAAGAGCTTTAAAACAAATTGAAATGAAATGCAATAATACCCCAGACTTGGCCTCAATGGGATGGCCATTATCCATGTGGTAGCAGAATCCGACAAGGTCAAAGTCCTCGAAACAAAATGGGCACACTTATTCCGGCTTCAAATCTTCTTTTCTTCTTCCTCACTATCCTCTTCTTATGGAGATCTAGATCTACGTCCACAAAATCAAACCGCCGATTCATCAATTTATTTATCAAAAGACATGTACAAGAGTTAAAGGCGCAAACGATTAACCGAATAAAATCCAAAACCAAGCAAATTTAACTTGTGCTAATACTCACCCAGAGCCTGCTTTAGAGAAGCAGTGAGGTCAAATTACTGCTTATCATCAATTAAATCTCAACAAAGGTTTCTTCGGGAACTCTTTGCCCTAAGAGACAACCCAAAAATGAGTAAACGAAAATACTCAAAAATATGTGGTCGCTTTGTTTAGATACTCTGTCAGAATACCTTTTATACACCGCCGTTGCAACAGTATTTCAAGGACAATCGATTGTTGTAGCAACAGTGCTCCAACAACAGTCGAAGGACTATACAAATGACTTACATCGAGCCTTTATGCAAAAAATAAGGAGAAGAGCAACGAAGGAAATCAATCTGCTGACCAGCAGAGGACGAAATTGCTGCAAGAACAGGGCAATACTGAGGGAGCTGGTGAAAAGTTAAAAATCAGAGGCAGAGAAGTGTGGAATCTGTCTTTTTCGTACACGGAATCATTGGAACCTATCTCTTAGTTTCGTTCGGTTACAAGTTCTAAACGAACCAGAAGTGCAGGGAAGAAATCACTTTTCAAGTTGCTTACAGACAAGACCTGCATGGAGAAAATTCCACACCAAAATGTCATTCACATTTCACATGATTAGCACCTCTGAGCAAAATGAGCATATCCTTGAACCTTACTTTTTTCTAGTATAGTATTTACACACATTCCCTTTTAAATTTGAAACTCTTTTCCTCTAGAAATACTCCACCATCATATTGATAATGGTCCGTATTTTCGGCTTTTCAAATGGTTACTCTATACCTCCATGTGCTTTTGTATAGTTACTCCTATTAACTTTTCCCAACTTCAAGTGGATCTTTCTATGCTCTCCAACTCTGTATTTTATCCAATTTTCGAGTAACATTTTTTCGGAATATGTAGAAGCTTAACATGTGGGTACTTTTTCCTTTGCCCAAATATCTTGCACCGACACGTTACCAAGACCTATTTAGTCATTACAAATTATTACTCTAATAAAATCACTTGCAAAATGAAACTTCTTAGAGAATTAAACCCGACAAAGGCATTAAAATTAGCAAACCAAACAATGGGATGAAAAGGTGAATCACACCTGTTCGTCCAAAAGAATGATGAGAGGTCTTTTTGTGGAATAAATATCTGAAAGGGAACCATGGAAAGGTGTCTATTGATAATCCCACAAGGCAGGCAAAGAATAGTCTAAATATAATGAAACCCTTTGTCACCCTTAAAAGGACAGAGAGAAGTAAATAATGGGATATGATTTTGAGACCATACCAAGAGCACTATAAATCGGTGAATGTAGTTTGCTATAATGGCAAGTTAAAGAAAAAAGAATAAATTACTCAATAATGCATTGAATGGGTGTGAAATGCAGTAAAAACAAACAAGAATTATAACTACAAATTGCATAACACACGAGTATAAAATGGGAAACAAAAGCACAAGCAAAGCCATATATACCGTCTTCCTCATCTTCGTCGTTTGGCTGTGTTCTCACTCGTCCTCAACTTCCACTTCATCTGCATAATTTGGGCAAAGAAAAAGGTAAGTACTGCAGATTCCATGAAGAATGTTTCAGAAATCACCATTTTCATAGAGGGAGAGTGGGCTTTTTAACTTCGTCTCTGAGATTGCATTAATCCCAGACATTTTTCGAAAAGAAAATTAGGGCAGAAAGAACCCAAGAAATGGTGAGTAGATGTGATTCAGCGAAAACCTTAGAAGTACACAGATTTCTTGTCGAAAGAAGCCCTAATTCAGCAAAAAGAGATTAATGACGAGTATGAAGGGAGAAACCTGTATTTGCGGAAGAGCGACCGACGGAATTGGTTTTAGTAGAGGAGGATCGACGAAATTGGCTTCAGTTTTAGTCTCAGTCTCTGGGACTGAAAGCCAGTTTTGAGGTTACGAGGTACGGGGTCCTTTGGCTAAAAAAAAACCATTTTGGTTTTTTTGTTTGTGATTATTCAATTTTTAAAATTTGTTTGTTTTACTTCAATTTTTTGTGTTATTCTCGACAAAAGGAAATCTGGATTATTTTTTATCTTTATTCACAGAACTTTAAGTTTGGTTAATAATTTTATACTTTTTAGATTTCTCTTATCGAGACGAACCAAGAAACTACAAAAAATCGACGTAAAACTAATAAATTTAATTAAAAAAATTGAATAAGAACATACTCAAAGGACCCCTAAATTTGATCTCTTGGCATTTGTCAAAGAGAGAGACGAAAGGGGTTTGGGGGAGGTGCTCCAGTAAGCAGTACTCCTTTATATACCATCTACCCACCGACTTAGGGCCAATTTTAAGGAAAAGAAAGAATAAGAATTAAAATGTAAAACTGAAATACCTAAATTGCCCTCAATGGTGAATCACAATTCAATAAATTTTCAAGGGTAATTTCATCCACAATGGTCAGAAATGACAAGCCAACTTGTGTTCTTATATAAGAAGGTTTAGATTAAAAAAGCTGTCTCCTTCCTCCCCTAGTTGATGGGATATTGAAAGAATTGGAAACATGCCTTGAGAACAAATAGAACCTAACTCTAGAAAAATATAAGACTTGAACACATTTTTGGATTTTTTTTATGATTTTTGGTAGTCTTTTGAAGAATTTTTGGTGGAGAATGAATGAATGAGTGAGAGGGTAGTAGCTTAGAGGGGAGGAGGGGAGAGGATGAGAGTGTAGAGGTCTGATGGTGTAGAGAGAGAGAGGGGGATTAAGGATATGGGTGTGTAGTCATAGAAATGGAGAGGGAGGGAGGCTTATATAGAGGTTGGGAGGTGAAAATGACAATGGAGGAGCGTTTGGGAGCAGAGGAGGGTCTGATGCAGTTAAGAGAAGAATAACCATGATGAAATTTGCCTACTAGATGCCTGAAAAATCTGGTGGGCGTCAAGAGAACTTGGGCGCCCAAGTTAGATAGGAATTGGGGCGCCTAAGTTCGATGTGAATTAGGGCGCCTAAGTTCAATGTAAATTAAGGCGCCTAAGTTAGACTGCACTATTGACAAAACTTCGCAGGACTACCCGAGTGCTACCGAACTCCGTTTTGAGTGTGGTTTGAAGCATTGGAAAGTTTGTTGAGTCTACTTTCTAACCCAATTAATTTGGACCCAAAATAATTTGTTCATCAAAATCTATGACCATTTTACCCTCGAAAAGGTCGGGAAAACAAGTCACATATCCCTCATTTTAAAACGGAATGAGACATATTATATATCGAAAAAGAGGGTTTTGAATGTACTTGAAGATGGTGTATGCTCAGGTTTGTTTTGAAGATGTTTTGGTTTGGTTTTGAGTATAAAGAGCATTATTCGAATCTTTCGAGGCATGTTTTAATTCACGTTATTATTGGGGAGCCTACCGGCCATAACTTAAGGGTATTTCGAGGGTCCAAATTGGGGTGTCTACAAAATGTCACTACTTTTTAAAAGTTGAAAATTTAGGGGGGGGGGGGGGGGGAAAGAAAGAACAATAGCAACCCCTACCTCCGGCCAGCCACCACCCCACTTTTGGCGAACACTTCCGGTGAACAAAAAAATTAGTGAAATGTTACTAAATTTTAAAAATTGTAATTTCATACAGTAAATACAAAAAGGAAAAAAAAAAACTCCTACCCCCACCTCCACACCATCTACTTCCGGTGACCCAAAAAGTTAGTGTCATTTCACTAATTTTTAAAAGCTCTAATTTTGTACAAAAACTTGAAAAAATACCAACTAATCAACTCCTGAAACTAGTGACAACTCACTAAACGTTATAAAAGTAAAAAAAATCAACGAACAATGTTATTTCGAATCTAGTGGCAAGTACTAAACTTCATGTTAATACCTGGTTTAAAACACCTAATTTCGTTCATAAAATTTCAAATAAAAAATCAACACAACCTCCAAGCCACCACCCCACCTCCGCACCACCTCTAATACTTCCGGCGACCAAAAAAGTTAGTGATATTTCACTAATTTTTAAAAATTCTTATTAGAGACTTGAAAAAATCACTGGTTAGTCAACTCTTGAAACTAGTGACAATTCACTAAACTTCATAAAAGCTAAATAAATCAGCGAATAAAGCAATTTCGAATATAGTAACAATTCACTAAACATCATACCTTGTTTAAAACACCTAATTTTGTACATAAAATTTCGAATAAAGAATCAACACAACTTCCGGCTGACCATCACCCCACCTCCGACATGCGGCGACCCAAACAGTTAGTGACATCTCATTAATTTTTAAAAGTTTCAATTTTGTGTAGAACCTAGAAAAAAAAAAAATCACCAACTAGTCAACTCCTGAAACTAGTGACAACTCACTGAACTTCAAAAAAGCTAAAGAAATCAACAAACAAAACTATTTTGAATCTAAACTTCATCTTCTTACTTGGTTTAAAACACCTAATTTCTTACATAAAATCCGTGCCTCAAATTCCTTATTTGCTTACTCCTGCCTGAAATTCCTCGTCCCTAAGTCACTTCAATTCTACACATTTGAACTTCTCTAAATACAGAGCAAAATCGAAGGGGAAATTTAACAAACATGTTGTAGTCACAAAGTCAAAAACAACCATTGTGTAGGAAACTAAGAGAGTTCTCCAGTAAAATGCAATACAGAGCCAAATTAAAGCGGAATTTCACCAATCATATGATAATCAACAATTGAAAAACGCCATTGCTAGAGGAGCTAACAAATTGAAAATGCAATTATTATTTTTTAAAAGTTGAAAATTCAAAAAAATAAAAATCAAAGTCAAAACAACTCCTACCTCTGGAATGAGGCAAAAACTTAGGATTTTTGCATCCCCAAGTGTGGTCTAAAGCCACCCATTGTAAACTTAGCCTTTTGATCAACTAGAGCTATAGTCTTCAAGTTCAATGGATACAATAATATTTTTAAGTGTTGTTAATTTCCGGAATCTCCAACACATAAATTCCTTCAGCCATGGAAACATAACGATGAGTTGTCCGTAGTTTGAGAGACAGAAGAAGAGTCAACGGGATTAGGGGAGGGTTTGAGCTACTTTGACGGGGACTTGTGAGGGTCGCTGTTGAGGGATTGATGAATTGTCCGTCGTCTGAGTGTGACAGACTTTCATGGCCGTAAAAATTGGATTAATTGATTGATCAATTAGGAGATGAATTTGATCGATTGATGAGTCAATCGACCAAGAGAAAGGCAGAGAATTGATGAGTCTGAATTTGGTTTAATGTCGTCAAAGCAAAGTGGGAGAAGAACGAAAATGATGCTTTTGGAAGGAGAGGTTTGGCTCTCTCTCTCTCTCTCTCCCCCCCCGGAGACAGTTCTCCACTTCCACGATGAGTTTTATTGCGAGAGAGAGGGGGAGAGTCTTTGTTGAGAGAGTCTCTTTTAGGGAGTGAGGGTATTTGTGACCAAAATAAAGGGAGAGTAAGTGTGTTTTATCCTTTTATTAAATCATAATCACAAACAATGTTTTTATGTTTGATTGCAAAAGTTCCTTGTCCTTCCTTTCAAATAGGCAAAATATTGTATATTTATGATTAATTATTCCTGCGGCGTTTAAAAAACAGATTTGGCAGTTAAATAAAAAAAAATTGTGGAAAATAAAAGACTAAAAAACCAAGAAATTGAGCAAAATGATAGGCTCTAAACACATACTCCCTCCGTCCCAATTTTATAGTCCCTCGTTCTATCCTAACCGGATAAAAAAACGATTATATCTTTCAATCGGTAATACATTTTATATGCAATATGGATCTTGTTTGATAGATCTTGATTTAATCTAATAAACGAAGTGTTCAAAATTACCTAAAATATTGTAGATTATAAGATATAACACTTTGAAAAGTGGCACGAACTCCCAAAAGGGACTATAAAATTGGGACGGAGGGAGTACTAACATATTCCTAAAAAGTTACTCCACGCTTTCCAAAGTAAATAGAGTACATTACTCCTTCATCTTCCCCAAAATTATTCGACCACCTCATGATTTCTCTCCCTATTGATTTCACCCGTATTTCCTCTCTCGAACAATCGATTGAGATGCCTCCATCGAGTGACATACCTTTGCTGGTGAAACCCAGTCTAAAACCCCTCCGATCACGAGGTTCAGTCTGGCCGACGAGCATCAATTGCGAGGTCGATATTTTTTAAGGATCAAAAATCTACATTCTGCTCCGTATTTCCAAGGTTTTTTTTCCTCTTTCTTTGTTGTTGTTTTTGTTTTTTATTTTTTTTCTTTTAATTCGGCTCAAATCCAAAGAAGCTTCAAGCAGATTTGGAAGGGTATTTTCGACCAAAATCCCCTCGGATTTGCCAAGTGCAGGGTTGAGGGAGGGCCTCACAGGTGGATTTGTAGTCCAAACAACAAATTAAGAGGGGGGAGAAAAATGGCAGCCAAAGACCGAATATGGGGGGAGGGTGGATTCCATCTTCGGGCACTTGGCAAATCCAGCCTCAACTCCTCCGTCCCAACAGACCCTTAAGGATTCATCAATCCAAGCGTTGCATGTACAACAGACTCCCTAAATCCCTCTCTATCCCTATTTTAGGTAGGCAAGCATGGAATATGTGCTACAACAGACTCCCTAAATAGGTTAACAAAATACATATGTGAATTGTTGCTCCCTATATCATCTCCCTTTTAGAGCATCCTTATTTGGAGCACCAAAATTTTCACCAAATTTAACTTCAAAAACACATTTTATAAATTAGTAGGTCACTTTATCAAAAACTTACAAAATCAGACTCTCTATTTTAACTTTACTATATTAAACTATTCCCCTCAAATCTATAAATAAATAAAAAAAAATCTCCCCAAAAGCTAATCTGCCCGCCTGGGGAGATGTTTTCGGTACAGAAAAAGTAGTGGACCCCCCCCCCCCCCCTCTCTCCTGTTCCCCTCTCTTTCTCTTCTGACACAGTACAACTCGCGAAAAGCAACCGAAAGAAATAATAAAAAAAAAGAAGTGCGTAAAATAGTGCCGCACCAAATTTGGTGAGGTACTGTAGCAAAAATAATTTGAGGAGGTAAAATAGAGAGCCTGATTTTTGCGGGTTTTGGGGGGTTTGGCTCCCTACTTTAACTCAAAAGTTAAAACAGGTAGTCAAATGGAGATGCTCTAAGGAGCCACTATTCACTCCCAAACCCTTTTCTTAATTCTTTTTTATTTTTCTCTCTCCTTTTATGTGTGTATATATATTATATGTATTAATTTATATTATTTAATTGTTATAAAGAGAGTAATAGAGAGGATTTGTTGGAGTGTTGAAAGAAATGTGAGTAGGTAAAACACTATTCTCCAATCTTTTTAGGGAGAATTTTTGTTCTCATTGTTGGGATGCTCTAAGAGCGTTTCAACATGTTTATTTTGGATCTCCTTCTCTTAATGATGGTTGTAAGATGAAAGTTCCTGCGACAGTATTATTTTCCCCTTGAGTCTGATCCACTTGACTCGAGATTTCTTAAACGAGTGCAATTCTTCTTGGGAAAGAATTCGTTGAACTCTGAAATCAGATCTTTTTTCAAAAATTGGAGGTTATGAGAAATGTTTCTCGCCTGGGACTTTTGAACTCCTTCTATTTTTGATAGAACCCACCTTTTTTAACAAAAAAAAATAAAAATTAACAAAGACATTTTTATTCTAGCAGATAGCAGCTTTAGTGCAAGTAGAGTGGAGTGCAGTTAGTACCTCCCTTATACTCCCATGCATGTGGGCAAAGTTCGATTCCTATAAACACCCATCTCCCTCCCCAAGTCCCATAAAATATACTCCAGTAGATTAGGATTAACGAATGACAAAAAAAAAACAAAAAAAGGATAGTAGCACGTTTAATAAAATTCTTATTGTAGTCAGTCAATTTAGTGCCAGTCCACGAGGCAGAAACCACCTCAGGGATGCAGGATCTAATAACCATGCTGCCGCCATTCTATTATTTGTGCGAAGGAGAAAAAAAAAAAAACAGTTCAACTATGCTATCGATCCATCCAGAGATTTGATACAAATCATGAAAATTTTCCCCGATATCTCTCACAAATCAAAATGTGTGGGTGTGATCCACCCAGTATACTATACATATGGTACACGGGGTGAATCACACCCACACATTTTGTTTTTGCCTTTTCGGGGGAGATTTCGGGAAAGAATTTCATGTTCCAATTTTTCCATCCACTGTGTACTGATGAAGTGTGTGGGTTAGGGTACACGTACTACGTAGAAAACAATTCATAATAACTTGGTAAAACATCAGCCTAATCACATATTGATACGTACTTAATCAATTTATAATTTTGTAGTGTGATTGTTTGAATAAAATAAAAAAATAATAAAAAATACAACAATTGAATATTCTAGCATTCGATTAAGCTAATTTGTTTTCTCCACCATACTTCGACAACTCATCCTCTACAAGAATGACTCTGATAATCTGCGTAGAATCCGGGATCGAACTTACACAATTGGTACACGGTTGGTAGACATGCCACATGGATTTATTTGTATAACCAACAAGCGACAAATTCCCTAGGTTTGTTTGAACATGTGGAAGGGAAAGGAAAAGAAGAGAAAATACTAAGAGAGAAACTATAAAGAAAATGAGTTTCTTTTTCTTGTATGGTTCTAGAAAGAAAATAAGAGGAACATAGGGAGAAAAATACTTTCTCTTGTTTGGTTGTAGAAAGAAAATAAGAGGAAAATAGAGGGAAAAATACTCTTCCCTTGCGGCCAGTCTATACGGATGTTTACTCCAGCTTTAACTGGCATCCCGCAAAAATTAGGCGCTTAAGCTTCTCGACATTCTATGCTACAAAACAAAAAAAAGACTATTCGACAGAAGACACCCTATAAACTAAGGATTTCATATGAAAATGCACATTTCCAAGAAAAAGCATCGCAAATACACGCAATGCATAACAGTGTGAGTATAGAACACGAGAAATCGGAGTTGAATTTGGTACCTCCAAATGAGCTGTGGGGTAAAGGCTAGCTCAGGGGTGATTGATCGAAGGATCGAATTGGGTTTTGCAATTCTTGCAGGTTCTTAGGTCTTGAATTGGATTTGATGAGAAACGAGTTCGGAATTTTCTGGCAAATAGTTGGCGCTGGTTTGAAAAAGAGACGAATTTGAAGGGCGTTTTCATGAATTTTGATTACAGAGCGACGAAGAATTCAGAATTTTTCCTCTTATTTTCTTTCCCTTCTCTTGACTTTTCCTCTAGTTTTCCACTATATTTTTTCCCTTCTCTCCCTCCAGGAATTTCCATTTTCCTACCCTTTCCCCCATTTTCTTCAATTGCCAAACAAGTCCTAAAGAAATAGTAAAAAGAAAGAAAAGACAAAACTAGAGACCGAACTTGGGACCAAACAATTCAAGACATTCCACGCATTTAGGAGTTTACTTTGACGGTCACCCGTTTTTAATTGGTCTTTACAAAGTCCAAATTCCATAAATCACGCCCCAAAAATACCCCACCCACCCTTTCCTCCTATTCCCAGCTTAATTATCTATCAGCTTACCACGCTTTTGCACGCACACCCTCTGCTATATATATCTACACGTATCTTAATTGAGTACTAGCAGTGTCAGTTTCATCTCTCAGGGAAGAAGCAAATGAAGAGCAGAAACAGTGGGAAAGTCTCTGCCAAATGGCTTCCCATTTTCTCGCTCTTCTTCTTCTTCCTCGGGATGCTCCTCACTAACAGGTCTCAATCTCTTTCTCAAGTTTTTGGAATAGAATTTCGTGTTTTCTTGATGCAATTTAGGGTTTTAATTTATCTTTTGTTGTTTTGATGATGCCTGTACATGTATCTGTATTTGTGTGATTTGGTGAGAATGAGATTGGCTAGTACGGAATTGGTAGCTAATTTGTGATTGGGATTTTGGGTCGGTCTCAGATTGTGGGCTCCACCCGAATCCAACAGTCAGCTCATATCGCGGCATCGACAAGATCAAGAGCTGCAGATCGTATCTGAGGACTGCACTACTAAGAAGAAGGTTTTTGTTTCAGATACCGAAGTTCTATTATCTAGATGCAATGTATTTGAGCCAATTTTGTCTGTGCTACATTGAAACCCACAAGAAAGTAAATAAAACACACTTAAGGCTCCACTTGGATAGATTTTCATTTTGAAATGAAGGAATTTGATATAATTAGTCAATGGGTATGACTCAAATTAAAGTTTGGAAGTTAATGAAATTGAGTTGGGCGATCAATGATCTATCTTGATCAGTTTCAAATAACTATTCAACGGGATTGATATGAAAATTTTCACGCTAAGGAGTTTAGTTATAATGATCTCGAATCTCCATAAGATGCATCTGTTCAGTTCTAAAATTCATCATCCCTTGTAGTTTCCACAAGCTACCTGCAACTAATGCTCTTATGTTTCTTTATAATTAAACATCAGCTCTCTTCATTTGTAATCCACGTCCTTCAGACGGAGCCCTACTTTTTTTTATTGAGTGACTAATGACTTTCAATGTCTATACTCCAGAAACCTGGAAAAGATAAGGATGTTACGGAGGAGGTTTACAAAACCCATGAAGCAATTAAGTGAGTTTGCACTCCTGATACTTAAAGGTCTATTGGATCTCCACTTTGAATGAGTGTGGATCAAGGATTTGCGGAGGGATTTTTGGAGGAAAAGGAAAAGATGAAGTTATATTTGTCTCGTTTGGTTACAGGCTACAGTTTTGTAAACACTACTCAGAAACTTATTGAAAACACAAGAATCATGGTTTTAGATCATGTACATTTTTCGCAAAATTTATTTCCCAACATGTAAAACATCTTCTTGATGTTTCGCACAAAATGAGTTCTTTTCCAAAAAGTTCTTAGAAAACAGTTTTGGATAATTGTCAACCAAACAAGTTATGGGCTTTTGTGAAAATGAATCTAGAACTCAGATTTTGAAAAATGCAATCAAAACAGGCCACACCCTCCACAAGCCAATGATCCAAACATAGCCTTCATGTTAATATACAGTTTAGATTCTTCATTTACGTCAGTGGATCAATTGTAGTGAAGTTACGATTTGCTCTTAACATTTTGGAGTCTTGTCAGATCCCTAGACAAGACAATTTCAATGCTTCAAATGGAGTTGGCTGCTAGTCGTAGTTCTCAGGAGATGGGCAAGTCTGATGGATCCACTGTCATCTCTGCCTCGTCCCAGGACAGCCCGCCAAGGAAGAAAGTATTCATAGTGATCGGGATAAATACTGCTTTTAGTAGTAGAAAGAGGCGTGATTCAGTCAGGCAGACTTGGATGCCTCAAGGTCATAATCTGATGCTTTGTGTATGGATTGTTTGATATGAAATTTTCCTGACTGGTTTTTTGGGTTTGATTAGGGGAGAAGCTTCTTCAATTAGAACAAGAGAAAGGAATTATCATCCGGTTTATGATTGGCCATAGGTAAATGACGTTTACACATCTTTTTGCAAATTGGTTAGCAAAAGATATTTTGGAAACAATTGAAAATTTTGAATTTGGATCAATTGGTTTTCCTCAGTGTGATCTGTCAATGGTCAACTGCTTGATCATACAGCAGGAATATGTTACGACAATAACAAGCAGCATTATATAATATGTTGTGAAACTACTCAATGCACTGGAGGTGGGATGAGTTAAATTTTGTCTGAAATAGACATCCAGGAAGTCGAGGCTTAACTTGTTCGCAATATGAACAATTTAAGATTGTTTCTTGTTTACGGATTCTCAAGTGGTACTCAAAACCCATAATTAGAATAACTTGCAATCAATCATGTTTTGGCTATGGAGTATCATTACGCCTGCAGGGCTAATGTACTTCAATATAATGTTTTGTTATTTGACAAGACTGGAAAGAGAAACATGGGTTGTCTGGTGAAGTTTGTTTGTTTCTAATATTTGTTGGAGCACCAGGAGACAAAATTGGTTTTGCAAAATGGACCTTAAATTGCATTGCGAAATAGAAGTTTTTATCTTCTGCTCTTGTTACAATATATTGGCATCATCTGAGGCAAGTATGTGAGTGAAAAGTGTTTTGGTTGGTGCAGTGCAACAGCTAACAGCATATTAGATCGAGCTATTGATGCAGAAGATGCTCAACATAAGGACTTCCTCAGGCTGGTAAGGATGCGTAAATAAGTTGTTGCTTTTGCACAAACACACACACACACACACATGCGCAATCTATTATTCTGGAGATTTCCTCGAAAGGTTGTTCTGAGAATTGGTCCTATTGTGGTCTTGCAGGAACATGTTGAAGGGTACCATGAACTATCTGCCAAAACCAAAATTTTCTTCTCCACTGCTGTTTCAAAATGGGATGCTGATTTCTATGTCAAAGTGGATGATGATGTTCATGTCAACTTGGGTATATACCTGTTTCTCCATTTCTTTTTTATTTTCCTTATTCTGTTTCCTCCCTGCTTTTACTTTTCAGTTCATTATTGCCAATTTGGTGACACATATTTCGCTTTTGTAGGAATGCTAGCTGTAACTCTTGCCCGTCACAGATCAAAACCCAGAGTGTACATTGGGTGTATGAAATCTGGACCTGTTCTGTCTCAAAAGTAATCCTTAAGCTTCAATAATGTTTACTTTTGCCTTCTTGAATGTTCCTTCTGCAGAGGTGCATTAATATATGTTTCTTATTTTTACTATTGCTTTGTTTTTTTCTAGAACTGTTAAGTACCATGAACCAGAATACTGGAAATTTGGAGAGGAAGGCAGCAAATACTTCAGACATGCAACTGGGCAGATTTATGCTATCTCAAAAGATTTGGCCACATACATCTCAATTAATCAGTAAGGGTTGAGTTTGTATTAAGTGAGCCTCCTTTACTTTGTCCTGAATTCAATAACTGGAAGGGATATTAATCATGGCCATTTCACATATATTGATATAATTATTCTTTCATTTACATAACTTAATTCTTGCAGCAGCCACAGTTCTTCAAAGTGTAGATTGCTATATTAGTGCTAAGCAGGATGAATATAATGCTTTACTTTGTTCATTATTCATGACATGTTAAAACACCAAAACTCCCATACTTTGGAAATTGCCAAAATTCACCTAGAAGTTGTCATATAACTTTTACTAATGTGGCTCATCTGCAGGCCCATATTGCACAAATATGCCAATGAAGATGTGTCACTTGGTTCATGGTTTATTGGTCTGGAAGTTGAGCACATTGATGACCGCAACATGTGCTGTGGCACTCCACCAGGTATGTTTTTTTTATATATCTAACAACATGGTATCATGAAATCTTGGTAACAAAAACAAAAGAAAAAGGAAAAAGGAGGAATAAACCTCCCTGGCCACTGTGGTATCATGAAATCTTGGTAACAAAAACAAAAGAAAAAGGAAGAAGGAAGAAGAAACCTCCCTGGCCACTGTAACCAAGTTTGGCACTTGCTCAGTCTTTAAAATCATCTACAGAGGGATGTAAATTAGAAACGGAAATGATTGGACTGTATATTGACAAAGCGTACTTCTAAAACCATAGGTATGTGTTGGGTAGTGGTAATTGCAAGTTACTTTTGCATGCACAGAGTGTACGCCCTCTTGGAAACGTGAACTGATTTTTTCTTAGTTTTTGCTGTTCCAGAATAGTTTTTTAATACCAAACTAGAATTAACATGATGGGACTTTTTCCTATTCTTAGCATGCTTGTGGAATTAGGATTTGGTCTATAGACTCTTTAATGCAATCATAATGTACTCTGATCTGTATCTTTTCTTTCTTTTTTTTTTTTTGATTGGCAAAAAATTTATTTAGGAAATCTTGACAAAGGATACATCAAGATGGGGAAGAGGGGAGGGGACTCCAACCAAGGGTTGAAGGAATTAAAACACCTAATGGGACAAGCCCATAAACACTGAAGGAATTAAAACACCTAATGGAACAAGCCCATAAACGCTGAAGGAATTAAAACACATAATGGGACAAACCCATAAAAACCCAAGGGCTGGCCCAGAACGCTGAAGCCCAAAAACAACCAAAGGGCCAAGCCCACCACACATAATGGTCTAAGCCCAAAATGGGCCCACCAAATAAAACAAAGGGAGCCAAGAATAAAGGCCCACACCCAAACACAAAAAGCAAACCCTAACCATACTACACCCGCTGCCCACCCAGAACCACCACTCCATCAGACCATGCCGCCACCAACCAGCTACAGCAAGCTCAAAACACACACGTTAGGCCAACCAACTACATCCAACAATGAAGTCAGTGGTGCACCGCCGCCGCCGAAGAGAGAGAAGGAGAGATCCAGTGCCTAGCCGTTGAGCCCAACCGGAATCACTCAAGAGTGAACTGGTGGCAACCAGAGGATCCAAATGAACGTGACAGAAAAATGACGAGGGGAGGGGATGATGGCTCGGATTCCGGTACACCACCATTGATCCACCAACCGAGCGGATGAAGGCCCACACCTCCGAGCCACCGCCGCAAGCCATCATCTGCACCACCAAAACAAACCATGGCCACACCCGTCACCGCCAAGTAGCAGCCCAATAGCCGCACCAAGAAGCCGAACAATGAACAGCCGTGAACCCCCCACATGCTCTGCCTCCAAAAGTGACCACAGAGATCCGCCATTCCAAATCCCATAAACGACCTGGACACAGAGAACCAGGATCCCATCCGCTGCCGCCGCCCAGCCACTCCACACAGCTGAAACCCCTGAAAAAGAAAAGAAAAAGACAAAGGGAGATGGAGAGAAATAGACGCGCAGGGGGGGGGGGGGGGGGGGGGGGGGGGGTGGTTGAGTTTCTAGTGAGAGAGGGAGAAGGGGTGAGTTTCTTGTGAGAGAGGGAGACGTGTTTTTTATTAAACTTCTGATCTGTATCTTTTCTTTGGCAGTAAACTTTGGTTAGTATGCTGCATTCTTTATCAGCAAAGCCATTCAAGAACACAGTTGCTAGCTACGGTAGGTTTGCCATATTGGCTTACCGGGATCGTATCTGTTAAGAAATATTGTCCCACATTGCTTGGGGAATGAATGGGTGATCACTTAATATAATGTTGGGCCTCTCCACTCATTGCCAATTGGTTTTGAGATGAATATAGAGTTAATACCCGTCTGTGTACCTGTGCAACTCATAGGTTACAAGCTTCCCAAAAACTTATCCCAATGAAACTCCCATGATCTCTAGAAACTGCAGGCATTTGTCTGGTGGGGTTCTTGGTTTTTATTTTCCGAGAATGAAAATTGTTTCCAACAAAATGGCTACAATTCTCGAATGTCCAAAAGTTCAGGAAATAAAAAAGGTGGTGATCACCATTTTTGAAAAACAAGTTTTCATTCCCTTCTCCCTCCCTCCCTCCCAACCTCTCGCCAGCCACCCTTCATTTGCAAACTCTTTGACTACCCCACGTCCTGCGGGAGACCTCTTCAGTCATACCCCTCTCCATGGCAACCCCACATGCTCTTAAACTAGTTGCTGACGATGTGTGTAGAAAACATGTTTTTTGTTTCTCTTTTTACAAAATAATCCAAAGCATGGGTTCTTTCTTCTATTTTGCCTGTTTAACGGAGAACTGACTACATTGCTACAAAGGTCAAAAAGTTTATTCTCCATATACGGTTCTAAGTTTGCGGTATTTCATATATTTGATGGTGTTTCTTCTTTGAGGGCCTTGTTCTATTTTACCCTGCCAACTCTCTTGTATTCTTTCGTTATTTCCATTGCAGTTCATTTTGTTAACATGTATTCATGTTCCTACCATGTTGCAGATTGCGAGTGGAAGGCACAGGCAGGTAATGTATGTGTTGCATCATTCGATTGGAGCTGTAGTGGAATTTGCAAATCAGTCGAGAAAATCAAGTCTGTTCACGAGAGGTGCGGTGAAGGGGATGCAGCTGTTTGGAGTGCTCTGGTCTAAAGTAATCCTCATGGGATGGCTATAGTTGCCAAACCTGTTGAGCGTTAGGCAGGTTTTGCAAGTTGAGATAGGTCAGTTCATGCATATGACAGATACATTGGAGATGACAATGCTTAGGTATTTATAGTTCAGGTTAAATTGTTCAGACAAGTTTAGGTTTTTATACATAGACGCGTAGTAATGTACAAATAGATTATTCAAATTGGAGATGACAGTGCGGGTTAGGCTGGGACTTAATGTGATGGAATTCTTCCAAATCTGCACGTGGTGCTTCTTGTGCAGCCCGTCGCGTAGTTAGCTTGAAATGTCTTCCTTAAACTCGTGTCGATTGTCCTTCAAAACTCTCTGATTTTGAGCAATGAATGTCATGCCTGAGTGGTTGATAATGCATTGAACTCTTGAGTTCCATACATTGGCATGTTAAAAATACTGATCTGGATTTGGTTCTTGTGCGTATGAAGATCTACTGGGTGAACTGACCAAAATGAGGCAAATTCCTAAGGCCGAAGCTTGAAGAAGCTGAGGGTAATGTTGGCTGAAATTCGTTCATGTTCTTGTGTATAAGCTTGAATTGTCTTTTTCAAATTTTCACAGTAGCCTTTTTCGTTGCTCTGTGTTGCTGTTTTTCCCCACATTGTGGGTTTGGTCTTTTGTGATAGCTTTTTTTGAATCGTGGATCCGAGGAGGAAGAAGGAAAGGGAGAATTATAGCAAAAGAAAATAAGTGAAAATGTTTAATTTCCTCTCTTTTTTTGGCCAACCTCGAAGAAGGAGAAGCAAATGATTCTGGTTACTAAAAAAATTGTGTATTAAGTTATACTCCATTTGATTTCCACAAGTACATATCGTACATAGAAAGAAAGACGCTGCCGCCAAAAAGAAAGACTAACTAGTCAAAGCCCCTTCGACCTAACGGTTTATTATTATTGTTGTTGTTGTTATTGTTTTTATCTTATTTTCTAAATTTGGGACAAATTTTTACATCACATCAAGGGGGACCATCTAACCCCTCCGTTAGATAAATTGACGGAAGTTGACAGCAGGGGTGAAATTGATGATTTTTTGCATAGGTCAAGTGTTTATTTGACATTATGTAAAGGTCAGGTGCTTATTTGTGATTTCGGGAAAAAGTTAAGTGCTTTTTTGAAATTTTCCCTTATTATTGCTTTATCTTATTTTCTAAATTTGGGACAAATTTTTACATCACATTATTCTATGAGAGGAATAAAAAAAATATTAAAATATAGACCAAATTTGAAGAAAATATTCATAAAAGATGGTGAAAAAGACCCAAAAAGAGTCTTTCTAAAGAAGTTGGGGCTTTTTCAGAGTTTCATTGTCTTATATGAATTGTTTTTCATTTTTAGGCTAAATTTTTATACTTCTCCGATTTCTATCGTGAAGACGAATGGTGTAATGTAAAAATTGGATCCAAATCTAATAGTACAAATTAAGACGAAACAATAAAAAAGATCATGTCAAAAAATCCTTAAAAAGTTAGGCCAAAAGGGGCCCCAAATATACTTCCAAAAAAAAAAAATTGTCTGCATAAAAAAAAAACTAACAACAATGCCCCCAATACACATCTTTATAAGTCATTAAATAATAATTAGTGCATTTGAAAACTTAAGGGCCAAAGTATTACTACTTTTATAATTAAGTAATTGTTAGAAACAGAGAACGAAGTTAGAATTTTAAAATATCATGAAATAGTAATTAGTGCATTTGAAAACTTAAGAGAGGAAGCATTATTTTTGATAAATAAGTATTGCTAGAAACAGTCCGACTTTTAATTTATACGTGGATGCCTTCTTAATTTGGTTTTTGATAAAATGGAAAAGAATATTGAGTACAGTGATAAATAAATAAAAATCCTTAGACGGCATGTGATAACCGCCACTTGTTATTTCAACTCTGCAAATCACATTAAGAATTAGAATTATAAAAATTATTTTGTGCGATAATAATTGTAAAGTTTTTAAGATTGTAAAGAAATTCATGAAATTACAAGAAGAATAAATGAGAAATTAGAGAATTTTAAAAACGCAACATATTCGGGAAAATTTTATTGGTCTTGTGAATTTTTTTTAAAATTTTTTTTTAGACAACTGCGTACTACCAGTAGTCTAACAAGATCCCTTGTTCCAAAAACCCATACCTTGGCTCTCTCTCTAAGAGTTGATTTGCTTCCCATTACACCATTCCCAGTCCTCTCTCTTGTCGATTCCGCCCGTCACCACCGATCTGATTCTGAATCTGCCGGAGATGGAGAACGCCGACCTTTTCGGTTCGTCAACGGCGCCTCTGACGTGGCACGACTTCTTGGAGCGCATGAGACAACCTTCCGCCGCCGATTTCGTCAAAGCCATCAAAAGGTCTCTCACTTCCTTTCTCCCTCTGCCATTCCACCACTCAATTTCTAGTTTTCCATCTACTCAATCAATGCTAATCAAATTACTGTATGTATTTGTTTGAATTACAACCACTAATGATAATGTAATTATTGTTCTAATCACGATTGTATACATACATACATACATACATACATACATGCATACATAGTAGAATAGCATACTCGTGCTGCAACACTCTTGGGTTGGCCTGTTGCCTGGTGGTCAATTGCTATCAATTCCTCCCTTCATAGTGACTCCACACGGGGCTTTGCTCCGGCTTTAATGGCCTGGCCCCTGCTACTAGTGGATAATGGGATTCGACCTGCAATTAGTCAGAGTAAAGTTGGTCCACGAGAAGGACATAGTATAGGAATCAATCATGCAAATAGGACACAAACTTGAAACTAATTCCTTAATGTCAACTGGACAAATCACTCTCCCGTTCCAAAAATACCCCCGCTAGCTGCCTAAACCCCCAAACCATATGAAAGTGCCTAAACTTCTAAAACCCAATGAAATTATATGATACCCTAAGTGCCTAAGCCCACTATACCCTACCCCAAAGAGCCTAAACCCCCTAAAATTGAACCCACCCTTAAAATTGAAGAGAGGAAAATCAATTTTGTCCCATACAATCATTTATTACCCACACATGAGAGAGAGAGAGAGAGAGAGAGAGAGAGAGAGAGAGAGAAGTCGGACATATCCCATCAATTACTCCCCATGCTCTCTCTCTCATCAAGCCAATTCCCAGTTTCCCACCGAACAATTTCGACTGCAATGTCAGGCCTGATTTCTTTTTGTTGGCAGAGTGTAGCGCGCGCGAAAAGGGTTCATTAAGGTTGTTTTTGTCTAGTATTGTCCTTAAGCGCTCAAAAAATTTCAATCCATTTATTAGGTGAGGTTTGGCTAAAGAAGTATGTACTACTTCTAGCTTTTTGCTTTTTTCGAGGGAAAAAGCCACAAAAAATAAGTTTGCTCATTTGGCCTAAAGAGTGCTTTTTCCTTTTTCAAATGAGCGGCCGCCACTTTACAAAGCAATTGGTGCCAACATTTCCCAAAATGCCCTTCCCCCTATTTGGACAACAAACAAGCAGCTACAGTGGCAGGAGTGGTAGAATGGGTATTAATGGGGAAAAAAAAAAAAGCAAACCCAACAAGCAGCTACAGTAGCTATTTGCATCTGCATTTTTTAGGCCAAACCCAACAACTTTTCTTGGCTTTTTGAAACACCAAAAAGCCAAAATTTGGCTTAACTTTTTAAGCCAAACTTAGCCTTAGATGCCTTAAAATAAGTTAGGCTGGACAAAAACCCATTAAAGACTCCAAACTTGGCCTTTAGGCCAATTGTCTGCAAAAAATAAGAGAGAATGTGCGTGCAGAGAAATGCAAATATAGTATAGTTATATCCGTCCTTATAATCCGTTCACTGCTATGATTTCAAAAAACGATTTGGTTTTGGTTTGAAAGTTGAAACAATTAGTGCTAATAGCTTTTCTTATCAAGACTATGCATGGATGGAATACGAGTACTGTTTACTCCAAAAATGCTTATGATCAAGTCAAGTAAGCATGGGTATTCCAAAAATGTTGCCATACAAGTACTGGTATTTGTACGGCAAGTCGCAACATTTATTTAGATCACCATGAAGTACTGCTGAATTTGTCACTAAACTTGTAATTTTGTTTTTGAGATATACATAAAATACGTTTAATAATTACAACGTGCTTTTTAGGTTTTGCCATATGGCATGTTCTCGTAACGTACCGTAATGTACCTGTATGCTGTACCTGTAGTGGTGCTTCATAGCTCAAGAGTCTTATCAGAGAGCATTATTTGCCTTGATCTTGTGCCTATATATGCGGGCAAACAAAAGATGTACCGGGCTCTGAATTCTAATCAATCCCCTCAAATTGATTGAGTTGATAAATACCCTTTATCGATGGAAGAAAGATTCTGTTCATACCCCATCATGGAATATCTTTTTACTTCTGGAAATGTATTCAGGTTTTTGATCCCTGACAAAATCCTGATTTTACACAAGAAGATTTTATGGCTTAATTTATTGTTACTTCTGTCCTTTTATGAGATGGATGCAAGTATGCAACACATTCACGAGCTATCGCACACACGTGTTGTAAGTCTTTCATAGGATGTCTAAGTCAGATATATTCCATGTTGCAGTTTTATAGTGTCATTTTCAAACAACCCCCCCGATCCAGAAAGGGACAGTGCTGCTGTACAGGAGTTTCTTAGCAACATGGAAGCGGCTTTCAGGGCTCATTCTCTTTGGGCTGGTTGTTCAGAGGATGAGTTGGAAAGTGCTGGCGAAGTAAGGCAGCCTTTCTTTTGATTTCACCCACTTTGTTGGATGATAGTAATAGTGACAGTCTTTTTGTAGTATTCAGTATCTGTAGTTTAGATGTTATATTATTCGCATGAACTTTTGTGTTTCCTCTTTTTCTTTTTTTCTGCCGGCTGTGCGAATGTATGATATTGCTCATTTCAGTCTGGCAGACTCTCTTTTTGGACCTTCTCATGATGCTCTTGATTCTTTTAAGTATTGCTGTCATGGTAATACCCATTACTAGGAACCTGCTCTAAGGGAGTTTACGTGTAAAACAAAGGAATACAATGAGTTACTCAGAAAGTTTTCGTTCTTCTCCTCCTTCTCTGGAATGAGATTTGTTATTCTTAAGTGCTTAAATCTCCTTAGTCTTTCATTCCAACACCAAATTCCATAAAACTTCCTGTTTTTTATTTCCTTGTGTAGTTTGCTTAGCACCCAAAACCTTTAGTTGCTATAATATAATTTCCTACAAGTGTGCAACTAACATTTGAAATCAGGAATGTAGAACACCTTTTTATGTAGGCAAAACACAAGTCAAAATCTTTTAAAGGAGAAAAACGGAGGTTTTTTGTTCTTGGGTTGTGTCTAGATCAAAGAAGAATTTTAGATTTTATTTTCTTGGGGGGAAAGTACATTATAGGGATTTTTCTTGCATAATCGTTGTCCGTTGTCAGGACTCACATCCTCTAAATTGCATCTTTGGAGGCAGCCGATCTTAAAAAAAAAAAAAGACTTATTTTTATATCAACGCTAAATCCAGTATGGTGATATTGAGTTGTTCTGGGACTTATAGATATATTTTTTGTTTTGCCATTTGACAAATTTGTCTCTCGATTACAGGGACTAGAGAAGTATGTCATGACAAAGTTATTTAGTCGTGTGTTTGCTTCAGTTCCAGATGATGTGAAAGTTGATGATCAACTTTACGAAAAGATGGCTCTAATCCAACAATTTATTCGTCCAGAGAACTTGGATATTCAGCCAACTTTTCAAAATGAAACTTCATGGTTGGTGAGTGTTGATATCAATGTACTTCACTGAAAATTTCTATGATATATTGAAAGCCTTTCCTGTCAATGGTCCGTCTTAAGGATTGTTGTTGGAATCATAGTCAGTCGACACCTGCTGATTCTATTTACAATATAGGAAGTTAAAATCTATGTTGCATCATTAGAACATTCAGAATAGCATATTTTATCAAGTATGGGACCTTTCATGGAATGATACTACTTCAGGTTCGAACTTTTGGGTGGTACAGGAGGATTCTTTGTTGTTGACTTATCGTGGTCGAATTTGGGCAGAACATGAGCGATGGGTTGAATCATTATGGAATGATGAAGTAGTATGGCCCATCATTGCCCTTCCCGATGCCTGACCTTCACATTAGTAATATTTTGACCTGTGTAACTGGGTAATGGTAATAGCATAACGATTCATGTCATGGAATATGCTTTCCGAAACAGCGGACTCTTCTGTCCCGGAATGGTGAATTTAGAAATCCAAAACGATCCACCAAGGTTTTCAAAAGCTCATATGTACTGAAGTAAAAATCTAAGGATACTAGAGTTTTGATAAGACGATGTAAAGCGTAAACAAACTAGTGCATTTTGCAGGAATAATTAGAAAAGTTCTAAAGGATGTTTATAATTTGAAAGAAGCACAATCAGATGCTGTAATCTATAGAGGACTATCCCTAATGTACCACAATTAGAGCATGAGGCACACCAAGTTCCCTTGTTTTGTTTCTTGTACCGTAATGATCTGTGACCCAAGCAACATAGTGTGGACCGAATTTCGATCCCAATAGCAGTGCTCATGGTGGATATAGGAAACTTAGATACCTCTTATATCCTGCTACTTGTTGTGAAAACGTAATTGTTGATGCGTTAGCCTTTGTGGTTGTTAGAGCTTGTCCCACATTGGTTAATTATAACCTCCAAGTCTAGTATATGAGCCTGGGCAGCCTCTCCACTCATTGCCAATTGGTTTTGAGTTGGATGCTTTAACATGGTATCAGAGCGTGGTTCTGACCCACCATAGCCGCACCATAGCTGCCCAATTGGTTTTGAGTTGGATGCTTTAACAGTGATAAATGTTTACAATCTAAGCCACTTGGCGGAATCACGAAAAGGTTTAAGGCTGTGTACAACTGTACAAGTAGTTATAAAATTGTTGTAAAAACATACCAAAGTCCGTAAGTAGACAAATTTCTTGTTTGTTATCTCCCGGTGGGCTGATTGTTCTTTAGTCTGAGAATGTGTTAGCTGTGCACCTCAAAGAACCTATGTTCAGAGGCACGGCTTTAGGACACAGGCACTGCTGGATCCTGGGGTCTTGCAGCTTGGAGGCAAAGGAAGAGTTCCACCTGGTGCTCTGATAGCGCAAATGCCTTGGGCTAGTACACTAAGGGAGTGAACCATCCCTCAGCTTATGGTTGGATTGAGACAGATTCTAGATTTAATCAAGTCTGTCTATATCCTAATGGAATTGGGTTATGTCTAGGACCAAGGTCAGGACTGATTGACTAACGTTCTATAGAGAGCTTCTCTCAGACCACTGGTTCTTGATACTCGAGTTCTTCACTGCCTTGTATTTCTTAGTGAGACTGTTTCTGTCTCTACCAATGTTTGAGACGCAGAAACTGGAGTGACCCGGAATAGAGATTAGGTTTAGGTGGACGGGTCACTGGTTCAACTACGGGTGAACCAGAATTCAACCGTGATGTCATAATAAAATATATTAATAATTAATTTAGTAGTGATAGATATAAAAAGAAAAATTACACTGGAAAAAAAACGGAGTTTATTGAGTAATTGTAGTTTATTCTCCACACACACTACTCCCACATTGGCAAAAGAGAGCAAAAAGTTGGAGTCGCCTTTCTATGTAAAGGGACAAGCCGTGGCTTCATGGCACAATTAGTGCCAGCTGGCCAATGAAGTTTATTCTGGATTTCAGAGCTGTCTGGTCCCTTGGAAACCTGTCTGGTTTGCCAATTTTCAACTGATTCTGGTGGGTTATTCCAGTTCTTAAAGTTAAACGGTTTTAAAGCCAACCGGTCGAACCGGCCATCCGATTTGGGTTTTTGGACGTTGGTCTCTACCCCAGTGTGCCATTGGATCTCTGGGTGTCTGAGGCAAAACAGGATATTTTTACCTCCAATACAATATTTACCGGTATATATTGGCTGATATTGTCCGATATTGGCCTATATATGGCCGCATCATTATACCAATACTGTGACTGTCCAATTTTTTCCTCTTTGCTAGTAGCAATTCACATCCTTTTAGTAGAGATAAATTGCTGCTTCAGTTCCTGTTTCGAGAAGCCTTACCTCCGTTTTTGTGCTTCCATTAATGCAGCTTGCGCAGAAAGAGCTACAAAAGATAAATATGTACAAGGCACCAAGAGACAAACTAGTTTGTATTCTCAACTGTTGCAAGGTCATCAATAACTTACTGCTCAATGCTTCTATTGCTTCAAACCAGAATCCACCTGGAGCTGATGAATTTCTTCCCGTTCTCATTTTCGTTACAATAAAGGTAAGGTCAGTATGTTGCATGTAAAATCGGTTTGCTAGATAGTTGGCACATACGCTTGTTCCATTTCTCTGGTAATTTTTTCCATTTGCTTGTTCCTTCAATTTTTTTTTTGGTTATAAGTAAGCAAGTAAATTGAATGAGCACCAAGGTGGTGCAGCCCATATATAAAAGAAAACGTTTAAATTAGAGCAACCCAAAATAAAACTCACTCTAGAGCTTCAACAAAATGAAAAAACAGACAATTGTCCAAAAGGGCAAATTTGGAGCTTTAAAGGGTGTTTAGTCTAGCTTAACTTATTTTAAGGCCTCTAATACATTGATAGGAAATTTTTGAGGGCTCAAGGACAACACTAGTAAAAAATACCCTTAATAAACTCTTTGGCACTTCCTTTATGCACTGCTATAAAAAAATAAAAAAATAAAAGGGCCCAAAGTCACACTTGCCCAGGCACCCAGTCATCCCGTCTCTTGCTTCAAACCAGAATCCACCTGGAGCTGATGAATTTCTTCACGTTCTCATTTTCGTTACAATAAAGGTATGCTCAGTATGTTGCATGTAAAATCGGTTTGCTAGATAGTTGGCACATACGCTGTGTTCCATTTCTCTGGTAATTTTTTCCATTTGCTTGTTCCTTCATTTTTTTTTATTATAACTAAGCAAGTAAATTGAATGAGCACCAAGTTGGTGCAGCCCATATACAAAAGAAAACGTTTAAATTAAGAGCAACCCAAAATAAAACTTACTCTAGAGCTTCAACAAAATGCAAAAACAAACAATTGTCCAAAAGGACAAATTTGGAGCTTTAAAGGGTGTTTAGTCCAGCTTAACTTATTTTAAGGCCTCTAATACATTGATAGGAAATTTTTGAGGGCTCAAGGAGAACACTAGTAAAAAATACCCTTCATAAACTCTTTGGGCACGTCCTTTATGCACTGCTATAAAAAAAAGGGCCCAAAGTCACACTTGCTCAGGCACCCAGTCATCCCGTCACTTTCAAGTTTCAATCCTCTCTCTCCTTTGTCTCTGTCTGTCTCTCTCTCTCTCATTAATTGATGGCACATCACTTTCACTTCTCTCTCCTCCCTTTCCTGTGTGTAAAAATTGTTGGGTGGAACAAATTGATTTCTCTCTCTTCAATTTTGGAGGTGAGTTCAATTTTGGGGTTCAATTTTAGGGGGTTTAGGCTCTTTGGGGTAGGGTATAGTGGGTTTAGGCACCTAGGGTGCATTTTCCAATTATAGGGTTTTAGTGGTTTAGGCACTTTCATAGGGTACCGTAGGGTTTTAGGCACTTTTATAGGGTACCCTAGGGTTTAGGTTTAGACACTTTCATAGGGTACCCTAGGGTTTAGGTTTAGGATGCACTTTCCAATTATAGGGTTTTAGTGGTTTTGACACTTTCATAGGGTACCCTAGGATTTTAGGCACTTTCATAGGGTACCTAGGGTTTAGGCACTTTCATAGGGTTTGGGGGGTTTAGGCACTTTCATGGCTAGCGGGGGCATTTTTGGAATGTGTAAGTGATTTGTCCTCTTAGCATTAAAGAATTATTTTGTGTCCTATTTCCATGATTGACTCCTATACCATGTCCTTGTCGAAGGAAGACCCATGCAAAAATTGGTTTAAAGATGGATCAATTGAACCACAGAACCAACTATAAAAAAGGGGTAAGCATATTGCTCTTGAATTTGAAATTAGGCATATCTATCACTAAAAAAGTTCTATTAAGCTCTCTCCAAATAACCCACCTCACTACAAGGGTGCCAAGTACAAGTTTTCTTCCTCCTTTTACTTACTTTGGCTCCCTTCCACGAGCCTAAAGCATCCTTTACCAACCGAGAGAACACCAAATCTAGCCCAAGCGGAAGAAGGATCATAGACTACGAGTCTCTAGCCACATCACAATGAAGAAGAAGATGGTTAACAGTTTCCTCATCGTGCTAGCACATACAACACCAATTAACATGAATTTGCTTTCTACAAACCAAATTATGAATAGTAAGGATTTTCCCGTGAACTGCTGTCCAAGAAAAAAAACAAATATTTGATGGGGCCTTAGTTCCCCACACCTCTTTCAAAGGATAGTACATCTCTATGTTCGACTAATGCCTGGTAGGACTTTACCTCAAACTTACCGGACTTTGCCCTTAACCAAACCAATGAGTCCTCCATCCCTACATCCATCTTAGGGATAGCACACAAACGCTTAAACAAACCTAACAAACGCTTAAACAAACCTAACAACTCATCCAACTCCCGATTGTTTACCCCTCTTCTAAGTCCAATATCCCACAACTCCATTGCCTTCCATCTTGAGACATCCATTCGAACAAGTTTTGATCTCTAGAAAGTCTAGTGATAGCGGGGGGAAAGCGACCTCCAGTGGCTCTTCCCCACACCAACGATGTCTCCAAAATTTAACTCTGTCTCCTTTGCCCACTTTAAAACTACAATGTGGCAAAAAGCTGTCCCACCCTCTTCGAATAGCTTTCAAACCCCTACACCATAAGACAACATACTCTCCCCTGAGCTCCAACCCCCAAGGTGGTGCCATATTTAGCCTCGATCACCCTTCAGAAACTTATTCTATCACAAGCGAGTCACCAAAGCTACTTCCGTAACAAAGCTTTGTTGAAACTACCAAATTTTCTGATCCCCAAACTGCCTTCCCTAATAGGAGTGCACACTTGCTCAGTTTTTCCTTATTTGCTTTGGACCTTGTCTTATTAAAATGTCAATGAAGACATTTTGCTGCCTCTGTAGTTGTCTAATAAAAAATTGCTCTTTTCGTTTTTTGGTCTTCTTGAATCATTGGTGTGACATCTTTTAAAACTTAGTGCGTCTCTCTACTTTCTGAATGTTGAAAAAGATTGAAAAGAGGTCTTTCTCATAGTTTTGGGTTAGTTGAACGGGGTTAAAACTTAGAACTTGGGAAATTTAAAAAATCTTGTCAGAGTTACACTGAGGGTGCTGGAGTATTTATCCTTGCCCTCAAACTTGCTGTCTTGCTGAAACATTTTCTACGAACTGCTTGAAATAGGAATAAATGCTCAGAATTAGGTTCATCAAACTGGCGCAGAGGATGTGGTTTGGTTCAATTTAAAGGCATAAAAGCAAAAGGTAGGCCAAGCACAAAGGCAATGGTGCAAAGAACTCTCCTTCATTGATCAAAGTAGTCAGTACTTTGAGAAAGACTTCATCAAGTTGAGTTGTTAATGGAGTAGGTCTTCATGTCATAGGGAGATTTCTTAAGCAAAGTGTGGAAAATGAGTAGTGGAAATTGTCAAATCCACTTGGGAAACATTTGGGACCATGTACGTTTCTAAATATTAGTTGGCTGCGCATACCATATTTTGTATGTCTCATTAGGTATTGCAAGTTAAAGACAATTCGAGGTATTCTAGGTCAACTGGAAAAGGCCTATGTTCTATAATTTGGTCTGTGGGTCTTATTCTGGGTCCTGGTTCTAGGTCTTAGATATGGTATATATGAAGTCAGTGAAAGTTTCTTGCCAAAAGAAATTTGCTTCCCCTTTGTTTTTGCCTTCTAATTAGATTTTCTTGTCTAAAACATTATTCCAATATTAGAATGATGATTGGGATGGTACTAAATTTTAAACGTCTGAATGAATGTTATTGTTGTCATTCTTGTGCATGCAAAGATCTTTTGGATTGCATATTATGATTTGGAACTCGACTATCTCAATTCAACTGAGTTTGACTGGTATTTTGAACTTTTGGATTGCATCTTCTATCCTACAGGCAAACCCTCCACAACTACACTCCAATTTGCTATACATACAACGTTACAGGCGGCAATCCCGACTAGTTGCAGAAACAGCTTATTTCTTCACAAATATTCTCTCAGCAGAATCTTTCATTTCGAATATTGATGCCAATGCCCTTTCAATGGACGATGCAGAGTTTCAAAATAACATGGAATCTGCCCGAGCCCTCTTATCTGGCCTTTCAGCAGAATCTGATGATTTGTCTAGCCAAAGTTATAAAAACCTCATTTCTAGGGCAGAACCCGGTGAAACTAAGAAACAAGTATTAAATATGAACAAGCATCAAAACCCTACAATGCAATCTCAGTTCTCAGTCGGATCATCTGAAGCGAAACTGGGGAATAAGGACGAAGCATCTGGAAAAGATCAGCAAACAATGTACAGTGTTCTATCCACATCAGATTTGGAGAATATAGGAGCATCTATGCTTATGATGGAGGACAAAGTGGGCCAAATCTTTCAAGATTTTCCGTATTTATTCTCCCAAGCCGGTGACTTAACAGTCAGTAATGTAGAAGAGCTCCTAAATAATTACAAACAACTTGTTTTCAGGTATGTTTGTCTTTCTAAAGGAATGGGAATTTCGAATCCATCTCCTCCGGTGTCCAATTCACACCGTCAATCCGAATTTCAAGCTGAAACTTCGAAGGAATCTAAAGATACTGGACTGGAAGAGTCTAATTATGAGACGCAAAAAGACACTCATAGGACAGAGGATGATTCAAATGGTGTCTCGTTGCCTGGAGTGGAAAAGTCAGAATCCAAGGTAGTACAAGATGAAGCAGTGGAGTCTCAAAATGTGGGGAATGATGAGGTTTCTCCCAGATAACTCGCAAGGCATGCTATATACCGAATATATGAGGATTTAAGGAAATGGTGGCCATCCGGGTTTATTGGATATCTCGAGGGATAATTATGTCGGTGTTGGATCTCAATTTGCAAGTTTTGGCAGAAGATTGAGCAGGGAAATATAAGCCCAAGGGTAATGTGCTCTGATTCAGAATCATTGTTTTCCTCTCGCGTGATGTGTTGAATCTATAGTTGCAATGTGTGCTTGGGAGAGGAAGACCCTTTGAGATTGGTCGGAATTGGTTGCAGTTATCCATTCTGATTGTAATGCTAGTGGCCATTGTTTTCGAGATCAAGGAACTTTGTTTGACAATTTGTTTTGATGGAAAATCTGTTTTGTTGAAAGCTCTGTCAAAACACCTGGCTTTTGAGAAACACTTTTATTTATGCATTTTGTGAATTTTTGGGGCGGGGCCTCTTGTGCACCAATGATCTGATTACGCTGGCTGGCGTATTCAAACTTTAGGTACAACCAAACCAAAAATTAAAGTACTCCCTCCGTCCCTTTTTTAGTGTTTAGATTTTCATTTTGGGCCGTCCCTTAATAAGTGAGTGTTTTAAAAAGTTAATGGGTAAAAGTTGGTACAATTATCATTGTCCTTTTGAAAAGGTAGTGGGTAAAGAGTTAATGGGTAAAAGTGGAGGGTAATTTTGGAAAGTAGAGGTAAAATTGATGTAAAAAGTGTAAATTAGGGAACTGGGGGAGGTGTGGCGTAGCCCCGTACCACGCAGCGTGCTGTGCAGCCCCTTTTGGCGCCGTGCCGGCATCGTTTTGACGATTGGAGATGTCCATCGCACAGAGCACGTGGAGTTCTACAAGTGTACCAAAAATCAACTCGATCTGATATCGTTAAGTGCCTCATCAGAACACAAATAACTTGACAAAAATGGGTTCAATGGTTTTCATCAAGTGATTCGAGATCCAAGTTTTATGTGTTCCGATTTTTTTTCAAGTTAATATGTGTTCCGATGAGGCACTTAACGATATCCGATCGAGTTGATTTTTGATACGCTTGTAGAACTCGACGAGCTCTACGTGGTGGACGTCTCCGATCGTAAAAACAATGCCGGCACGGTGCCGAAAGAGGTTGCAAGGCACGCTGCGCAGCACCTCCCCCGGTTTCGTAAATGAGAGACAAAAGTTGATGTGAAAGGTGTAATGGTGATATTTTTTTTTATAAGTTAAATTTACGAAGTTATACACTTAAATAGGGACAGAGGGAGTAGCATTTACACGAAAGCGAATTGGACTATTCTCAAGAAAGCGAATTGGACTATTCTCACATATAAATTGAATAAAATGCAGCCATTACATGTGTAATACCAAACTCTAAAGAAAGGCCGAAACGAAGCGGATGAAATATGTCAAGGGGTCACAAATCCAGTGTAATATGCGACGTGCTTCGCATTAAAACACGTCGGCGTAATATGCGACGTGCTTCGCATGAAACCGTGTGTTCAGTGTTATTGTCGGTACTTAAGAACTTTGTTTTTTTTTGGATAATTAGTACTTGGGTTAAGTTTAGGGAATCTTTTTGGCAAGGGGTCACAAATCCAGTCTCTCAACAAGCCGAACCCACCAATTCAACTAAACAAGAGCCAATTGGTATTAAAAAAAAAAAAAAACAAAAACAAAAACAAAACAAAGAGAGAAAATAATCATCCATTGAGTTGAAAAATCCCTTCTAACAATGAAACAGAAGCCATAGAAACACCGAAATGTTCAACATCCCTAAAACACTTCATTAGCATACCCCTCAATATCCATTGTCTGACACTTAAAAGGAACAAGAAACTTGAACACCAACAACAACCAAAAAAACTTTGAAAATGGACTACAATAACAACACCAACAACAGTAACAAAAATCTAGACCTCCCTGATCTTCTCCAACCTACAAAAAAGAAAGAAAAACAGAATGCATAAACCGAAAAAGAACAGAACACCAAAATAACATATTTCATGCACTTTTTTTAACAAATTAATCACAGACTTTGCTCACATTCAAATGGCTCTAGAAGTACTAAGTAGGAGTACAAATTATTAACGACGGAATCACAAAATCACTGATACGAATTGTCAACGAGGAATCACAAATCATTGATATGAAGTGTTAAGAAGAGAGAAAACATAAAGAGAGGGGAAGCACGTTGGAGAATGAGAGGATTCATTATTTTTTGTTTCATTTTCATCTCAATCATAGGACAGTGTAGGGGTCCGGATATACCGAACGCCTAGTTCACATAAAGAGACACCTTTTTGATAGTTACCGAGAGATTATCTTCGAGGGACTCGTCGGGTGTATGATTCAACATGTGCAAAAGAGACAGAGTGGGGCTTCGGTCTGGTGTCTCGGATATTTGCCGAGACCTGTCCTATACTTGACTCGTTAGTAACCTTTGAGGGTTAATTCTAAAAGACCTTAGGACGTACCCGAGGAGTTACCTCAATCAACTCAGTAATTCCGGAATACGCCGAAAGATCAAATGCTGAGTCAGCTGAGCAGTTAACGCTGCATGTGCGCGTAACAAACCGTGATCATGACAAGTGACGTCATCCGAATGGTTATGACACGCGTAACGATTTTACTGGAAGTATGTGCTCGCAGTATATTCCTTCGGGCTCGTCATCGTGATATCAGCCGAGCGGTTAAGTCACGTAATGAGCACAACTATGCTTGGAGATCAAGCCAAGGCTCACCTATAAAAGGTGAACTTCATCGTCTAGAAAGGTATGTGCAACTCTCCTCTCAGAACTCTAGATCTGCACATCATCTTTTCCATCTACTAACTTGACCGTCGGAGTACCGTTTTGGACTCTACGGTCTAGTCCGGTGCTAACGGTGTGTTGAGTGTGCAGGCCTAGACCTAGCTTGAGAGTGAGAGAATCGTCTTCATCATCGATCATCTAAGAAAGAACTATCTGAGAAAGAGGGCTCCACAGACAGTAAAAGACAAATGGAGAGTTCCACTAAAAAATGAGATTACATGTAGGAAAATAATTTTAGTGAGGTTGGACGGCTGAGCTCGATCTTCTCCCATAAACCAAATGTCCTTGCTGGGAAATAAGAGAATCATCATTCACACACGAAAAAACCCACATTTTTCATTGCTTTCCCAAACTCAAATAGAGGACATTAATCATTCTCACTCACTCGTCTAACATGTACATGCAATCTCCAGATGAAGCTTTCAAAAGATTGAGAGAGCACCTCCAGAATGACCACCACTTCATCTTCATCGTCTGCTTGTCCCTCCCTTAAATGGCAAGATACTATATGGCCGATTCTCTTTAGCAAGAAAGCGCAAAAGCAGTGAGGCATCGGTACTCTTCTGCCCTATCCCGTTTCCCAGGAGTTAGGTTTTTCTAAAATAGCGAATTTGTTTCTTATTTGATTGTGATTTTCTTTTGGCCGTTTTTGGGTGTTTCTTAAGAAAGTACGGACTCTTGACTCTTCTTTTGGTCGATTTCTTTATTTTTGTCTTGCTTGATTGCGTATTTTCCATATCCTAGTCTTGATTAGATACACATTCTTGAAGAAGAAGAAGATTTTGAGAACATGTGATCCGAGAATTAAGAAATTGCTCTTTAACGCTATTGTACGGTGCTCATCGCTACCATTCCATTGCATCTTCTTTTAGTTCTTACCAGCATTAATCTTTCAATTTCAATCTATTAAGTTATCAGGTGCTTCTCTTTCTCCTTATCGACTTTCAGTTTCAACCATTGAGGATTTTTCTCCTCACCGACTTTCAGAGAACACACAATTCTCTTTATGAGGATTTTTCTTGATCCCACTTCTAACCATTGACATTTATACCCTATGCTAATATATTATTTATTGACCTCCCGCTAATATTTTATTTCTTGAAGAGGCCCATGAAGCATCTGCTTTCGGCCTCACCAATTTGTATTGTTATGTACAAATGTTAAAAGCTTCATTTTAGAACTTCTTTTAGTGGCCTGGATCAGTAACAAGGACGAACATAGGTGACCGCCTTACTCAAGTTTCAAATTTTTCTATAAATATAGTAATAATTTAAAAAAAAAATTACAACTAAATAGGTTCGCCCGTCCAATAAATTATCAACCCACACTCGAATCCTGCGTCCGTCCCCGTCAGTAGCAAGTGCTGATTTTTGGGTGTGTTGGGTTTCGAAGTAGTTATTTTGTTTTCTAATTGGCCCCTTGTCAACTAGTATTTTTTGTGGTCATGTTTTTGTTTTGCTTTTATTGGATTATTTGTTTGGTAGAAAAATTTGAGACTAAGAAGTGGTTGAATTATTGGGAGTAGCAACATTATAAGAATGCATGTCTACCCTTCGAAGCTCCCTCCTATACCAATAAAAAAATCATTCTTCTCAATCTCTATTCGAAGAGTTGTATATGAGGCAGATAAGTTTATTCTTCAAGATAGGGTGGGTTTCATAGCTTATTTGCTAGATAGACAATTCAGGTGCAAATGAAGGAATCAAACACCATATAAGAGTGGGCCTGAATAAGCTTACACGTACCCCGGAGACCTTATCTCACTTGCTTCTCCACCCGGCAAACTGGCCGTAATTGACTTAGGTGAAGCCCATCCATTTTCTAAGCGATTAGATTTTTTATTTTTTATTTTGAAACTTTTTGAAACACAAAACGGTTAATCCGGAGGTGAGATAAAACCACTTTCGAGATAAAATGTATAGTTTAGCAAAATTATGACCCGAGCCATTTGTTTGTAGAACATCCTTAACAGGGAAAGTTGATCCAAGTTTTTCTCTTTGTTTTTTTGTGTTTGTTTTTGTTTTTGGGACAATAGAGAGAAAATTCTATTAATTGTATTATCACCAATACATAAGAAAAGACGTCGGCGACGAGAGAATACCTAAATAAAACTTCAGCTGTCACGACCGAGTTTCAAGCCTACATAGCAGAACACAGTTAGAAATGTACAGCTGTGTTATTACCATTATATAAAAAAGCAGCGTCGGCGATGAGCGAAGAACAAGAAAAGGCCTAAACAACATAACACAACTCAAGTTGATCCAAGGTTTGCGTTGCTATATTAGATTTATGAGGTTGTGGGTTCAAATCATATAAAGAAGATGTTCATACTTGGGGTTTAAAAAAAAAATCAAAAAATCCAACCGAACTGGAAAATCGGACCTAATTGTTTTTTTTTTTTTCCCGGATTTTTTATTGACCAGTTCGGTTCATAAAATTTTTAAAACTTTGAAACCAGTTTGGTTCACAGTTTCCTGAATTTTTAAAGAGAACCAGTTTTTAATTTATACATTAAATATAAATATATAAACTTAAGTTAGACCACTAGACCCCTTAGCCCTAAAAACATTTCCCTCCTCCCAGCACAACCCTATTTGTTTGGAACTTAGGCTCCGATTGGATGGTGCTAAAATTCTAGGGGGATAAGTTATAGAGGGGGTATTATTTTTAGAGGGTTGACCCACATTGATGTAATGTTTATGGACGGGGATAAAAAAGTAGTTGGTTTGGATGTAGTATTAAAAAAAGGGGATAAAATAGTACTTAGTTTGGATGGAGGATAAAATGGGGGGATAAGGTTTTTTGTAGTTGAAATATGAGTGAGAGGGTGTTATTTTTTCCTTATACCCAGGGACAACTTTTGGGCAAGGGGAGTGGTGCCCAAAAATTATACCCCTCTATCCCCCCTGCTGCGGATAACTTTTGGAGGGGTGAAAATTTATCTCTCTGCATTTTTGCCCAGCCAAACCATGCTAAATGTGTCACATCAGGCCTTATACCCCCTCCAAAAGTTATCCCCCTTCCTTTAACCCCATCCAATTGGGTCCTTACAGAAAAGAAAGGAAAGTTCAAAAATTTTCTTCTCGTTTGTTTGCTTTAAAAGGAAAAAGGAAGAAAAAAATTAGTAAATGGAGTGTTACGCCATGAGTGCAATTTTGTTCACCCTCCTTAAAAGAGGGTGAACAAAATCCTCTCTCCTATTGGTTGAATTGGTGTGGGTCCCACCACAAAATGATGTCATGCTTACTTCTGCAATACACTTTTGGTAAGCATGACATCACTTTGTGGTGGGACCCACATGTTTCAACCAATAAGAGAGAGGGTTTTGTTCACCCTCTTTTAAGGAGGGTGAACAAAATTGCAGTCTTAGGGATAGTGAGATTTTCGTTATTTTTCTCGTATTTTTCTTTTTCTTTATTTTCTTTTCCTTTCTCATTTCCTACAAGTTCCAAACAGAGTATGCAGCGACCAAACAGAGTATGCGGCGACTCTCTCTGTCCCTCTCCCTCCCTGACTCCCCCCTTTCTCTGACATAGGTATTCCGATTCACCGATTCCAGTCAACAGTCAAATAGAGATCTCAATCTTGAAGCCTAAAGGTGAGATATCTCTCTATCTGTGCATGCATTTAGCCATTGACGTTTCAATTGTGAATCTAAAAAACCCAGTTTCAATCTTAGATTTTTTTTCCAGTTCATTTTTCAGTGTTTTTGTTTTTGTTTTTGTTTTTTTTTTTTTTTTGTGTATGTGAATTTAATATATTCTCGTGTTTGGGAGTTTTTGGCTTCCGATTTCTGTCTGGAGAGAAATGTAATTTCATACCTTGACAAATGGAACTTTTCTGCTGTTTCTGGTTTTAATATATTAATATTTAAATATAAATATATATTGTCTGTCTATTCCAAAAAACAAAGTACACAGAAAGCGGCAGAATACATTCTAAACGAAGAAACCCAAAACAAGAAAGTAAAACTTCCCGAGATCCCAAATCCAGCGTTGCATCGCACCAAGTTGCCGATCTCTCTGAAGTGTGCGATCTGCGACGTGAGTGATTCGAGGCGGTGATCAAATCCTAGGGTTTTCTTTTCTTTATAATCATCGCCACATATATCCCAATTACTCAGCGATTTGAACAAGCCCATAATTGAGCAGGTACCGTTCCCTCTCTCCCTCTCGTCGTCTATATCGCTGTTTGCTGTTTTGTTATGCTTAATTTAGATGCTTAAACATGACTTTTTTGGGCAGTTAGTAAATAATCACTCATTTGAAAGAGTATTGGGATGTTCGATCCACACACCAAGTGAATCAATTTGTCGCAGATGCAGTAACACCATGCTTTTCTGTGAGCGTGAAGCAGTTGCTTTCTTGGGTTGTTCCAGGGCCGCCCCCAAATATAGCTTCTTTTGCATTTTGCTTTTGCACGTAGTTTTGTCGGGTTAGTGTGAGTTTAGATCCAGAATTGCTGAGCTTGTATGGATCTTTACCTAGAACACACTAGCTTAACCTGTTGACTTGTAAAACCAAGCCCGCGTTTCGTCTAGCAAAATTTTTCACACTTGAAATTTCATGAAAACGTAAGCTTAGTCTTTTTTTTTTTTGCATATTCCTATTTTAAGATGTCCAAACACTAAAAAATTCAGGAAGCCAAGGATATGGCAATAGGATTGTTACTCTTCCTTGCATAACCCAGATACCTAGCCATTCAAAGTGGGATATGTCATCACAAACCCCCAACCTCTACAGCCCCGCATCCTCGAGAAGGAATTGAGCGCTAGAGTCATCATGGCACTGGTTTTTCCTCGGGGACTATCACTTTACACATATTCCCTAGGCTGAGCATATTGTGTCCTCAGATCCACACGGATCTCTGCACAAGCTAGCTCTATACCGTAAGTAACAACCACAACAAAACCCCCAAAAGTACTCTCTCGAAGATGACTAGTGGACTCATTGTACATGTCTACTGACTGACTTTCAGCCCCTCCTTTGTCCTAGTATTGAACTCCGATTTTTACTTCATACTTCAAATGGGAGAAAACATCCCCAGAAGATCTTAGGTGGAAATTGTCACAAAAACTAGTAGTTAAGGTGAGGGTGCCCTCAGTTTTGTGTACCGAAGACCATTTGTGTACGCATTGTGTTAACAATACATTCCTCGTTCATGTTAGGGCGTGTGCCCTTGTGCTACCCTTGGGTACTTTTCTGATTGATTCAATTTTACATTGTCTTGGGTAGAATTAGATCCGAAAAGCTAGTTGTTGGGTTGAGCTTGCCCTCATGCATGGTATTGCGCATTAATTTTGTAACAAAGATATGTGACATTGCTTCTGGCAAAAAGGATTGCCAAGGATACCAAGATCACCATGTAAAATTCTAACGTGGGACAGGGTCGCTTCTAAGTTGGAAGTGCTAGTCTCACTTGCGTGTACAGGCTATAATAGCCAGAGTCAATTTGCAAAGAATCATACCTTTCTAGGCTTCACGCAATGGTTATCCAATGCAATGTCATTTGGATTCATTGTATACCTAAGATCACCCATAAAAACTTACAGTGCGGGATCGGTAAGACATGTATATTTGAAAACCACATTCACTTTCTGCTTTTCTTTGAGGGAGCAGCTTTTTAAATCCAGGTTCATAATTCAATCTTAAATTGTGTGGGAAGATGGTCCATTGATTGGTCCTAATACTATAGGTAACAACTACCGGAAATCGGCAAAAAGGTTATTCAATGCAATGTCGTTTGGATTCATTGTATACCTAAGATCACCCATGAAAACTTACAGTGTGGGATGGGTTTGGTAAAAGAAATGTGTATTTGAAAACCATTCACTTGTGCTTTTCTTTTGAGGGAGAAGCTTTTTAAATCCAGGTTCATAATTCAATCTTAATTTTTCTAGGAAGATGGTGCATTGTTTCTTATTCATTTTGAAAGGAGCTGCGCCTAGAGTCTCTAAGGCTAGAAAGTGAATTGCATGGTACCTTTGATCTCGCATGCCTCAAGGGAAATAGGCTTAACGCCTCTGGTACCATGAATTAGTGTTGTTGTTTCACAGTGAACATTTTATGTATGTATATCCTTCATCAGTATTCGACCTTCCATGGTTTTGTTTACCTTTTTTTTGGCCTACCTGTTTAGATTTAGTTGTCACCTATATAAAATGAATCTATGTGTTTCTGAGTTAGAACTAACCCGTAGGAATGGCTGGAGAGTCCAATAAGGCCCAAGAGGATGTGCTTGCTGCTGAAAAGAATGACAGTGCGACCATTGTGAAGAAGAAGCAGAAAGGATTAATATCTCGAATTTGGAATGGACTCTTTAGACGACAAGGTGATGATTTCGAGAAGAGACTGCAACACATTTCAAAGGAAGAAGCTACTATTCTTGCTAGAATGAAAAAGAGATCCCGGAGTTGGAGAAGGATGATTAGGTATCTGATAATACTCTCCGTGATTTTTGAGGTAAGCTGTGTTTTCCTTTTAGTTCTTTAAATAGGGACTGGCTATTTCTCTGTGTGGCACAAAAGTTTAGGTACGCATTTGCAAAATTTCATTGTTGACTATAATTTGAGATTTTTTCACTTAATTGGTCTCTTTTGGTGTTGCCAGCTTTTTGGCCTTTTGGTTCTTCATTTTCTTCTGTACATGAGTGGCTTCCCCTCAATGCCTTTTCAATAAATTTTTTGCTTATCAAAATGATAATTTGAGTTTTCTTGAGCTTATGTTTGTTTGTGCAGATGAATAACTGATGGACATCTACATTCTATAGTCTATTTCAGTTTATTTGGTGAACCGTTGTTGAGACTTGTTTAGTTGGGTCATTGCATCCTGCTACATGCTCAAATAGTAAACCAAAACTGATACAAGTTTTATTTTAAGGGCTAGTTTTTTTTAATGTGAGAATTGGACTTATATTGATTGCTCTTCGACAGTTTTCTAGATTATTATAGTAAAAGTAAACTTCAATGTGGGTCTTTTTTTTTTTTTTTTTTTCAATTTTTATATTCTCATCCCAGATATCTGAGTTATCATCATTAGATTTTGTGCTTTCTGAGTGTCATTTTAGATAAGATGACGTGATGCTGTCCCTGGAGTTCTACAGGAGCTTCCATGATTGGGCCACTCATTTCATACATCCTTGACATGCGCAGACACTGTCATTCCCCCCTTTTTTTCCCTGTTTCTTATCGAACAAACAACTTGTCTTCACTTCTTCCCCACTAGCCACACTTTGCTATTTAAACTATCAAAAAGACAACTAGCAAGGGGTTCCTGTCAACTTGCTGCTGGAATCTTTCTTTCTCTGTAGCTTCTAGCAGTATCCCATCTCTATGCTTACATAAATTTCTTTCCGTCTTTAATTGTAACCAGAATTGTCATATTTGGACTCCAGGGTGACTAGTAGAGACTATTTGCTTTGCCTTCTAAGTTCTAACAATTAAATCAAGCTAATTTGGGAGTTCCCGATTTCTACTTGTCAAAAAGAGAGTATGTTGATCATTCTGTATTTGAGTTGGTATAGAAAAGGTTATTAGTTTATCCCTCCGTCCCATCTGTTTGTCCATCTTCAAATATCCCAATTTGAGATGTCCCAAAATAATGGTCCACTTTGAAAAGTCAAAGCATAAACTTGATAAATTTCCAAAACTGCCCCTTACAAAATGTTTATGAGTAGTTATAAAATTGAGCTAAAGGTGCAATGTTGGAAATTAATGGTTTTGATTTGAAGTATGTTGGTCCTGCAGACTAGTTTCATGTTTAAATATGTTGTTCGGGCTGGTCTGCATTGGTATGGTTCGTGGCGTAAAAGTGAGAACTCATGGTCCACTTTAATCTTGTTATTTTCTTTTAGCAGATGATGTTTGCCTGTCAATGAACATTGAAGAAATATATCGCTTATTGTATCATTGTATTTTCATTGGAGCAGCCTTTTTTTGCTTTACTCAGCGCAAAAGAACTACTTTATTAGGTCCTTTTGAGCATTAAGATGATTTTTGCTACCAGGTTATTGCAGTGGTTTATGCTATTATGACAACGAGGTCGCTAGATTTGAACTGGAAAATGAGGGCATTTCGGGTTCTGCCAATGTTTCTTTTGCCTGGGTTATCTTCTATTACTTATTCAGCTCTTGTAACCTTCACAAGGATGTGTAAGTATCTGAAAACTCTTCCAGAATGTTGTATTGTCTTAGTCTTATTATGTCCCATATTATATTCTCTTGTTTTTTGATTCACTATTTTACTCTTGTTATTTCCTCCTTTCTGCAAAATAAATTTCCTTCTTTTTTTGTTGGTATTTAGACTGATGATTTCCTTCTGTCCAGGCGTCACTTTGAACTTTATGTTTCGTTTTTTTGTATTTTTGCTAAGTCTGCATTGTTGGTATCTGGATTCCATTTAATTTTCACTGCTTTTGAATTTTTGTAGGTTTAAATAATCTTTGGATGCTTTTCTTCGATTATTTGGCTCAACCATGTCTTGAAGCGATTTAGTATTGCAAATTTCATAATCAGTCGTGTGTCTTTATTAGGGGATTCATCCTCTTTGGAAACTTAGGATCCTGGACTAATAAAAATATGCTCTTTGGAATTTAGCATTGTGCCTTAGGTTGCCACTTATGTTGATTGCTAAGTGAGTGCCTTGGGTAACTATTCAGGTGAATAGGTTTTATCAAAAGTGCAAAATCCCGTTACCTGTCAGTTGTTACGATAGGTAACGACTGATATTTAAAACACTGGTACTATTCTTTTTTTTCTTTTTTTCCCCCTTGCAGCATGTTGATCTATACAAATTCCGTATTGGATGCTGAACCACAGCTCCCTTTATAAGAATGATATAAGAATGATTGTTTAAAAAAATCTAATTGACAAAGCTCAATGGAGAAAACGGATTCACATAGCCGACTCCAATTGATTAGGACCTAAGGCTTAATTTGGTTTGCTTTAGATTAACTCAATTGATGCTGAATAGTAACATTTGAGACTTTAAACTTTGCTATAAGTCCTCCTTACGAGCATATGAAAAAATTTGCTCGGTGAAATTTCCCCTCGTAGAGGTAAATGGTATTAAAAATTTGCTAAAGTATTTTTTTATGCCTTGAAATAAATAGTAAACTCCAAGCATTATCTTATCGTAGCGGGATAGACGAAGAAGGATTGGTTTAATTCTGTTTTGTTGAATCAAGAGGGTGTCTCTACCATACCGTCTCCCCCCTCCCCGTTAAAAAAGGACCAACTCTCACAAAAGAGTACGTGAGCGCTTCCCCTTTACTTTGGATAGAATTTATTTTAACCAAATAAATTTCCATGCTGATAACATTCCTAATTGAAGCCAAATTGGTGTTTACTTTCCTTCACTTCTTGATTTGCAAAACAAAGTTGGCCTGTACATCTGCATGATTATGTCTTTTGTTCAATGTTTGGTAGAATGTCATGCATATAACTATGTATGGGATTTGAAATACATACATGGGCATCCTGAATATAAATAGGCTTTGTCATTTATTCGTGCTTTCGTGTATGATCTCATAGGTGACCGTAAGGATCAGAAAACTTTGGAGAGGCTTCGGGCTGAAAGGCAAGAAAAGATTGACGAGCTTAAAGAGAAGACTAATTACTATATTACACAACAGCTAATTCAGGTGATAAGACTACAGAGCAAGTAGCGTTCTAGTCTTTGTTTGTGGCGTTTTGCTACTATTTGATAGATCTCTTTGTGTAGCTTTTATTGAACTATTTATTATTCAGAATGTGAATGCATTTGTTGATTTTCAACGGGATGAGGATTAACATGGACCTCCAATAAGGGTTTTATGAACACTGGCATGTTACTAAATTACCCTTCTGATATTCAGATGTAGAGAACGCGACACATTTTCGACGACCAATAGTTTAGGCCGCATCATGATTTCATTCCAGGAAATGCGTGAAATCTACAACATTGTGCACACTCCAAAGTCACTAATAGACGAACCTTGGGATTGTACGGGTGCATAGCACATCGCCACAATTTGGTCCCCTGGGCCACTGTCCACTCTCACACACTGAAGCACCACGTACCTCCATGCTATACCCCAACTAGCCCAAAAACTACCCCCACGTTGCGAATTTTGCTCATGATGTGTATCAGATTTCACCACCACCATCATCCATTGGTGCCCACCACCATAAATGGTGCTCATAGCTGATGCGACTACCATCATTCATCTAGTCCAAAGCCCCAACCAGTTTTCCATACCCCGCAAAGCCCAAAAATCTCTCTCTCTCTCTGAAACCAAATCGCTTCAGGCTGAAATTTAAGTCGGCCATCGCTTGAATTGAATTTGGTTGTTGGGGTTTAGTTTGTTGCAAGCATAATTCTTTAAATTTGAAATGGTGGTGGTTTGATTTGACTGTGCAAGGGTTTAATTTGAATTATGTTGAATTGGTCAAAGAGAATTTGGGGTGGTTTAAGGTGTGTTGTGTTATTGTTAACAGAAGATGTAATTGCTAACGTTGGAGGTAAACAAGGATGTCAGCCCCAGGGCAAAACTCACCTCTTTTTTCACAGCCCCATCCCCAAACGATCATTGTTGACCACCATCCCCAAACCCTTGACCAAGGCAATAGTCAACACTCAAAATTGATGTCCACCATTCAACAGTCAACTGATTACCGCAAAGAGAAAGTTGAGAAGAGGAGGCTATCAACGCCCTACTGATTGCAGGTTGATCGTGGCGGCACATGTTTTGGGTGGGCATTCTGTCTGTGGGCAGCGATGGTCAACAGTGGAAGAGTGTGTTGGTCTAACAACTGTTGGCATTAATCTGGAATTGATCATTGGCTTTGGCGTTTGGTTGTAAATCTAGTTTGAGATATGGAATTTTTGGTCCTGGGGAGTGTGAAGAATGTAGTATTTATGCTGTGGATAAGATTATATTTCTGTTTCAGCAATGGTGAAAATGTGGATAAGATTATATTTGGAAAACAGCAAGATGATGTCAGACTTTTCCCTGGCATCTGATACTGACAACTAAAGCATGGCGGAGGTTACTGTCATTTTTAAACCTTAGGGGAGGTTCTTGTAATTGTCGAGGTCTGTCGGTGTAATGGTTTCTTGAGTCCCAGTTGGTGTAATTAGCAAATTTTAGGTGCAGGGAGATTCTATCTGCAACCCGGGAATTGCTACATGCAACCCGGTAAAAATAAATACTAGTGTTCTAAAAGAACGTCTAGAAGGCCGAGTACTCGCTGCCTAGGCACTAGAAGGACCCTCGCCGACTAGCCCGACTAGACTGCCTATCCCGACTAATTGCTCGACTAGGCGCCGAGTAGTCGGCCCTAGAAGGTAGAAGGTGCCCGGCCGCCCTGGGAGCGCCTAGCCAGTTTTAGAACCTTGATAAATACTAAATCCCCTCATGCATAAAGATAGTCTTGCCACTTAAATTACTCATCTTCTTCTTCTTCCTCCTCTTGTTCAGAGTCGTCTTCTTCTTCCTCCCTTTAGCTTATTAATCCTTCATTCTCCTCAATACCAATCAAAACTAAATATATTCCTCCATTCTCATGTCTCTCAATGGAAAAATCATCTCCCTCGTTACTTTTTGAAGAAGAAATTTGGAGAGTGATGGAGGAACTTCAATGCCGGCACGGTGCCGAAAGAGGTTGCAAGGCACGCTGCGCAGCACCTCCCCCGGTTTCGTAAATGAGAGACAAAAGTTGATGTGAAAGGTGTAATGGTGATATTTTTTTTTATAAGTTAAATTTACGAAGTTATACACTTAAATAGGGACAGAGGGAGTAGCATTTACACGAAAGCGAATTGGACTATTCTCAAGAAAGCGAATTGGACTATTCTCACATATAAATTGAATAAAATGCAGCCATTACATGTGTAATACCAAACTCTAAAGAAAGGCCGAAACGAAGCGGATGAAATATGTCAAGGGGTCACAAATCCAGTGTAATATGCGACGTGCTTCGCATTAAAACACGTCGGCGTAATATGCGACGTGCTTCGCATGAAACCGTGTGTTCAGTGTTATTGTCGGTACTTAAGAACTTTGTTTTTTTTTGGATAATTAGTACTTGGGTTAAGTTTAGGGAATCTTTTTGGCAAGGGGTCACAAATCCAGTCTCTCAACAAGCCGAACCCACCAATTCAACTAAACAAGAGCCAATTGGTATTAAAAAAAAAAAAAAACAAAAACAAAAACAAAACAAAGAGAGAAAATAATCATCCATTGAGTTGAAAAATCCCTTCTAACAATGAAACAGAAGCCATAGAAACACCGAAATGTTCAACATCCCTAAAACACTTCATTAGCATACCCCTCAATATCCATTGTCTGACACTTAAAAGGAACAAGAAACTTGAACACCAACAACAACCAAAAAAACTTTGAAAATGGACTACAATAACAACACCAACAACAGTAACAAAAATCTAGACCTCCCTGATCTTCTCCAACCTACAAAAAAGAAAGAAAAACAGAATGCATAAACCGAAAAAGAACAGAACACCAAAATAACATATTTCATGCACTTTTTTTAACAAATTAATCACAGACTTTGCTCACATTCAAATGGCTCTAGAAGTACTAAGTAGGAGTACAAATTATTAACGACGGAATCACAAAATCACTGATACGAATTGTCAACGAGGAATCACAAATCATTGATATGAAGTGTTAAGAAGAGAGAAAACATAAAGAGAGGGGAAGCACGTTGGAGAATGAGAGGATTCATTATTTTTTGTTTCATTTTCATCTCAATCATAGGACAGTGTAGGGGTCCGGATATACCGAACGCCTAGTTCACATAAAGAGACACCTTTTTGATAGTTACCGAGAGATTATCTTCGAGGGACTCGTCGGGTGTATGATTCAACATGTGCAAAAGAGACAGAGTGGGGCTTCGGTCTGGTGTCTCGGATATTTGCCGAGACCTGTCCTATACTTGACTCGTTAGTAACCTTTGAGGGTTAATTCTAAAAGACCTTAGGACGTACCCGAGGAGTTACCTCAATCAACTCAGTAATTCCGGAATACGCCGAAAGATCAAATGCTGAGTCAGCTGAGCAGTTAACGCTGCATGTGCGCGTAACAAACCGTGATCATGACAAGTGACGTCATCCGAATGGTTATGACACGCGTAACGATTTTACTGGAAGTATGTGCTCGCAGTATATTCCTTCGGGCTCGTCATCGTGATATCAGCCGAGCGGTTAAGTCACGTAATGAGCACAACTATGCTTGGAGATCAAGCCAAGGCTCACCTATAAAAGGTGAACTTCATCGTCTAGAAAGGTATGTGCAACTCTCCTCTCAGAACTCTAGATCTGCACATCATCTTTTCCATCTACTAACTTGACCGTCGGAGTACCGTTTTGGACTCTACGGTCTAGTCCGGTGCTAACGGTGTGTTGAGTGTGCAGGCCTAGACCTAGCTTGAGAGTGAGAGAATCGTCTTCATCATCGATCATCTAAGAAAGAACTATCTGAGAAAGAGGGCTCCACAGACAGTAAAAGACAAATGGAGAGTTCCACTAAAAAATGAGATTACATGTAGGAAAATAATTTTAGTGAGGTTGGACGGCTGAGCTCGATCTTCTCCCATAAACCAAATGTCCTTGCTGGGAAATAAGAGAATCATCATTCACACACGAAAAAACCCACATTTTTCATTGCTTTCCCAAACTCAAATAGAGGACATTAATCATTCTCACTCACTCGTCTAACATGTACATGCAATCTCCAGATGAAGCTTTCAAAAGATTGAGAGAGCACCTCCAGAATGACCACCACTTCATCTTCATCGTCTGCTTGTCCCTCCCTTAAATGGCAAGATACTATATGGCCGATTCTCTTTAGCAAGAAAGCGCAAAAGCAGTGAGGCATCGGTACTCTTCTGCCCTATCCCGTTTCCCAGGAGTTAGGTTTTTCTAAAATAGCGAATTTGTTTCTTATTTGATTGTGATTTTCTTTTGGCCGTTTTTGGGTGTTTCTTAAGAAAGTACGGACTCTTGACTCTTCTTTTGGTCGATTTCTTTATTTTTGTCTTGCTTGATTGCGTATTTTCCATATCCTAGTCTTGATTAGATACACATTCTTGAAGAAGAAGAAGATTTTGAGAACATGTGATCCGAGAATTAAGAAATTGCTCTTTAACGCTATTGTACGGTGCTCATCGCTACCATTCCATTGCATCTTCTTTTAGTTCTTACCAGCATTAATCTTTCAATTTCAATCTATTAAGTTATCAGGTGCTTCTCTTTCTCCTTATCGACTTTCAGTTTCAACCATTGAGGATTTTTCTCCTCACCGACTTTCAGAGAACACACAATTCTCTTTATGAGGATTTTTCTTGATCCCACTTCTAACCATTGACATTTATACCCTATGCTAATATATTATTTATTGACCTCCCGCTAATATTTTATTTCTTGAAGAGGCCCATGAAGCATCTGCTTTCGGCCTCACCAATTTGTATTGTTATGTACAAATGTTAAAAGCTTCATTTTAGAACTTCTTTTAGTGGCCTGGATCAGTAACAAGGACGAACATAGGTGACCGCCTTACTCAAGTTTCAAATTTTTCTATAAATATAGTAATAATTTAAAAAAAAAATTACAACTAAATAGGTTCGCCCGTCCAATAAATTATCAACCCACACTCGAATCCTGCGTCCGTCCCCGTCAGTAGCAAGTGCTGATTTTTGGGTGTGTTGGGTTTCGAAGTAGTTATTTTGTTTTCTAATTGGCCCCTTGTCAACTAGTATTTTTTGTGGTCATGTTTTTGTTTTGCTTTTATTGGATTATTTGTTTGGTAGAAAAATTTGAGACTAAGAAGTGGTTGAATTATTGGGAGTAGCAACATTATAAGAATGCATGTCTACCCTTCGAAGCTCCCTCCTATACCAATAAAAAAATCATTCTTCTCAATCTCTATTCGAAGAGTTGTATATGAGGCAGATAAGTTTATTCTTCAAGATAGGGTGGGTTTCATAGCTTATTTGCTAGATAGACAATTCAGGTGCAAATGAAGGAATCAAACACCATATAAGAGTGGGCCTGAATAAGCTTACACGTACCCCGGAGACCTTATCTCACTTGCTTCTCCACCCGGCAAACTGGCCGTAATTGACTTAGGTGAAGCCCATCCATTTTCTAAGCGATTAGATTTTTTATTTTTTATTTTGAAACTTTTTGAAACACAAAACGGTTAATCCGGAGGTGAGATAAAACCACTTTCGAGATAAAATGTATAGTTTAGCAAAATTATGACCCGAGCCATTTGTTTGTAGAACATCCTTAACAGGGAAAGTTGATCCAAGTTTTTCTCTTTGTTTTTTTGTGTTTGTTTTTGTTTTTGGGACAATAGAGAGAAAATTCTATTAATTGTATTATCACCAATACATAAGAAAAGACGTCGGCGACGAGAGAATACCTAAATAAAACTTCAGCTGTCACGACCGAGTTTCAAGCCTACATAGCAGAACACAGTTAGAAATGTACAGCTGTGTTATTACCATTATATAAAAAAGCAGCGTCGGCGATGAGCGAAGAACAAGAAAAGGCCTAAACAACATAACACAACTCAAGTTGATCCAAGGTTTGCGTTGCTATATTAGATTTATGAGGTTGTGGGTTCAAATCATATAAAGAAGATGTTCATACTTGGGGTTTAAAAAAAAAATCAAAAAATCCAACCGAACTGGAAAATCGGACCTAATTGTTTTTTTTTTTTTCCCGGATTTTTTATTGACCAGTTCGGTTCATAAAATTTTTAAAACTTTGAAACCAGTTTGGTTCACAGTTTCCTGAATTTTTAAAGAGAACCAGTTTTTAATTTATACATTAAATATAAATATATAAACTTAAGTTAGACCACTAGACCCCTTAGCCCTAAAAACATTTCCCTCCTCCCAGCACAACCCTATTTGTTTGGAACTTAGGCTCCGATTGGATGGTGCTAAAATTCTAGGGGGATAAGTTATAGAGGGGGTATTATTTTTAGAGGGTTGACCCACATTGATGTAATGTTTATGGACGGGGATAAAAAAGTAGTTGGTTTGGATGTAGTATTAAAAAAAGGGGATAAAATAGTACTTAGTTTGGATGGAGGATAAAATGGGGGGATAAGGTTTTTTGTAGTTGAAATATGAGTGAGAGGGTGTTATTTTTTCCTTATACCCAGGGACAACTTTTGGGCAAGGGGAGTGGTGCCCAAAAATTATACCCCTCTATCCCCCCTGCTGCGGATAACTTTTGGAGGGGTGAAAATTTATCTCTCTGCATTTTTGCCCAGCCAAACCATGCTAAATGTGTCACATCAGGCCTTATACCCCCTCCAAAAGTTATCCCCCTTCCTTTAACCCCATCCAATTGGGTCCTTACAGAAAAGAAAGGAAAGTTCAAAAATTTTCTTCTCGTTTGTTTGCTTTAAAAGGAAAAAGGAAGAAAAAAATTAGTAAATGGAGTGTTACGCCATGAGTGCAATTTTGTTCACCCTCCTTAAAAGAGGGTGAACAAAATCCTCTCTCCTATTGGTTGAATTGGTGTGGGTCCCACCACAAAATGATGTCATGCTTACTTCTGCAATACACTTTTGGTAAGCATGACATCACTTTGTGGTGGGACCCACATGTTTCAACCAATAAGAGAGAGGGTTTTGTTCACCCTCTTTTAAGGAGGGTGAACAAAATTGCAGTCTTAGGGATAGTGAGATTTTCGTTATTTTTCTCGTATTTTTCTTTTTCTTTATTTTCTTTTCCTTTCTCATTTCCTACAAGTTCCAAACAGAGTATGCAGCGACCAAACAGAGTATGCGGCGACTCTCTCTGTCCCTCTCCCTCCCTGACTCCCCCCTTTCTCTGACATAGGTATTCCGATTCACCGATTCCAGTCAACAGTCAAATAGAGATCTCAATCTTGAAGCCTAAAGGTGAGATATCTCTCTATCTGTGCATGCATTTAGCCATTGACGTTTCAATTGTGAATCTAAAAAACCCAGTTTCAATCTTAGATTTTTTTTCCAGTTCATTTTTCAGTGTTTTTGTTTTTGTTTTTGTTTTTTTTTTTTTTTTGTGTATGTGAATTTAATATATTCTCGTGTTTGGGAGTTTTTGGCTTCCGATTTCTGTCTGGAGAGAAATGTAATTTCATACCTTGACAAATGGAACTTTTCTGCTGTTTCTGGTTTTAATATATTAATATTTAAATATAAATATATATTGTCTGTCTATTCCAAAAAACAAAGTACACAGAAAGCGGCAGAATACATTCTAAACGAAGAAACCCAAAACAAGAAAGTAAAACTTCCCGAGATCCCAAATCCAGCGTTGCATCGCACCAAGTTGCCGATCTCTCTGAAGTGTGCGATCTGCGACGTGAGTGATTCGAGGCGGTGATCAAATCCTAGGGTTTTCTTTTCTTTATAATCATCGCCACATATATCCCAATTACTCAGCGATTTGAACAAGCCCATAATTGAGCAGGTACCGTTCCCTCTCTCCCTCTCGTCGTCTATATCGCTGTTTGCTGTTTTGTTATGCTTAATTTAGATGCTTAAACATGACTTTTTTGGGCAGTTAGTAAATAATCACTCATTTGAAAGAGTATTGGGATGTTCGATCCACACACCAAGTGAATCAATTTGTCGCAGATGCAGTAACACCATGCTTTTCTGTGAGCGTGAAGCAGTTGCTTTCTTGGGTTGTTCCAGGGCCGCCCCCAAATATAGCTTCTTTTGCATTTTGCTTTTGCACGTAGTTTTGTCGGGTTAGTGTGAGTTTAGATCCAGAATTGCTGAGCTTGTATGGATCTTTACCTAGAACACACTAGCTTAACCTGTTGACTTGTAAAACCAAGCCCGCGTTTCGTCTAGCAAAATTTTTCACACTTGAAATTTCATGAAAACGTAAGCTTAGTCTTTTTTTTTTTTGCATATTCCTATTTTAAGATGTCCAAACACTAAAAAATTCAGGAAGCCAAGGATATGGCAATAGGATTGTTACTCTTCCTTGCATAACCCAGATACCTAGCCATTCAAAGTGGGATATGTCATCACAAACCCCCAACCTCTACAGCCCCGCATCCTCGAGAAGGAATTGAGCGCTAGAGTCATCATGGCACTGGTTTTTCCTCGGGGACTATCACTTTACACATATTCCCTAGGCTGAGCATATTGTGTCCTCAGATCCACACGGATCTCTGCACAAGCTAGCTCTATACCGTAAGTAACAACCACAACAAAACCCCCAAAAGTACTCTCTCGAAGATGACTAGTGGACTCATTGTACATGTCTACTGACTGACTTTCAGCCCCTCCTTTGTCCTAGTATTGAACTCCGATTTTTACTTCATACTTCAAATGGGAGAAAACATCCCCAGAAGATCTTAGGTGGAAATTGTCACAAAAACTAGTAGTTAAGGTGAGGGTGCCCTCAGTTTTGTGTACCGAAGACCATTTGTGTACGCATTGTGTTAACAATACATTCCTCGTTCATGTTAGGGCGTGTGCCCTTGTGCTACCCTTGGGTACTTTTCTGATTGATTCAATTTTACATTGTCTTGGGTAGAATTAGATCCGAAAAGCTAGTTGTTGGGTTGAGCTTGCCCTCATGCATGGTATTGCGCATTAATTTTGTAACAAAGATATGTGACATTGCTTCTGGCAAAAAGGATTGCCAAGGATACCAAGATCACCATGTAAAATTCTAACGTGGGACAGGGTCGCTTCTAAGTTGGAAGTGCTAGTCTCACTTGCGTGTACAGGCTATAATAGCCAGAGTCAATTTGCAAAGAATCATACCTTTCTAGGCTTCACGCAATGGTTATCCAATGCAATGTCATTTGGATTCATTGTATACCTAAGATCACCCATAAAAACTTACAGTGCGGGATCGGTAAGACATGTATATTTGAAAACCACATTCACTTTCTGCTTTTCTTTGAGGGAGCAGCTTTTTAAATCCAGGTTCATAATTCAATCTTAAATTGTGTGGGAAGATGGTCCATTGATTGGTCCTAATACTATAGGTAACAACTACCGGAAATCGGCAAAAAGGTTATTCAATGCAATGTCGTTTGGATTCATTGTATACCTAAGATCACCCATGAAAACTTACAGTGTGGGATGGGTTTGGTAAAAGAAATGTGTATTTGAAAACCATTCACTTGTGCTTTTCTTTTGAGGGAGAAGCTTTTTAAATCCAGGTTCATAATTCAATCTTAATTTTTCTAGGAAGATGGTGCATTGTTTCTTATTCATTTTGAAAGGAGCTGCGCCTAGAGTCTCTAAGGCTAGAAAGTGAATTGCATGGTACCTTTGATCTCGCATGCCTCAAGGGAAATAGGCTTAACGCCTCTGGTACCATGAATTAGTGTTGTTGTTTCACAGTGAACATTTTATGTATGTATATCCTTCATCAGTATTCGACCTTCCATGGTTTTGTTTACCTTTTTTTTGGCCTACCTGTTTAGATTTAGTTGTCACCTATATAAAATGAATCTATGTGTTTCTGAGTTAGAACTAACCCGTAGGAATGGCTGGAGAGTCCAATAAGGCCCAAGAGGATGTGCTTGCTGCTGAAAAGAATGACAGTGCGACCATTGTGAAGAAGAAGCAGAAAGGATTAATATCTCGAATTTGGAATGGACTCTTTAGACGACAAGGTGATGATTTCGAGAAGAGACTGCAACACATTTCAAAGGAAGAAGCTACTATTCTTGCTAGAATGAAAAAGAGATCCCGGAGTTGGAGAAGGATGATTAGGTATCTGATAATACTCTCCGTGATTTTTGAGGTAAGCTGTGTTTTCCTTTTAGTTCTTTAAATAGGGACTGGCTATTTCTCTGTGTGGCACAAAAGTTTAGGTACGCATTTGCAAAATTTCATTGTTGACTATAATTTGAGATTTTTTCACTTAATTGGTCTCTTTTGGTGTTGCCAGCTTTTTGGCCTTTTGGTTCTTCATTTTCTTCTGTACATGAGTGGCTTCCCCTCAATGCCTTTTCAATAAATTTTTTGCTTATCAAAATGATAATTTGAGTTTTCTTGAGCTTATGTTTGTTTGTGCAGATGAATAACTGATGGACATCTACATTCTATAGTCTATTTCAGTTTATTTGGTGAACCGTTGTTGAGACTTGTTTAGTTGGGTCATTGCATCCTGCTACATGCTCAAATAGTAAACCAAAACTGATACAAGTTTTATTTTAAGGGCTAGTTTTTTTTAATGTGAGAATTGGACTTATATTGATTGCTCTTCGACAGTTTTCTAGATTATTATAGTAAAAGTAAACTTCAATGTGGGTCTTTTTTTTTTTTTTTTTTTCAATTTTTATATTCTCATCCCAGATATCTGAGTTATCATCATTAGATTTTGTGCTTTCTGAGTGTCATTTTAGATAAGATGACGTGATGCTGTCCCTGGAGTTCTACAGGAGCTTCCATGATTGGGCCACTCATTTCATACATCCTTGACATGCGCAGACACTGTCATTCCCCCCTTTTTTTCCCTGTTTCTTATCGAACAAACAACTTGTCTTCACTTCTTCCCCACTAGCCACACTTTGCTATTTAAACTATCAAAAAGACAACTAGCAAGGGGTTCCTGTCAACTTGCTGCTGGAATCTTTCTTTCTCTGTAGCTTCTAGCAGTATCCCATCTCTATGCTTACATAAATTTCTTTCCGTCTTTAATTGTAACCAGAATTGTCATATTTGGACTCCAGGGTGACTAGTAGAGACTATTTGCTTTGCCTTCTAAGTTCTAACAATTAAATCAAGCTAATTTGGGAGTTCCCGATTTCTACTTGTCAAAAAGAGAGTATGTTGATCATTCTGTATTTGAGTTGGTATAGAAAAGGTTATTAGTTTATCCCTCCGTCCCATCTGTTTGTCCATCTTCAAATATCCCAATTTGAGATGTCCCAAAATAATGGTCCACTTTGAAAAGTCAAAGCATAAACTTGATAAATTTCCAAAACTGCCCCTTACAAAATGTTTATGAGTAGTTATAAAATTGAGCTAAAGGTGCAATGTTGGAAATTAATGGTTTTGATTTGAAGTATGTTGGTCCTGCAGACTAGTTTCATGTTTAAATATGTTGTTCGGGCTGGTCTGCATTGGTATGGTTCGTGGCGTAAAAGTGAGAACTCATGGTCCACTTTAATCTTGTTATTTTCTTTTAGCAGATGATGTTTGCCTGTCAATGAACATTGAAGAAATATATCGCTTATTGTATCATTGTATTTTCATTGGAGCAGCCTTTTTTTGCTTTACTCAGCGCAAAAGAACTACTTTATTAGGTCCTTTTGAGCATTAAGATGATTTTTGCTACCAGGTTATTGCAGTGGTTTATGCTATTATGACAACGAGGTCGCTAGATTTGAACTGGAAAATGAGGGCATTTCGGGTTCTGCCAATGTTTCTTTTGCCTGGGTTATCTTCTATTACTTATTCAGCTCTTGTAACCTTCACAAGGATGTGTAAGTATCTGAAAACTCTTCCAGAATGTTGTATTGTCTTAGTCTTATTATGTCCCATATTATATTCTCTTGTTTTTTGATTCACTATTTTACTCTTGTTATTTCCTCCTTTCTGCAAAATAAATTTCCTTCTTTTTTTGTTGGTATTTAGACTGATGATTTCCTTCTGTCCAGGCGTCACTTTGAACTTTATGTTTCGTTTTTTTGTATTTTTGCTAAGTCTGCATTGTTGGTATCTGGATTCCATTTAATTTTCACTGCTTTTGAATTTTTGTAGGTTTAAATAATCTTTGGATGCTTTTCTTCGATTATTTGGCTCAACCATGTCTTGAAGCGATTTAGTATTGCAAATTTCATAATCAGTCGTGTGTCTTTATTAGGGGATTCATCCTCTTTGGAAACTTAGGATCCTGGACTAATAAAAATATGCTCTTTGGAATTTAGCATTGTGCCTTAGGTTGCCACTTATGTTGATTGCTAAGTGAGTGCCTTGGGTAACTATTCAGGTGAATAGGTTTTATCAAAAGTGCAAAATCCCGTTACCTGTCAGTTGTTACGATAGGTAACGACTGATATTTAAAACACTGGTACTATTCTTTTTTTTCTTTTTTTCCCCCTTGCAGCATGTTGATCTATACAAATTCCGTATTGGATGCTGAACCACAGCTCCCTTTATAAGAATGATATAAGAATGATTGTTTAAAAAAATCTAATTGACAAAGCTCAATGGAGAAAACGGATTCACATAGCCGACTCCAATTGATTAGGACCTAAGGCTTAATTTGGTTTGCTTTAGATTAACTCAATTGATGCTGAATAGTAACATTTGAGACTTTAAACTTTGCTATAAGTCCTCCTTACGAGCATATGAAAAAATTTGCTCGGTGAAATTTCCCCTCGTAGAGGTAAATGGTATTAAAAATTTGCTAAAGTATTTTTTTATGCCTTGAAATAAATAGTAAACTCCAAGCATTATCTTATCGTAGCGGGATAGACGAAGAAGGATTGGTTTAATTCTGTTTTGTTGAATCAAGAGGGTGTCTCTACCATACCGTCTCCCCCCTCCCCGTTAAAAAAGGACCAACTCTCACAAAAGAGTACGTGAGCGCTTCCCCTTTACTTTGGATAGAATTTATTTTAACCAAATAAATTTCCATGCTGATAACATTCCTAATTGAAGCCAAATTGGTGTTTACTTTCCTTCACTTCTTGATTTGCAAAACAAAGTTGGCCTGTACATCTGCATGATTATGTCTTTTGTTCAATGTTTGGTAGAATGTCATGCATATAACTATGTATGGGATTTGAAATACATACATGGGCATCCTGAATATAAATAGGCTTTGTCATTTATTCGTGCTTTCGTGTATGATCTCATAGGTGACCGTAAGGATCAGAAAACTTTGGAGAGGCTTCGGGCTGAAAGGCAAGAAAAGATTGACGAGCTTAAAGAGAAGACTAATTACTATATTACACAACAGCTAATTCAGGTGATAAGACTACAGAGCAAGTAGCGTTCTAGTCTTTGTTTGTGGCGTTTTGCTACTATTTGATAGATCTCTTTGTGTAGCTTTTATTGAACTATTTATTATTCAGAATGTGAATGCATTTGTTGATTTTCAACGGGATGAGGATTAACATGGACCTCCAATAAGGGTTTTATGAACACTGGCATGTTACTAAATTACCCTTCTGATATTCAGATGTAGAGAACGCGACACATTTTCGACGACCAATAGTTTAGGCCGCATCATGATTTCATTCCAGGAAATGCGTGAAATCTACAACATTGTGCACACTCCAAAGTCACTAATAGACGAACCTTGGGATTGTACGGGTGCAGTAGCACATCGCCACAATTTGGTCCCCTGGGCCACTGTCCACTCTCACACACTGAAGCACCACGTACCTCCATGCTATACCCCAACTAGCCCAAAAACTACCCCCACGTTGCGAATTTTGCTCATGATGTGTATCAGATTTCACCACCACCATCATCCATTGGTGCCCACCACCATAAATGGTGCTCATAGCTGATGCGACTACCATCATTCATCTAGTCCAAAGCCCCAACCAGTTTTCCATACCCCGCAAAGCCCAAAAATCTCTCTCTCTCTCTGAAACCAAATCGCTTCAGGCTGAAATTTAAGTCGGCCATCGCTTGAATTGAATTTGGTTGTTGGGGTTTAGTTTGTTGCAAGCATAATTCTTTAAATTTGAAATGGTGGTGGTTTGATTTGACTGTGCAAGGGTTTAATTTGAATTATGTTGAATTGGTCAAAGAGAATTTGGGGTGGTTTAAGGTGTGTTGTGTTATTGTTAACAGAAGATGTAATTGCTAACGTTGGAGGTAAACAAGGATGTCAGCCCCAGGGCAAAACTCACCTCTTTTTTCACAGCCCCATCCCCAAACGATCATTGTTGACCACCATCCCCAAACCCTTGACCAAGGCAATAGTCAACACTCAAAATTGATGTCCACCATTCAACAGTCAACTGATTACCGCAAAGAGAAAGTTGAGAAGAGGAGGCTATCAACGCCCTACTGATTGCAGGTTGATCGTGGCGGCACATGTTTTGGGTGGGCATTCTGTCTGTGGGCAGCGATGGTCAACAGTGGAAGAGTGTGTTGGTCTAACAACTGTTGGCATTAATCTGGAATTGATCATTGGCTTTGGCGTTTGGTTGTAAATCTAGTTTGAGATATGGAATTTTTGGTCCTGGGGAGTGTGAAGAATGTAGTATTTATGCTGTGGATAAGATTATATTTCTGTTTCAGCAATGGTGAAAATGTGGATAAGATTATATTTGGAAAACAGCAAGATGATGTCAGACTTTTCCCTGGCATCTGATACTGACAACTAAAGCATGGCGGAGGTTACTGTCATTTTTAAACCTTAGGGGAGGTTCTTGTAATTGTCGAGGTCTGTCGGTGTAATGGTTTCTTGAGTCCCAGTTGGTGTAATTAGCAAATTTTAGGTGCAGGGAGATTCTATCTGCAACCCGGGAATTGCTACATGCAACCCGGTAAAAATAAATACTAGTGTTCTAAAAGAACGTCTAGAAGGCCGAGTACTCGCTGCCTAGGCACTAGAAGGACCCTCGCCGACTAGCCCGACTAGACTGCCTATCCCGACTAATTGCTCGACTAGGCGCCGAGTAGTCGGCCCTAGAAGGTAGAAGGTGCCCGGCCGCCCTGGGAGCGCCTAGCCAGTTTTAGAACCTTGATAAATACTAAATCCCCTCATGCATAAAGATAGTCTTGCCACTTAAATTACTCATCTTCTTCTTCTTCCTCCTCTTGTTCAGAGTCGTCTTCTTCTTCCTCCCTTTAGCTTATTAATCCTTCATTCTCCTCAATACCAATCAAAACTAAATATATTCCTCCATTCTCATGTCTCTCAATGGAAAAATCATCTCCCTCGTTACTTTTTGAAGAAGAAATTTGGAGAGTGATGGAGGAACTTCAAACTCCACCAATAGAGAAGATTGAAGCGATGCAAGAAAGCATGGAAGTGGAGAGTGAAGATTTTCGACCGAAAAACGAGCCAAGAGGTAACCCATTAATTTGTAGGAAAAGTCTGTTCGCTGTGTTTGAAATGGTAGCACAGTCCCGAAATATGTCAAAAATTTCGGTAGACAACTGTCGAAATTGTATGGTTATTTCAACAATTTAAAACCAAATTTATACTAAAACTTTGGTATTTAATACCCAAACTATTTTTCGACTTCTAAATTCCAAAAAGAGGTTCTTTTTTCGGGAGTTATTTCCTGATAATGGCTAAAAAATACGGGATTCAATTCCCGTTTCGAACATAGACATAAATATACGTAGTTTTATATACCGAAAATAGAGCGGAAAGGAGGAGAGGAAGGGATTGATCGATAGTGCTGGTGGAGATGGGGTGGTCAGCGATCAGCGGTCAGGCACTCTTGGTGGGTCAATGTGGGGAGGGGGCAGTCGGTGGGGTGGGGGCACTCAGTGGGGTGAGGTGGGTATGGCAAGGGTTAACAGGAAGAGGGAGGAGAGTTTTGGGGAAAAATAGTGTAAGGGTAGTTTGGGAAGTTTACCGGGTTACATGAAGCAGATAAGTAAATTTGCCACCTCAACAGGGTTGGTGGGTAGCAATCGGGTAACATGTGGCAATTCCCGGGCTGCGAATAGAATCTCCCTTAAGTGAAAGATTTGTGGAAAGGTGGGGAGTAGAGTGAGATGGTGCTCACTTAGAAATGGGCTGGCATAAAATGCTGCTAATGTTCTGAATGAACTAGTTCTGAATGAGATAGTGCTAATGTTGAGATTCACCTGCCTCAGGTGGCTTGTTGGCTTCCTGTCCACTTAGGAAGCTCTGCTCCCTGGGTTTGAGGCTGCTGACAAAGCCTAAATTGTTGGCATTCATAAGGGAAACCATACTTTAAGATTTTTATGGAGCCTTTTTTTTTTCCTCCCCTTCTAGCATATTTTGTTTGGTATTTTATGTAATATTTATCATTCTCTTAATTAATGCCTCTTCTCAGGCATAAGACTTTGGAAATTTGAGCCAATTTTAATACGGATATTTGAAGAGGGGGTTGTATTTAGCAGGGTCTTTAAGCTTGTAGTGTAACAATGCCTAGCGAATGAAATATTTTCCTTACCTGAAATGCTTGGTATATTAATTCCAAAATTTCAACTGCAGAGGTATGACCCTGACCCAGCAGCAAAGGCAGCTGCTGCAAGTGTCCTTGCATCCAAATTGGGTTCGGATTCTGGCCTGAAAGTGTATTTAGGAGATGACTCTAAGCTCAATGCCCCGACAGGAAAGAGCAACGATGTTGAGATTGTCCCATCTACTGGTCTTCGAAATCGAAATCGCCCCCAGACGAGACCCAGTGGCACGGGGAGCCCTGTTTTGCAACACACTGACGAACAAATGCTCCATAATACAGGGAATGAGCGTTCTGACACTTCTGAGCATAATCAGCTGGTTGTGGAACATCATAATTCAGGATCAACCACACAAGATGGAGGGTGGATTGCTCGGATTGCAGCATTGCTGGTGGGTGAGGATCCAACACAGTCTTATGCTCTTATATGTGGCAACTGCCATATGCACAATGGTGAGTAGACTTTGGTGCCCATCTTTTAGACAAACATAAGAAGAGATTGACAATGCTTACCATAATCAGTTTGGCTTCATGCAGAATGTGGTAATAAAAGGTAATTTGTTGCAGCGGCGGTTGCACCTTTGTTCCAGAGGGTTCAAGTGAACCCTCCGGGTTCAGAAAATGCACTGGCAAATTATTTTTGCACGTATAAGTTAAATTCTTTAATATTGTCGCCACTGGATTAGTGTCGGGGTTAAAATATAGTATGAAAATCCAGTTACATTGGGACAACTAAAACCATATAGCCCAACAAAACAAAATAAGTCCAACCCAATGAATTTTGGAATCTAAAAAATACTGTTGCATTGGTAAACAAGCAAGAGGAACCTAACCTTTTCTCTCTCCTCTCTCGTTCACACATTTTCGGCGAAGGCGAAATCGCAATAAGGAATCAGATGAAGCCAAGGCAGGATGGAGTACTCCCACGTCAACGTGGCTGATCACCAAGCCACCTAGGGCTCTTCTCAAGCTATTTCTTTTTTGTTGTCTTCAAAGACTTCAGGGCTTTTTATCAACAATTTAATAATCCAGAACAATGTATTAATCTATTCCATTGATTTTTATTTCCACGTCTTGCTTCTACTTTGTAAGCCTCAATTATTGAGAAGAACATGTTGAGTGCTATTAGTAATGAGTCAATAATTCAATGCTTTCGTGAGGTATTGTAAAATATTATATGGATTAACTTTTTGTGAAATAGTGAATTTTATGTATACAGATGAATATTTTCATTTTGCGTATAATATATATCACAAGTCATAGTTTATTTTTTGCATAGAGTTTTTCGTCAGTAACACTGTATATTTTATATTATGTCATCACTGAATGAAAGTCCTAGAGCCACCCCTGATTTGTTGTCCTGTCATTTTTTGCAGGACTTGCAAGGAAGGAGGATTTCCCATACATAGTATACTATTGCCCGCACTGCAATGCCCTGAATCGGTCAAAAGATTTAGGTGTTTCTGGTTCCAATTCCCCTAATATGAGCCCCGAAATAGCAAAGAGCAGTACGCAACCAAACAACAGTGGTGTTGCTGTAAGTGAAATTATTCCAGCAAGTAGTAGTCCAGTGACAGCTGCTGTGGAAAATGCAGAAGGAAGCGGAAGACTTTTGTCTGGGGATTTGGCTCCAATTAGTCCCAGTTGAAGCCGGAGTTCAGGTGGAATTACGACGGCGAAGGGTTTGGTTTTGTGTGCTTTTGCATCATACTTCTTTATAATAGGAAAGAGCGCTTTGAGTGCTGAGACTGCTGGAGTTTGCTGCTTTTTTTTTTTTTTTTTGTCTCTGTAATTTTAGTTCCTTTGAAGGTTGAACTAAATCATACGGCTTGTTGCATCCCTAGCCTGTTTGGGTTTTTAAGCCATTTAAGTTATACTGCAGTTCGGTAAAGTTCCTGGCTTTGCTCGATACGCATGTGATGGTGCGGACTGTGTACAAAGGAGTTATTTGGATTCGAATCTTTTGAAAAGAATACCTGTAATAACCCGAAATTTTGTAAATAAAAAATTTCGATGTATTAATGCGGTTTTATTTTTAAATAATTATAGTTTATAATTTGGTTTGGTTAGATTAAACGAATTAGATTTAACCTGTTTAACTATACTTTTCGCGCCGTAAATAAACGCGTACACACCGGGTATTTCACCACACTGCGTCCGGAAGCCTTACTAAATCCCCAACTCTTATTTTATTTTATTAAAGCTAACCTTGATTAGGTGGGAGATTACTTATAACCTAAAACTAATCTTTAAGTTGGTGGGAAATTTGGTGGGGAATTTCTTATAACCTAAAACTAGTCTTTAAAACCTAATTTTTGCTTTTGCAAAAGGTTGTTTGGACACTTGTGGGGAGGGTTTTTGGCTGGTGATTATCTTTGGGGGAGGTGAACCTCATTACTTCCCTATAAATAGCTCACTCTCCTTGCTTCATTTCACACCAAAACCTCCCAACTTCTCCACTTTGTGCTTTCTAGTGTTCTTGAGTGAGTTCTTGAGTGTTCTTCTTGAAACTCATCCTAAACCACCACACACTACCACTCTCGACCACCCCTAGATCTTAGAAAGGTAGCATAAGTTAGCTAGAAAGTGTTTGAGCAAAGGTCGACTAGTCGTTACGCCGCCGGAATTCAACTAGCTTATCGGCTTCCGACTAATCATCGGAATTAAGGTAGATACTTTATCTTAACCTTAGATTAGTATTTACTAGTTTATATTGATTATGTTATTATTTTGCTTAAACGTGCTTAATTATGATTAAACGTGATTATGTTGGTGATTAGTGATTTTATGAACAATTAGACTTTAAAAAAAAAAACACACTTAGTCGTTACTATACACGAATTAAAATTGACTATCAAAATGCACCGTTATAATGTTCGATGGACTTTTGGGAAACTAAATTACCCAGTTATAATGCCTGAATGAAAATCGACTTTCCAAATTTACGCAGTTATAATGCCCGACCAATTTTCTGAGAAAAGAGCTTTTCAAATGAAATGAGATTTTCCGGGATTATTGAATAAATATTCTTAATCTATTTAGACTAACAAATAGAATCTATGGCTAGCATGTCTAGTCAGGCTTTTTCTTGGTTTAGCCCAAACCAAGTGGCGATTCGGCGAACGAATCTTAAAACACGCCAAACGGATTCAACTACTAGAGTTTTCTAGTAGGGTACTTTCTTGGTTTAGACAAACCAAGTGGCGATTCGACGTACGAATCTTAAAACACGCCAGCAAATCCAAGAACGAGAATGAATCCTTATGTTTTGATTTAAATCCCCGGAAGAAAGAACTTTTGTCGTTAAGTAACATGTTTTCGTAAGATGGGTTACGAGCGGAAGGTTTATCATGAACGATTCTAAACGGAGGATTTTGTTTTATGAAATTAATGCATGTGCACGTTCTTTTTCAAAGACGATACGACCCGACACATTTTTCGAGAAAGTGATCGAATGTTTTTAAATGGAAGAGATAGAAATGAGAATGAAAATGTTGATGTGATGAAAGTTGAGATGTTGATGCTGTTGGAGTCCCGCCTCAGTTCCCCGGGGTGAACTGGTGGTCAAAGCCCAACGGAACTATACGGTAGTGCTGTTTGAAGTTTCTCCTCAAATTCCGCGGGTGAATTTGACGGTTATAACTTACTCAGTACAACACATAGCAAGCGGACCTCATAAACAAACTGGTGGGGATTCAGTGATATGGGTAGCTGGGACTATGTCGTGTGTGACGCGGAGTTAGCGGACCTCATACTGCAGGAGTCAGTTTATGGGTGGCCGACCCTTCGTACGGAAAGGTTGGTGACCGTTAGAACGGGGTTGTAGAACGGGCCAATAACTTTCGAGAGATGTAAGATTTTGACATGGTTGAAATTTGAAGAAGAATGCTGTTATGAGAAAATGATACGAGATACTGACACTATACTCTGGATTCTGAAATAATACGAGATACTGATTTTATTAAAGCTGCACTCTGATATGAAAAGAAATGGGATACTGATTTTATTTAAGCTGCACTCTGATTTGATGTGATACTGATGCATTGACACGCATGAACTTACCGTTTTGATAAATGATTTTCAACTATTTACCTGCCAACAATATTGTTTTAGAATTGCTAGTTTAATGTTGGGGTACGGTATCTATTGAGCGTCCTCGCTCACGGTTTGCCCTGGCATAATACGACGATGTTGCTTCGCAACTCTGACGTATTATGCTAGATTGTCACGATGGACAGGAATACCTTTACGGAGAACACGGAGCCGGAGGAGCTGCCGGAATAGAGATCCACCAGGCGGAGGAATTTGCGGAGCCGTAGAACCCACCCAGTCTACCTTTTTGTAATCTGTGAAGGATAGACCATCTATATGTATTTTGGTTATTATTATTACTGTTTAGACCGACTTTAAATTGTAATAATAATCCATAACGCTTTTCCCAAAATGCGGGGCGTTACAATACCTATATATTTGCATTTGAGATCAATATCGAAATGTTGTGCTAGGTTTACTTTCAGGAGTAACGTCTCAAACTTTAGAAGATTCATTCACTGTTTTGGAGGGAGAAACTGTAGCTAGGAATTTATATATATATGAAGGCAAGAAGTAACTTGTGAAATCGCAGTTCTTTTTGGATACGTTGATTGGTAATTCTCTCGTTCCCTTTTGTCCTAATTTCCTGGTGTGCTTTTTCTTTCTTCTCAAGTTGCAGTTCTTATCTCTCTCTCTCTCGTTTTTGCCCACTTTGATGGAGATTCAAATTTGATGTGCCTTGTCGTAATAACTTGAATGAATACCTCAGGGGAATACAGCAAACGTATGACAGTAGTACTACTCATTAAGAGCCTTAAGAATTTTGTTGCATTTTGCCCAGCCTGTTGGTTAGGCATTTGTTGATTAACTTTTACCAGTCCTTAGCATTCCTTGTCGTAAGTGACCCAAATGCAGTTCGACGTGAAGGTTGTATAGGGAAAAATTCAGTCCGACCCGCAACAAAAGTGCAATAAAAAAAGACTAGGCGCACACAAAATGAAAACACCAAGTTTTTCATCTTGTTTGGTCTCAATGTCTACTCCCAGAGAGAGAGAGAGAGAGAGAGAGTCTCCAACCCACTCATTTTTGAGAAATTTTTCTAAAAATAGTTTTGGAATAATTTTCTCTCTCTACTCATTACTCATCTCTCCAATCGTTACTCACATTTTTCTCTCCACTCATTACTCATCTCTCTAATCATTACTCTTATTTCTCTTTGTATCTCTCTCTGCTTGCTACTCCTCTTTCCAATTAATACTCTCATTTCCCTCTTCAACCATTAACCAAAAAATCATTTCTAAAAACTAAACCAAACACTATCTCAAAAATATATCTCAAAACTGCCAACCAAACACAGTGACTATTTTTTTTTATATATTTTTTGAGTAATGTTGAAAAAAAATTCTCCAACCCACACAACAAAAAAGAGCATCAAAATTGATGATTGGAAACTACTTTCTAATGAGATGCTTACTTTAGTTCTTTCCAAATCTCTTTTCTATTTAGTATTCAATGTTACATATATTCTTTGATCACCATTTTTTTTTTCAATTACATCATGGATTCCCAAAAACAACAGGAATATAATTTGTGGTTATAATTCACAATTTTCAGATCAAGCGTCACAATGTCCTACTCAATTCTCTTAATTTGCCAGGCGCGAAATTTAAATGGATAAGTGATTGAATAATGTATAATTTTAGACTTGTGCTGATAACAGTTTTTTTAAAGTCCTACTAGTACATAAAGTAATTGTATGGGTATGGTATTTGTAATTTTAATCTTAACGTTTATGAGGTTTGAATCATTCAAAGGTACAACAGAAAAAGAAAGATTTAAAAAAGAATAAGTTATAATAGAGTTTTTTTCCCCCCTGGAAATTGCTAGTAATAGAGTGTGTAGGGTGTGTTGGAGTCACAATTTTGAAAATTACAACTTTGGAAGCCGGAAGTAGCAAACAACACATGACCGGATGTCGACGAAGGCCCGAGAGGAAAACAAATAGACAGCTTTGTTAGAATTATGCTAAAAAAATCAATTATTATTTATTTTCAATAAATTGCTTGACGTTTTATTTTGCATTCTTGTAGATTATTATTTTGGGTAACGTTATTATTTAATGTCACATAAGATGTGAACATAAGGCCCCTTGGGTAATATAGTAGAAAAAACATGCTAATGGTCAATGAACCAGAGGCTTGGATTCCGAAACACCAATCACAGTTTAGATGATGCGATGCGAGGTTGTACTGTACAGTATGATAAAACCAAACCAAGGTCTCGTACGTGTTTGAGGACTCATCCTTGTGGCATGTGATGTGGTATATATATATATATATAGAGTCCCCTTCCTATCCAAACCTTAAGTTACGGACCTAACGTCCGAACTTCACTTTCCGGACCAAATTTCGATGATCCGAACCGTTAGATGTGTTTAAAAGGTGTTTTCAAGGTCCAACACGAAGATTTGGCAAAAACAAATACCCGGAAGGGCTTGATCGGGCTTGATTGTGAAGGAGCCCTCATAGGAAACTTCTTAATATATAAACTTCACCTCCAAACTCCCGGACCCTGTTAAGTTCCGGACCTCCACCTTCCCAATTTTTTTTTGAAAATCCGAACCGTTGATGTGTTTAAAAGGTGTTTTTAAGGTCCAACGCGAAGATTTGACAAAACAAAATACCCGGAAGGGCTTGATCGGAGCTGTTTTTCACAAAAACGCTAATAGGAAACTTGTTGCATATATATATATCAACTTGAAGAACTCGATCTTTCAAACAGCCACTAAACTCAAGACAGACATTCCAGCTTCACTGAACCATGCAGTACGTGCTACAAAGGCTTCATTGTTCTCAACCCACAAAATCCTTTCTCAACATTTGGTTTGGCCCCACAAAGTTATTCAAGATGCAAACGCCAATATTCCTTCAGAATGAATTTTTTGCGTACCATTTAATTTTGAGGTTCAAATGAAACATTCAGGTCAATAAACCATTTAATTACAGCCCATTCATTCCCTATTATTAATTTATAACCAACTTTCATTCCACGTTTGCATAGATACATATGAAGTTTTAAATTAGAGGGCTATCCCAAATTATTATAATATTTGTAATGAAATGATATATACATTACTATATATAATTAGTTGAAAGCTTTGGAGAAAATGGATGAGTACTATCCCAGTACCTAATCAGAGTTACCAGTTGCTGCACAAAAAGATGTTCCGGCCATACATTATATGCAAAAACACTAAATATAGTAACTTGTTTCTATGTGCATTAAACTGTTCTGTTGTCATATTGTAGTTGCTGTCCGCATAGGTGTAAAATAGGCACAGCAGGCTCGGAAACAATCTCCCACCTCCAAGAGACGTCATAAACCTTTTTTCGAAAAGCGCAGAATTTGATTCATCAGGCTATTCGATCCCAGTCCCGAAGTGCTCAATTCGTTGCAAGGATCAAATCTTCGTGTCTCCCTCAGTGTGAGGAATGAAGATTTGACAAGCCTCGGGAGGAGCTCGGCCAGCTGTAGCAATTCAATGGATTAACAGGAATTAATGTCGCGCCATACAAGCATAATGTGAATTTCGGTTGGATCACTTTGGGGAATGAGGTGATACCTGGACCTTTTGCCTATTGCGTTGATCCCGCCATGAATAATGTCCAGAATGCCATTTGGTTCATTGGGTTTGTAGCGGCCGGGTTCGTGGGGACCGGCGGAGGCCCCACTTGGCGTAACAAAAGAGCAAAAGGGTCAACATCTCGAAATTGACAAAACTGAATGCAGATTGACTGATCGCGTCCCCGCCGAGCGGATGATACTCTCGGCTGTCATGGTAGGAGTCCCGATTTGGACGAATATGGATTTGTTCGATGTCACCGAGCCTAGAGTTACCGAGGACGCGTCCCTCTCTGCTTAGCTCTTGGATACCTCTCGGTGCTCCGCTGATCGACGCGCCGAGCGTTAGAGAGGTCCGGCCGCTCACGAGCCGAGTCGGTTGACTTCGGCCATGCGGGGGCTCGGTTATGCTTGGTTCGGATGTGGCGTATCAGGCACGCTACACATTCCACGATGGAGCGTTGACTGCGGCAGTGTAACGCCCCGCATTTTGGGAAAAGCGTTATGGATTATTATTACAATTTAAAGTCGGTCTAAACAGTAATAATAATAACCAAAATACATATAGATGGTCTATCCTTCACAGATTACAAAAAGGTAGACTGGGTGGGTTCTACGGCTCCGCAAATTCCTCTGCCTGGTGGATCTCTATTCCGGCAGCTCCTCCGGCTCCGTGTTCTCCGTATAGGTATTCCTGTCCATCGTGACAATCTAGCATAATACGTCAGAGTTGCGAAGCAACATCGTCGTATTATGCCAGGGCAAACCGTGAGCGAGGACGCTCAATAGATACCGTACCCCAACATTAAACTAGCAATTCTAGAACAATATTGTTGGCAGGTAAATAGTTGAAAATCATTTATCAAAACGGTAAGTTCATGCGTGTCAATGCATCAGTATCACATCAAATCAGAGTGCAGCTTAAATAAAATCAGTATCCCATTTCTTTTCATATCAGAGTGCAGCTTTAATAAAATCAGTATCTCGTATTATTTCAGAATCCAGAGTATAGTGTCAGTATCTCGTATCATTTTCTCATAACAGCATTCTTCTTCAAATTTCAACCATGTCAACATCTCACATCTCTCGAAAGTTATTGGCCCGTTCTACAACCCCGTTCTAACGGTCACCAACCTTTTCGTTCGAAGGGTCGGCCACCCATAAACTGACTCCTGCAGTATGAGGTCCGCTAACTCCGCGTCACACACGACATAGTCCCGGCTACCCATATCACTAAATCCCCACCAGTTTGTTTATGAGGTCCGCTTGCTATGTGTTGTACTGAGTAAGTTCTAACCGTCAAATTCACCCGCGGAATTTGAGGAGAAACTTCAAACAGCACTACCGTATAGTTCCGTTGGGCTTTGACCACCAGTTCACCCCGGGGAACTGAGGCGGGACTCCAACAGCATCAACATCTCAACTTTCATCACATCAACATTTTCATTCTCATTTCTATCTCTTCCATTTAAAAACATTCGATCACTTTCTCGAAAAATGTGTCGGGTCGTATCGTCTTGAAAAAGAACGTGCACATGCATTAATTTCATAAAACAAAATCCTCCGTTTAGAATCGTTCATGATAAACCTTCTGCTCGTAACCCATCTTACGAAAACATGTTACTTAACGACAAAAGTTCTTTCTTCCGGGGATTTAAATCAAAACATAAGGATTCATTCTCGTTCTTGGATTTGTTGGCGTGTTTTAAGATTCGTACGTCGAATCGCCACTTGGTTTGTCTAAACCAAGAAAGTACCCTACTAGAAAACTCTAGTAGTTGAATCCGTTTGGCGTGTTTTAAGATTCGTTCGTCGAATCGCCACTTGGTTTGGGCTAAACCAAGAAAAAGCCTGACTAGACATGCTAGTCATAGATTCTATTTGTTAGTCTGAATAGATTAAGAATATTTATTCAATAATCCCGGAAAATCTCATTTCATTTAAAAAGCTCTTTTCTTCAGAAAATCGGTCGGGCATTATAACTGCGTAAATTTGAAAAGTCGATTTTCATTCAGGCATTATAACTGGGTAATTTAGTTTCCCAAAAGTCCATCGAACATTATAACGGTGCATTTTGATAGTCAATTTTAATTCGTGTATAGTAACGACTAAGTGTGTTTTTTTTTTTAAAGTCTAATTGTTCATAAAATCACTAATCACCAACATAATCACGTTTAATCATAATTAAGCACGTTTAAGCAAAATAATAACATAATCAATATAAACTAGTAAATACTAATCTAAGGTTAAGATAAAGTATCTACCTTAATTCCGATGATTAGTCGGAAGCCGATAAGCTAGTTGAATTCCGGCGGCGTAACGACTAGTCGACCTTTGCTCGAACACTTTCTTGCTAACTTATTCTACCTTTCTAAGATCTAGGGGTGGTCGAGGGTGGTGGAGTGTGGTGGTTTAGGATGAGTTTCAAGAAGAACACTCAAGAACTCACTCAAGAACACTAGAAAGCACAAAGTGGAGAAGTTGGGAGGTTTTGGTGTGAAATGAAGCAAGGAGAGTGAGCTATTTATAGGGAAGTAATGAGGTTCACCTCCCCCGAAGATAATCACCAGCCAAAAACCCTCCCCACAAGTGTCCAAACAACCTTTTGCAAAAGCAAAAATTAGGTTTTAAAGACTAGTTTTAGGTTATAAGAAATTCCCCACCAAATTTCCCACCAACTTAAAGATTAGTTTTAGGTTATAAGTAATCTCCCACCTAATCAAGGTTAGCTTTAATAAAATAAAATAAGAGTTGGGGATTTAGTAAGGCTTCCGGACGCAGTGTGGTGAAATACCCGGTGTGTACGCGTTTATTTACGGCGCGAAAAGTATAGTTAAACAGGTTAAATCTAATTCGTTTAATCTAACCAAACCAAATTATAAACTATAATTATTTAAAAATAAAACCGCATTAATAAATCGAAATTTTTTATTTACAAAATTTCGGGTTATTACAGGCAGTCACCTACCCTTCCACCGCCGCCTGCAGAGTCACGTGGGTGATGGGAAGTGTCCCAGGGTGATGTGACCTATCGAACCCACGTGACATGACGTCAGCAGGAACGCGGCGTCTGTGGCAGAGATGGAAGTCACATCAATTGTCATTCCGAGCGTGAATGACAGGCGCGTGAGGGGCACCGAGCCCGTGGGTCGCACGCCCCCTCTGCCTATAAATACCCCACTATAACTACCACATGGGGGTATTCCTCTCTCCTCATTTACTACCCTCATAACTACATTTCTCTTTAGATTTCCGGCACATCTCCTCCCTCCGGTGACTGATTTAGCCATCGGAGTGCCTTCCCGGACCACCACCGTCCGGGTTAGGCACTAACGTGGTTGTCTACTTGTGCAGGTCATCCTCTCCGGCGAACAGCCAGGGACCAGGCACGATCCAGCCATTCTATTGTCATCCATCCCACTCCAAAAGGCCCAAAGAGCTCATTTCGGCGAAGGGACCCCCACAGGGTTGTACGGTACAAAGGTGATGTTACAAAACATATGCAGTAGTACGTACTCGTTTAAGTATGTACTAATAAATAGATCAGTTTGCATTTACAGACTTACATTACAAAGAATAGTCATACTACAATATTGAGCACAAAAGTTGAATTGGGTCATCTTCCTCGGCGTGGCCTGGTAGTTGGATAATATTACTTTATAGTGGGATCCACACAATTTCTATCAATATGAGAGAGGATAAGGTTCACCTTCTTTTAAGAAGGGTGAACAAAATTCCACTCCCAAAGAACGCAGAAGAACCCACAAAACGGAAGAAGTCAAAGCGGTCAAGAATAATAATTCATTTGTTCACATTACTTTACATGGGAATTACATATCATTCTCGACAGGGAAGTCCCAAATAAAAGTGAATGCATCTTAATGCTTAGACTATTACAAACTAACTATGAATTCTAGATTTAACTAAAAGATCAACTGAGAATCTCCTTCGAACCGAGCATCAAGCCGAATCCTCTCTTCTCTTGGCCGTCTGGGATACCAACACCGAGTAATCTGAGCTGAGAGAGGGGAAGTTAATAAATCGGGAAGATCACTCCCCGACCAGGAAAGGGTGGCGTCGGACCCTATTGATAGTAACCATCCCGCTCCTAGTAGATAGTACTGGACTCCTTGAATCTTCTTCAAGATAATCATGGGAAAGAAGAAGTTCATCCCGTGACTATACTTGGTTCGATCGATTCACTCCATGACTATACTTAGCACAATCATTAGGACAAAACACTCGGAAATCCACACACCAACACATGAAACTCTGCCGCTTGAAGCTCATCTAAGAACTGCAGGAGCCTAAAAGGGAGCATGACCAAACGAGACGTGTATCAAGCCATCCCCAACGAGGAACTCGGAGAAACCCGCAAGCCCACCTCGAATCCAATGGAAGTGAAAGGAGCAAGTAGAAATTGTGATCTGATTAAACAATCCACAAGATATTTATAGGAGGATGAGGGAAATCCCACTCATGTGCTTGAAGAATGAGAAGGGTAAGAAATGCATGACGTGACAAATCTCTAACTAACTCAGGGATCATTAGTACATCACTAGGTGGAATGGTATCATGTCAAATCACGACACAGAGGGATCCCTGACAACAAAGAAGGAAAGAAACTCGGTCATATCCGCGATCGGGAGTCTTTACTCAGGAAAGCGCCCGATAGCCATAACACAACGATGAAAGAACTCACAACCGAGGAGGTAATAACTTGCCAAAGAAGCATCATGGGAACACCAATAAATAGGAAGGAGGATTCATGAACAAGTAACTAAGCACACTGTGGGAGGCGCTTCACCGGAGTTACTCTCTTAATCCTTCTCACCTGGTTTTAAGAGATGATGTGATGGCTAAACCTGGCTTGAACCCTTAGTGTTGGCCTGAAAAGACAACCTGCACACTGAACACCCGTGTTAGTCTCTAGCCCAGACGGTCGTGGTCCGGGAAGACACTCCGACGATTAAGTAAATGACAGGAGGAGGAGACGTAAGCTGAAACGTTTAGAGAAAAGAAGAGTTTTGCATGTGAAGAGTTTTCTGGATAGTGCGTGATGGTGTCAAAAATTCCGTCTAGAGGGAGGTAGGAGAGTCCCCCTTTTATAAGCGAGGAGTTACTTGCTCACCAAGTCCCTCATGGGCCTCACGCGCTCCGTCTGTACCTGACACTCCACGTGGTCAGGTCAGAATGTCTTGGGCAGACCCACCGCTTCGACTTACGTCATGCCTGTTACACCTAGTATAGGTCAATTGGTTTGGGAGGACTCCCTAGTCCATCATGTGGTCCTGCAGGTGAAGCAGGCTGACTCGTTGACTGACGTATGTCAAGCATGCCTCATTTTGAGTTGTAAGGAGTGAGTCGGCTGGACGAGGCCGAGTTCCCCGACGCCCACAGGTTTGGGGAACCTTTGACATGGCAATGGGAAAAACAATTATTTACGAGCGAGAATCCCTACCAATCGGTCCAGGTGCGATCTCTCGGGAAGTCCTGCCAACAGCTCAAGGGTTGCTTCGGTACAATGCCGAGGATATGACACCGAAGAAAATCACATCAAGCCACCGGTTCGGAGGCGTGAATGACACATATCTAGGAATTCGTCACACCTGATGCTAAGCGGAACAATGCCGAGGCCACCTTCTGTTTGGCGGGGTTGACAGGGTTCATCCCCCATTCATAACTAGTTCTTTGGGGGTCACGACTCCCCTGCACACCTTTTTACAGTTGAATGAACCTTGGCTAATCCAACCGCTACACACACTTTTACACTTCTACTTCATAAAAGAAAACAATCTCTTCCTTAAGTGAACTAACTTGACCGTCTGAGGGTATTTCCAGTCAAAAACTCCCGAATCGGAATACCTCTAACGGATTTCTTTGGTTGAATGTGTGTAGAAGTTCGTCCTTAGACATTGGTCAAAGTCTCTCATCCCCAAAATAGAAGTTCAAGGTGAAACTCCTAAGCAAGAAGGATCTCTGAGATTTTTTGCCCTCACAGTGGACTAATATAAAAGAGGCCACGGTTAAAGATGTTAAGACTTCAACATTACTAGTAATGAAATCTTCTGAATCGATGCTTGCTTTCAGATCTATAGATGCACAGTTATGCATACGCACATTCACACAAAAAAACTTTCTATCTCATAGAAACAGGATGGTATAACAAAAAACCAAAAGCCAACCCTTGAACTGCACTGCAGGAATTGAATAGGTGGAACTGCTGAAATAAGTTCTTCTATCAAAACTCACATTATGTAGGGGTGATTATGGGTATTAATCAGCCATGCGTCATTAACCACCCAATGTTCAGATTCAACGAAGCTCCTGAGACCGACCGAGTGTCTCAATTTCATTCACCGTAATAAGGGAAATTCCTACCGTTTTCCATCATGAAAAATTCTCACGATGCATAATCAAAAAGATAATAAAAAAGATAGGTTAAGATGGGTTAGCGACTGGGGTTGGAATTGATTTAGTTTAGAAGGGCTTGGGGTCCTATTCCCATACTTGGATGATAGTAAAACTATTTGATGCCCAAAAGGAGAGATTGGCCACGGCCCGCTGTGGGTACACTAAGTAAGCGACCCATTCTACTCTATCATTCAATCGTGATAGCTTGCCTTTCTACAAAGATCCCAATCCCAAGAAAGAAAGTAGGAATATTGGCTTGGTCCATCCCTTCGTGGAGCACTTCCTGCCCCGGAGCGCGGGTATCAACGTCCACCCGGCGACGAGACCACGGAGTCAAAGCCCGATGCAATTCAAATTCTTAGTCATTCACTCCCGCCCCGCCCCTCCTTCCCTATTTATTTGGTATTGCTACCGCACCTGTAGAAGAAAGAAGCTAAGATTCATAGTTTTTGTTGCCGATGGTACGATTGGTCTCGATGAATCAAAGAAAGTGAACTCGTTTAGTCGAAAAGAAAGAATCAATGGATAACTACCAAATCCAATGACTTTGATTTGTTCGTACCATTGTGTCATTGATCACTATTGGGTCGGTTGGTGACTCACCCCAACATCGAGAAAGGTCAAGCATACATGTTTTATGAAATGATCAGCGGTCTCATTTATGCTATGTCTTGCATTGTGTTTGCGTGTGTTTATTGAGCTTTATTCACTTCAGCGCCATGCGCTTTGCTTCCCTTTATAGAAGAGAGAGACCGATGTCTTGAGAGTGAAAAGCAAGCGCAAGAGATAGAAAGGATGTTGGGATTCATCAAAATAAAATCGGTTTTTAGTTTGTGGTTTTATCAAAATATTCCTTGTGCCTTGAGAAAGCTACTAAAAGAGTTTTGGGTTGTTGGCTACTTGAAAGGGTGCGACCTTTGGTGAAAAGGTACATCCTTTGGTGAAAGGGTGCGAGTCTTGGTGAAAGGTTGTGTCCCTTGGTGAAAGGGTGCAACCCCTTGCAAAAAGGTGCGTTGGGTCTATAAATAGAGCCATAGGCACAATCATTTGGCACACATTCTAGATGCCATTACTCTGCCAAAATACTTTGGTTGCTTTCTTGTTTTGTTACACCGTTACTCTGCAGAAACGGTGTTAACAAATCCTTGGTTCAGTTGATCACAAATTCGATTCAGTATTCTGTCTGTCCTTCAGTTTGTGCAGACGCAGGCAGAAGATCATTTGATTGATTAGGCTTCGTTGTATCCTCGAACAGATTCGCTATCAACCCGATGCACACCAAACGGTGGGGCGAATACTGTTTTTGGAAAGCGACTCAGTAACGTGCCTCGAAGCAAGTTCTAATAGGTTTCTCCATCAAGGCGTTCAGATTTCTCGAAGACTCCCAGATTTGCACCAACAAAGGATAGTCCCTCGCGCGTTCGCACGAACTACTATAAAATGTTGAGATCATTAGATCATTAGTGAAAGAAGGACCAACGACGATCCTATCCTAAAGGAGGAGTCAGAGTAGGAGGAGTCAGTTTTCTTTGAAGATCGAGGAAGAAATCGTACAATTATGCCATTCGGAAGAAGTCTTCTATAGAGGGAAAGCATGTTACGTGTAAGTGGAGAAGAGAAAAGATCTCCAGAGATTTGCAAAAGCATGTTACGTGTAAGTGGAGAAGAGAAAAGAAGTGGAGAAGAGAAAAGATCTCCAGAGATTTGCAAAAGCATGTTACGTGTAAGTGGAGAAGAGAAAAGATCTCTAGAGATTTGCAAAAGCATGTTACGTGTAAGTGGAGAAGAGAAAAGATCTCCAGAGATTTGCAAAATGTCTCCCCCCCCCCCCCCCAATGAGTACCTTTTAATACAAAATATAACTTCAATGTAACTCAACACATGTCATGTTACAGTTACAACAAATCGAACGGAAATACAAGAATATAACTAAAAGATTGAACGGTCAAAGAGTGAAATTTTCTCCAAAGTTCCCATACCCATCAACCAAACAAATCCTAGCTAGGACGATTTTGAAGTTTTTTTTTTTTTTTTCTTTCTGAATGGCCGGGCTAGCTTGATTATGAAGTCTATTGCCAGATGTTTTCCATGAAATCAACAGAGGTGCAGGAGGGGGAACCTTTGAACCTGCACTTGACACAGCCAACGCAAGCACATGACATGCTACCTCTTTTAATTTCAAGCTGGATTACCGAAAAGAAGAACACATTTGTCATGTTACAGTTACATTTCAGCTCTGCGTTCTTTCCCTGTGCACCTATATAACAGTCAGGGCCGGCCCCGATATTTGGGTTGCCCAAGCCCGACTATAAGCTTGATTAGCTAAGTCATAAAAATAAAAAAGACATACAACTCATAAAAAAAATATTACATTGTGCTTTTAGCTTGAATTACATCAAAAATATAAAAATCAAAATGTAATCCTAGTTATAGTGCCTTATGATTAAGCAAATTCTTCCTAATTTTTACTATATCCGAGAAAGATACGTTTTCCCTTCTCCGAATAATCAGTTCTTTTTAAGTATGTCGGGACAAAGGCCGATTTCACATTCTTGGACCAAAAAATAAAGGTCAGGACCCAAGAGTCTGAGGAACCAAGAAAATTACATTTGTCTCTCGCAAAGGAAAATTGACCAAATACGGGGCCAACCCTAATAAAAAATATTTATAAATACATTTAAATGATGTTCGAAAGATTTGAAACTTGGATTCTACAACCCCAAAAGACTAATAACATTTTTGCACTAGTTGTGTAAAAGGTATATTTTATCTACAATATAAATCCAACTGAAAAATAAGGTCAAAAATCAAATGTCAAAAAATTATTTAAATGATGTTCAAAAGATTTGAAACTTGGATTCTACAACCCCGAAAGACTAATAACATTTTTGCACTAGTTGTGTAAAAGGTATATTTTATCTACAATATAAATCCAACTGAAAAATAAGGTCAAAAAATTTTACTACTGAGACTTGAACCTTGCCCACTAGGCAAGTGAGAGCATGCGCAGGCCCGGGCCTGGGGCCCCTTCTCGTAGAAAAAAAAAAATTTATATATATAAAAAAAAAATTATATATAAAAAAAAAATTTATATATATATAGCCCAATCTTCTAGTCCACACCTCCCGTTAATAAGAAAAAAATGGTTTTTTTTGTGTTGCAAATTATTTTTGGAAAATCCGAGCTGTCCAATGTGTTCAGAAGGTGTTTTCAAGGGTCCACGCGGGAAATCTTCAAAAAAAAAAATACCGGGAAGGACTTGATCCAAGCAATTTTCGCAAAAACTGTATATATATATTTTTTGCGAAAATTGCTTGGATCAAGCCCTTCCCGGTATTTTTTTTTGAAGATTTCCCGCGTGGACTCTTGAAAACACCTTCTGAACACATTGGATGGATCGGATCCTCAAAAAAATTTTGGATCACCGAGGTCCGGAAGTCCGGAGTCCGCACTAGAAGTGCCCCCTATATATATATGAAGGGCCTCAAATTGAGAATAGGGTTGAGGCCTCGCGAAACACAGGGCTGGGCCTGAGCATGCGCAGGCCAACCACTCAAGCTTTTGCCTTGTGATAAAAACCGAAGTAATTTACATATGATATATATCTCTTCAATAAATTTTTTTTTTTTTTGGTTGCCCCTCCCGGGGGGTTGCCCAAGCCCGGGGGCTTGCGGGGCTTACCCCGGGGGCTTGCGGGGCTTACCCCGGGGCCGGCCCTGATAACAGTAAATATTGTTAGACTCGAGAAATAACGTATTGAAAATCGTCAATTAATAATGGATCCATAAAATAAATTTTTATTTCAAAGCCGCGCATAGAAATCTTTTTTGCTTGTGAATCAGATATGGCCTCATGCGAAACTATAACAAAAAATTGCTTTTGCTTAACAATCACAATGTTCCATGCATGATATAGAAGCCATTAATGCAAAAAGTAAGCATCTTACGAAATAATTTACTTTAAAAAAAAAAAAAAAAGCATGCTGATACCATGAATAGTTTTATGACAGAAATTATGCAGAAGTACAATAGCGTCGCGAAAACCGAGTTTGTAGAAAATCTAGTTCTTTTAGTAGTCTTGTAAAGTTGGTTTTAGCCTAGCTTCCAAGATGACAAAAAAAAAAAAAATAAAAAATCGAGCATGCCCTACGAATTCTGCCATATTAAACCCGCGAAAAGAATGAACTATGCCTCGAAAAGAATTAACACATAAATTTTGAAGCAGAAATTTGGGGGAGTGAGAGAGATCTCTCCGACCTCAAGTGTTTTTAATCTGGTAGATCACGAATCCGATGACGTCAACGTAGCTGGATGGCTCTGAAGATCTTTATCTTCATCTTCAGCCTCCTCGCCACCTTCAATTTTGCCGGCACAGCTTCTCATTTTTCACGCTAACCAAATGTTTGGTGGTGGGTCCTGTTGCTAAAGGTTGAGGTCTATTTATAAGGGGATTTACAGGTCAACAAAAGACTGGAAATGTGTTTTTGTGCAAGACGTTTATTAGCCTGTCCTATATTTGTCTCACAGGGACCACCGCCATTAAAAAAGTGACATGTGGAGCTGATACATTTCTGCAAAAACAATAAATTTTATTTAGGTTCCAAGCGCTATAAATTGTGGAGCTGATACATTTCTATTCTCTATGGCTTGTACAAATAGCAAAATTGGACAATATGTAAGTGAGCAATAAGTACGTATAGATTCATTTCCTTTCTTTGAAGATATTTAACAAGTGGATCCAATGGTATAGTTAATGATAGTCGATTGTGGTGACTTTTCACATGGACAATCAGAAAATATTTTGAACAAATTAAACGTGTCAAGTCATTTGGCCGAGGTAGGATTTCTACAATCTAGTATATGTTAAGCGTATTCAAAACGGTCTACCGTGAGTTGGCTAGTTCTTCTAGAAGAATGCTATGGGGGCCTTTTTCACCACACACTAGTGTGGACCAGCCATTAGTTGTGTGGAACCCCAAGAAAGCTTGCATATTTATATGCTAATTAAATGCAATGGGTCCTAGTATTATTATACCCTTTTAATTTTGAACTATAAATTTGTTTTTTTTTTTTGGTACATCGGAATATCAAAAGAACAACATAAACAGGAATCAACAACAGCAAGAAGAACATAGATCAACAACAAGAATGATCCCACAAATCAAAAGGATCGGGTTACAGAGAAGAAGAAGGATCTGCCTCCAGCTTCACCGACGTCGGGGTCTTACTATGCCGCGCCGCCGTCATTCTTGTTGCCGCCTGAGAACCGCCCACCACAACCTCCAGCAGAAGCCATAGAAGCCGGACCCAAGATCCATCACAGATTGGTGATGGTCAAACCAAAAAAAACAAGAGATAGGGCGAATCCAACTCTCACGAGGAGAGTGACTCAGCCCAGATCTTCATGGGAGAGGAGAATCGAGAGAGGAGGGGAGGGGTGAGGGGCGGAGGGGTCGGTGCAGGGGAGGGGATGAGGGGCGGCTGGAAGTGAAGATGGGAAACCCTAAGAGAAAAAGTGCAGAGCACTTTCTCTCTCTAACCCCTCTCTCGAGTTTGTGCCTTTAGGTCCATCACTTTGTATTGAACTATAAATTTGTTGATGTGGGTTCCAAATTGCTTGCCTTATTTGATTAGGGAGACAGATATAACAATATTGTGGGTGCCACACAAGATTTAAATATTTACGGTAAGCTAACTAATTACAATGGGTCCTACTTGGGGCCCACGTACCCTAATTAACAAATTAATGATTTAATGGTTTGGAAGTCTATTTTCGATTCCACGAAAGATGACAGAAAATCTTATTCCCGCTTTTGTTATAGGTATAGATCAATAAAAGGCGAGGGGCAAACTCAACCGAGTTCTTCTGTTTAGTTTAGCTTAGAAATTGTTTTCCAAAGAACCAAAAAATATGTACTATATCAAAGAAATCGGTAAGTCAAATATTGATATAGAACTGGTTATACCAATTTTCTCAAGGCGAAGGCCGCTTTGATATAGAATTGTAGATGAAAATGTAACTTACTGGTCGATGATACGATTGCAAAATTGAAATGGTGTACCCGTAGCACAAACAATGATGTTTGTAATTTTCATTCTTAATTAGATCTATTTTTTTTTAAGTTCAGGCTTTTCATAGGAATTTTAGTAAGCTATTCAGAATCCTATCGCTCCTCTCCCTCCTCTGCTGGGCAACCCCCACCTCTCCACCTTGCAATCACGCACCAAAGTTTTATTCCAGTGGTGTAGGCAAAGGGTCGGGGACTACTTTTTGGGGTAAGTAGGCCCCGTGGACCAAGGCTAGGGGCAGTGGAGTAGGGTTAGTTGCCATGTGATGGATCCCAGGATTCACCGCGACGATTGCCCTCCTCTCTCCTGTGGTAGTTGTGATGGTAAAGACAAGCAGCATAGATGAATGCATCGAGTCATTTCCTCCCCGGCCTTCATAAACTCCGTGCTCCAATACACTACGTAATGGCCTATTTGGGTCGAGGGGGTAGCACGCGAAGTGTAACCTTAGACTATATAGTTGTTGTTGTTGTACGTTGTTGTTATTATTGTAGTTTCTGCCAGTGTAGAAATACATACGTCAATACGATTTGATAATGATAATGCCAAAGATCTTAAAGCACAAGGTATATATATCTGTAAATGGAATCGGATTTCTTACTTTGGGAGTGGCTTAGATATTAGGTAAATGAAATGCAATGAACAACAACCATGTCCTTCAACAGTCCAGTTCAAATATGATGACTGTGAGGTAGGTGCAACCATCCATATCATGGCCCCCAATGCACAACAAAGACTTGCCCCTATCGGATACCAAATATGTGTATGTTGTTGCTTTGTGACCATTCTGAGAGAGAGAGAGAGAGAGAGAGAGAGAGAGAGAGAGAGAGAGAGAGAGAGAGAGAGAGAGAGAGAGAAGATCAGTCTTACTAAAAAATATAGCGAAAGAATTATACAATACTCTAACATGATATTGAAGGGCTAGTTTGAGAAGACAGTGGTCAATAGCACACTTTATCTCGAACTTCATTGACCATCACAGACCATAACTTAAAATGCACTTGCCTCACATGCATTATACCCTAAAAGTAGCGTGACACACCTACTCTGAGTGCAAATCAAACATCATTAATGCAAATTCAATATTTTGATTCGTTTATGATTAATGAGTATATGAATACATATGTGTAGGGAGAGCGCATTGAATTTGTCTGTTTCTTTTTCTTGCCAGTTAGATTCAAAATATAAAGACCTTATTAGAATTACTTTCTTTATAAGATCTTTATATGAGAGAGAAATAATTAGCCATGAAAATAGGTGTATGTGCATCTATACATACTAATAGCACATTAAAATTTGAACTTACAACAACTAAGAACATGCACAAGTCTATGGATGCAGATGGAACAGGAATGACAAAGGCCCCTATCCCACCCCGTCGAGTCTAGGGAACCTTGTCCATGCTAAGGACCATGCCCATACCCATGCCCTCAACCACAATGTGAAATCCCACTGCATCTCGTTAGCCTAGCTAAAATAACACTATGAACTTATCAAGTCAGAAAAAACCAATGAAAAGAGAATTAGGAATGGATGGCACATCGGGAATGGAAAATTTGTGGCATATAACCTCTAATGAGGGACAAAACAGACATAATTTTAACAATTATTCTGAAAAGTAAGGAAATTCCATAAATGTTAGCATACTAAACATATATGCAAACACAACACATACGCATATAGAAGTAGAAATTGATCTGGATCTTAAACTAACCTCGGCAAAGCATGGAACAAGTTTTTAGTTAGAGAGACAAGGATATCTGTATGCTTGTGTGAGCGCCTGCACACATAGAGAGCCCAATTTGTTAGATCATCAATTTTCAAAGAGATACTTGCAAACCTACCAAACCCGTGGTTATAACCTATCAATCTGAGGTAACCTCTTGTGGTGCTTTGGAATGCTTCAATTACAAGAAAGAGCACTTGAGAGACAATAACGGGAAGAGCATAGAGAAAGAAGAGAGAGGTGGTTCAAAAGATGAAATTAGTGGTAAGAGATGGAAAATGGACGAAGAATATATAGAGGGAGGCACCATTAGCCGCCACAAGGACACGAAAAGATGCAGAAAACCCTAGTTAGATATCATCTACCCTTTATATGATGGACATTATTGGAAATGAATTATTTCCTAAAGGGTGGTTGAGTGATTTTGTAACGCCCCACATTTTGCGAAAAGCGTTATGGATTATTATTACAATTTAAAGTCGGTCTTAAACAGTAATAATAATAACCAAAAATACATATAGGTGATCTATCCTTCACAGATTACAAAAAGGTAGACCGGGTGGACTCGATGGCTCCGTACGTTCCTTGATCTGGTCGTGCTCCATGTCGGCAGCTCCTTCGGCGCTATATTATTCCTCCTGTTCGTCGACATAGTCTGACATAATACGTCGGAGTCATGAAGCAACATCGTTATATTATGTCAGGGTTACACAAGTGCAACACCGTGAGCGAGGACGCTCAATAGATACCCTACCCCAACTTTAAACTAGCAATTCTAGAACAATAAAGTTAGCAGGTAAATAGTTGAAAATCATTTATCAAAACATTAAGTTCATGAATGTCAATGCATAAGTATCAAATCAAACTAGAGTGCAGCTTTAATGAAATCAGTATCCCGTTTCTTTTCAAATTAGAGTGCGGTATCATTATCTCGTAATAGTTCGCGTAATAGAATTCTTCTTCAAATTTCATTAAGTTGCTGGCCCGTTCTACTTCCCCTTTCTAACAATCACCAACTAACTGTCTCACACCACTCGAAAGTTATTGGCCCATTCTACAACCCCATTCTAACGGTCACCAACCTTTCCGTTCGAAGTCCCGGCTACCCATAACACTGACTACCCGCAGGTTATGAAGTTCGTTCACTCCGCGTCACACACAACATAGTCCTGGTTTTCTTATAGCACCGAACTTAACATCCTGTTTATAAGATCCGTTTACTATGTGTTGTACTGAGTGAGCTTCGAACACCAAATTCTCCCCGCGGAATTTGAGGCGGAACCCAAACAGCACTACCATATAGTTCCATTGAGGTTTGACCACCAGTTCACCCTGGGGAACTGAGGTGGGACTCAAATGGCAATATTGTCTCAATTTTTATCACATCATCATTTTCATTCTTATCTCAATTTCTTCTTGTGAAAACAATTGTTTATTTTCTCGAAAAACGTGTTGTGTCATACCGTCTCGGAAAACATGCACATGCCATAACTTCATAAAAAATCCTCCGTTTAAAATATTTCCAATAATCATGTTACTCAAAGACAAAAATTCTTTCTTCCAAGAATTTAAAAAAAAACATTAAGGGTTATGCTTGCTTTTGGATTTGTTGGCGTGTTTTAAGACTCATTCGTCAAGTCGCCACTTGGTTTGGGCTAAACCAAGAAAGAGCCTTACTAGAAACTCTAGTAGTTTGAATCCATTGGCGTGTTTTGAGATCCGTTCTTCGAATCGCCACTTGGTTTGGGCTAAACCAAGAAAAAGCCTGACCAGACATTCTAGTCGTGGATTCTATTTGTCAGCCTAAATAAATTTAAAATATTTATTTAGTAATTCCGGGAAATCTCGTTTCATTTGAAAAACTCTTTTGTTCAGAAAATCAGTTGGGCATTATAACTGCGTAAATTTGAAAAGTCGATTTTCATTCGGGCATTATAACTGCAAAATTTTATCTTCCAAAAGTTCATCGGGCATTATAACGGTGCATTTGGATAAGTCAATTTCAGATCGTGCATAGTGACGACTAAGTGTGTTTTTCAAAGTCAATCTTTCATTAAACCGCTAATTGTCCAACATAATCTCGTTTAAACATAATAAAGCACATTTAAGCATAATAATGACATATTTAAAATGAACTAGAAAATACTAATCTAGGGTTAAGATAAAGTATCTACCTTAATTTCTGATGATTAGTCGGAAGCCGATAAGCTAATTGGATTCTGTGGACGGTGAAAATCCACGCGGCTCGCTCTCGAAGGTTCGGATGTGAAGATGAAAGAAAAATGTGAGTCGCCACCCGGGGTTTAAATTTGGAAAATGTTTGGTACCCGAGAAACCGTTTTAAGAATAATTGTTGACTCTCATGCCATTTTGGAAAAGGGTTTGATCTGCGAAAAGATTCTTTTTGGATTCGGAAGCCAGGTTACGCGCGGGGAAGGTTTTATTAAAAAGCACCCCGCTCGCCCGGGAGATTCCCGGTCTCTACTAAATAATTTGTGGGATTTTTGCAGAAAATATTTTGTTAAAAACCTTGACAATCAAACAAGAAAATAAAGAAATAAATTAAAACCATAACGGAAATAAAATTTAAACAAGGAGGACCAAATAATAATAATAAGAAAACAAAAAGAAGAAAAATGTAATAAACAAAAGAATTACAGAAAGAGAACAGAAGAACAGAGTATGAACAGGGGAGAAACAGAGTATAAAAGTTTGATTCAAATGGGAGCCGCGCGGCTCCTGCGCGGGAGCCATGCGGCCTACACTGCAAGCCGCGCGGCTTGCGTGTAACCCTTTTTCAAAAATTTTGTTTTGGGACCAGCGAGTCCAAAACCCGTTTAAAACTTGATTTTCTTCTTCAAATCTACTCCAAATGAGTTGTTTTTGTTTGTGAACAAATTATTGAAGTGAAATTTATTTCCGATACGGATCGTACCGTGCGTTTATCGAGAAAAATCACCCGATACGGCTCCGAAAAGCCGGTTTTTGTTTTGAAAACGATTTTTCGAGTCAATATACAGTTGTTGAAACCGTTATTAACCCAGGAATGCCCTCGGAGAGCTGCGATTTGAAAATCGAAATTCGAAAACGATTTATACCTTTCTGGAACTCGAAACAGAGGTTGAAAACTTCGGATTTTTCGGGTTTGAGCTTGTACAATCAAGGTTTTGTATGAATAGGAATGGTATAGAAGAATCGAAATGGAATGGAAGGTGTGGAGTTTCGGGGAATTTGTTGGCGATTTCGGCTGAGAATTTCGCCGGAAAATCAAACAGAAATTCTCTCGGGGATCGTTTTTCTCGGTGTCTTGAGAGGAAGGAAATGGCCTCTATTTATAACCGGTTTGGAGGGAATAATTATGATGATATTCGGCGGTGCTGTGATGATGATATTCCCGAACTGGTTTGTCAGGAATTTTTCAGAGGATAACAATACTAGCCGCGCGGCTTGTGTGAGGGAGCCGCACGGCTTGTATGAGGGAGCCGCGCGGCTTGTGCAGAAAAATGAGAACCGTACGGCTTGTATGAGGGGCCACACGGCTTGTGTGGTTAGGTTCTCAACTTCTGGGACAAGTTCCAAGCCAGTTCAATCGCTTCATTCGTCATCGGGCATGCACGGGTATCCAAAATTGGGGTGTCTACAGTTGCCCCTCTTTGGCGAGGCTTGGTCATCATTCTGAGATGCAAGTCACGTCAAAGATATATAGACGTCCCAATTTTGAACGCCCAAGTGCAAGAGAAGAGGAAAATGATTCAAAAACATGGTCGAGCAAGGAGCTTCCTACGTACCCTGTTTGTAGGGATCAGACCGATTGCAGTTCGGGGCTAATGAATTTGAGAAATACCCAGAGGGATTTTGGAAAAACTTGGATCGCCTTCTGAAGACGTCAAACGATTCTCAGAAAATCAGAATGACACCTGACGGATTTAAAACGAAAATTGATTTTTAGAAGATCATAATGATACCTGACGGATTTTAAAAACAATGATTTTTTTAGAAAATCATAATGATACCTGACGGATTTTAAAAACAATGATTTTTAGAAAATCATAATGATACCTGACGGATTTTAAAAACAATGATTTTTAGAAAATCATAATAATACCTGATGGATTTTAAAAACAATGATTTTTTTAGAGAATCATAATAATACCTGACGGATTTTAAAAACAATGATTTTTAGAAAATCATAATAATACCTGACGGATTTTAAAAATGATTTTTAGAAAATCATAATACTTGACGGATTTTAAAAATGATGATTTTTTTAGAAAATCATAATACCTGACGGATTTTAAAAATGATGATTTTTTTAGAAAATCATAATAATACCTGACGGATTTTAAAAATGATTTTTAGAAAATCATAATACCTGACGGATTTTAAAAATGATGATTTTTTTAGAAAATCATAGTTGTGCCTGACGGACTTTAAAAATGAAAATGATTTTTAGAAAATCAGAGTTGTGCCTGACGGACTTTTAAAATGATTTTTAGAAAATGCTTATCAAAATAAACACCTTTGAAAGTTAATGAATGCCGTTGAGGGCTTTTTTAAACGCGGGAAACTTTAAAAAGAAACGTGGGATTAGGACGCAGTGGGCCCCCTTTTTTGAAAGTATGAACGAACAGGGGGGTAAGTGTAATTTTGGAAAGAGAGGGGGTGAACCGCACGGTTCACCTATGCAAGCCGCACGGTGTAGGCGACGAGTCGTGCAGGCTCCCATGTTCCCAGAAATCGAAATTTCTTCTGGTAACCACCTTATACCTCGGGTATTACGCTCTTTCTCTCTAAGTTTCAGTCTTTCGTTGCCACAGAGAGCCGATCTGACCATCCCTCTACTTTTCTTGTTGATTTTCTTCCAAAAATCTCAAAACCCAAAATCAAAACCTTGAAATTATCGGTTATGGCCAGTTCCGGTGAACCCGTGGCCCATTCCGGTGGTCCCGACGATCGAGGGAGCGACTCTTCTTCTTCTATCGGTCATACGTCGTCACCGGCGGCTGAGGATAGTCGAACGGCGGCGGATCCGACCGTGGGTGATTCGGTTTTGACTAATCCGGGTGAGGGTGACTCAAACGTGATTATTCCCACCGATGTCGATCAAAATCCCGTACCGATTGGTGATGAGGATGAAGGAGGGGACCGCACGGCTGGCGGTGGTCACCGCACGGCTGCCGACGGGCACCGTGCGGCCGGCAGAGGTGATGTCTTACCGGTGGAGACATCTGGAGTTGATCCGGTTCAGATCCATGAGGATCCGGTCGTAGGTGCTTCCTTGGAGGGTAATGTTAGTGCCGTTCATGATTCGGAGAGCACGGCGATTGACCGGGTTGAGTTGCATGGCACCATTGGTGGTGATCAGAGTATTGCCGATGTCCGGGTAAGTACCACGATTACTCCCAGTGTTTCAATACCCATGGATTTAGACTTGAATGTTTCCATTTCTGAGATTGAGATGACTGTGGGTGGTGTTGACTGTTTGGTTGACCAGAGGGCTGTTGAGGGTGCTGTAGTTGGGGAGGTTGAGGTCCCTCAGGAGGTTATGAGTGCGGTGTTAGGTGGTGACACGCCAGTTGGCGGAGACTTGCCCCCGACTGGTGTTGTTGAGTCCGGGGATGTAGAGATGGAGGATTTAGGTGCGACGGACGATAGCGGCGGTGAGGACGGAGATGGTGGTGAGTTACAGAGAGAGAGAGAGTACTTGCACTGGGGACGCACCCGTTGAGAGAGTGGAGATTGAGAGGGTACAGGCTGAGAGGACGGCCCCTGTTATACCTGTTGCCCGCGTTTTTAGGAGCTTGACCCGGGTACTTGGTACTGGTAGGGCTGTAGAGGAGAGTACTGACACTGGGGAGCCTTCTGACCCAGTTTTGTTTCCTTCACAGGTTGGTTCTTCACGAGCTCCGGGAGCTACTTTAGGAGATACTTTAGAGGCTGCTACCGACGAGTCCTTAGCTAGGAGCGTGCAGGACTTTCCTGAGCTGGAGAGTGTTTTGGTTGGTTCAGACCCCACCGGCGATTGTCCAGGACGCTGAGAGAGAGGAGAGACAGGCAGAGGAGATGGTCCATGCGACCATTGTTGAGGAGGTTCGACAGTCTCTGAGGGACAGGCCACCTTTCACTCCTGAGGCTTACGTGTTTCGGCTTCACTTTATCATACCTCTGGGGTGTGAGACTTACGAGCCGCAGTTGCCTTTTTACCCCGAGGACCAGGTTCTTTCGGATTCAGCGACACATATGTCGAACAGGACTCTGGTATGTACTTGAACTTGAATTTGAATTTGTTTCCTTCTGATTTTGCTTTCTATTTATTGCGATTCCTTGTTTGCTTGTACTGATTGACTGAGTTTGTGCTTGAAACAGGTGAACAGGGGGTTGCTTGCATACGGTGGTTCTTCAGATTGCTTGGAGCAGTATGGCATGTTGCCTGAGAGAGTGAGGTGGTTCGTGGATGCCTCAGGTTTTACTCCGTTTATCCGGACTTTGATGGAGACTCGGGGGAACAGACAGTTGGTGAGAGCTTTGGTGGAGTGTTAGTGGGACACCACCAACAGTTTCCACTTCAGGTTTGGGGAGATGACGATCACTCCATTGGACTTTGCAGCGACCATGGGTTTGAGAGTTGGAGGAGATCTGATCCCTTTCGACTCAGGTTTGTACTTGGACAGAGCAGCGATTCGGTACTACTTGGGGAGAGAGATGGGGGATGAGCCGATGGTGAGATGCGACCACTTGCCAGTCCTTTGGGATCATGTGCCTGAGACTGATCTGGAGGCACGTCAGATGGCCAGAGCCTACTTGTTATATATGTTCGGACAGTCTTTGTTTCTGAACCGTCGGCACACGGTTCACTTAGGTTGGTTTCCTGCTTTGGGAGAGCTGGAGACGGCTGGGCGGTTTGACTGGGGTGGCTCTGCTTTGTGCTCACTTTACTGTTTCCTGGGTTCGGTGGTTCGCGGTGCAGCGAACACCATTGCCGGCTACTGGAGGATATTGGAGGTAAAACATCGCATACCCTTGTTTCAATGTATTTGGTTGTTTCTGCTTCTTTTACTGATGATTTTCTTTGAAAATGCAGATATGGGCTTAGAGGTGTTCGGAGTACCAGGCCCGGAGAATTCTTACCACGATGACCGAGTGCTTCCGCGCGCGATGAGGTGGGGAAAAGCATCCCTGGGAAGGCAAGCAGAGAACAGAGATTTGAGGTTCTGTCGCCTCTTCTTTGACCGGTCTATGGGTGAGACGGTATGATGTCACAAACCTTCTGAGATTTCATTTCAAACTCTTCTGTTGGTTTTCCAAGAATAACCCAAAGTTGCTTGCAGGTGCACTGGGATGTGTGGGATAGGCTGGATCGTCCTTTCTTGGCCAGGAGCCGGACAGTGACACGGGGGCGTATACTGTTGGAGTCCCCTTTCGGCTGGCAGTGGTACTTAGGAGACAGAGTGGCTCGTCAGTCCTGGGGGTTGGGCCACTTTAGGGTACCTGCTTTACTTCCGCCGAGTGTTTTGCGTACGCACGAGTACACCCTGGCTGAGATAGAGACGTTTACTGTGCTGGACACGTCCTGGACTTTTCACCCTTCCGTGGCTTATGACCACTACGTGACGACCACGCTCGCCCATGACTTGCGCATGGAGGCTCGGTTGGCTGGTCCTGCTCTAGCGGCGGATGCTTGCTCTACCCGTGGCGAGGAGAGAGATAGAGGTGATGACGGCTGGTGGGGTTATGGGGGTGATAGACATCCCCCGAGTGACTGCCCCAGTTGTGTTGGCAGCGAGAGAGGTAACCTGAAATGTCAAAATAGCAATAGTCAGTTTTTCATTTCAAATTTGAATTTCTTGCTCTGTTACCTGCTGATGCTTTTTTTTTTTTTGCTTCTTTTTTGGTAGTTTCCTGTTGAGTGGGTCACGTCCCAGGTTGAGCTAGTACATGACTTGGAGGCCTTGGTTCGTCGCCTTATGATAGGCAATATACCAGAGGTGCGACCCAGAGCAGAGCCTGGCATTGTGCCGCAGGCAGGTGATGACGACGGTGGTGATGGTGGAGATGCCGGAGCTGGAGGTGGGCGCAGAGGCGGAGGTGCCCGTAGAGGTGGGCGTGGCTCAAGAGGCAGAGCGAGAGGTGAGCGCGGAGGTGGCGGAGCTGGAGTTGGTGGCTGTGGGGTCAGTAGTAGTCGTGGCGCTGGTGGTGCGTCTGGGAGTCGCCGTAGGCCACGACGTGACCGTTCTGCTGGCGGTGAGACAGACCAGTCTGGGCGTCGACAGAGGCCGAGGCGAGGTAGTTTAGCTGGCAGCGAGGCAGACCAGGTATGCTTTGTGCTGTGGCTTTTGAGACTTGAATGCTTGAACTGTTTGTTAATGAATTTTCCCCTTGTGCAGGACGTGCTTTCCTCTCCATCGCGCCGTACCAGGCCTCTGATGAAGAATGCCGGTGGTGGTCCAGTGCATATTCAGCCTTTAGTCCCAGTTCCTGGCAGGGGTCTGCGGAGTAGCTGCTCTTCGGTGGAGGGACCCGGGAGTTGGCGCTTGCGAGTAGGAGATTCAGAGAGGGTAGCAGTGATCATGACGAGGACAAGACAGAGAGCGATCCCCTGAGTTCTTCTGATGAGTAGCAGTACCTGACAGTTCATGTATAGATTTTTATTTAGGTCGAGCCTGCGTGCTCGATTTTTGGTTCTGGCGCCTGTTTGCCCTTTCTTTTGCTTTTTATTCATGGATACGGCATGCGCGCCGAGTTTAGCTGTAGATGTTGGGCCTGTTTGCCCCGGATGGATGTACTTTCACTTTTCATGATGCATATGTTACTTTTGTACATGTTGTCTTTTACTTTGGCATTTTCTGAGTTCGAAGTCTGAATTTGATGCACAAAAGACTGAAACTGACAAATATGACAAACACCTCTGGGGCTATGAGAATATATGACTGTGGAGTGAAAATACAAACTGACTCGACAAACTTGAATTTTGTATGTAAAATGAGAAAGAGATCGAGCGACACAGGGCCTGACATGCTCGAACTTGCAATTTACCGAATGATACTTTCGACAAGTCACTTGTTACTTGCTCAAATTGATGAAACAAAGAAAATGTTTCTCGAACAGATTTCGACTCGTTGACGCCCCGTTTTCGCAAATCTCATGCCTCGGAATGCCTGAATTTCACACTTCACATCAAATCCTCCCAACAACCTTGTGTCAATGTTGCAAACACGTATTGTGACTCTCGGGAGTCATTGGTGTCCTAGAAATAGAGACGACGGAGTCCCGTCTGCTGATTTTTGTCGGTTTTGCCGTATCTGAGATCTCGGAATGCCCAACAGCCCAAATTCGACCAAAAATCTCAAATGATTGTTTCAATAACCTTGAAACATCCATTATGACTTGAATGAGCAAGAAAAGTGCCAAAAATATGCCTGAAATGGTCCGGGGAGTGCTAATCTGGAATTTTGTCTTTTGAAAACCTCAAAGGGGGAGCCGTGCGGCTCCTATATGCAAGCCGTGCGGCTTGTATGTATGAACCGCGCGGTTCATGTATGCAAATACTACAGTTCTGGCTCTGGCTTCTGACTTCTAGACCTCCGTTTGGCTTTTTGCTTGCACCTGAACATACTTCAGACTTGATAGGCCTAGGGAAGGCCTATTTCGCAGATTTCCATTCATTCTATGCAATCTTCACATTACCCAATGGCAGCACGCATCCCGAGGCATTCCTTTCTCTTTACAAAGGCAGGTCTTTGTTGCATGTTTCTTGTTCGTGCAACCTTAAGCTTTTTTCACAGTATCAAGATCCAGCTCTTCCTTGTTTTCACATTTCTTTCATGGCAATTAGCATTTCAGCCTTAATTCGACCATGGCTCGACGAGCTCGAACGGCATGGGTTGGTTAAACTTCCGGAACCACAGGCTTCATTCATTGCGCTATGTTCGAGACGTAACCATACGTCCGGAGTTGTTACACGCGGCCGTTCAATTCTGGGATCCCGAAGTGCATGTGTTCCGCTTCGGTTTTCATGAATTATGCCCGACTGGTGGAAGAATTTCATGCATACCTTGGCGGTTTTGACTTGGACATCCCCGTGGTTCCTTTCTACGGGGTAGGTTATGCCGAAATCTTGTCCCGAAAACTCGGTTTGAGTAATAATGCTGCAAGGTCCATGATGGAAGGAGGCGTGATAAATATTGCACGTCTTATCAGCCAGTTTCGTCCTGAGGGTTTTGCACTGTGACTTAGCATTCTTGCGGCGTTCTTGTTTGTTCGAACGAACGGTCAAGCCAACTCTGCACTTGTTGGAGTGGCTATGCAAATTGAAGAACGCAAGGACGTGGCTCCCATGGTTCTTGCTGAGACTTTGATTGGATTAGACAGAGTTCGTGCTGGTCAGACAAACATTTTTGAAGGAAGTGCTTTGCTCCTACAGGTAGGCTTCTCACTCAGCTCTCCTTTTTCTGGTTTATCTCTCGTTCTTATTTTACCTCAACGCTCGGGTTTAGGCTTTCTATAGTTGCTGACTTGTTTTCTCTCTCTTGCAGACTTGGATTTGTGACAAGGCTAATCTGTTGGAAGCAGTACCGAGAAATAGCATTCACGAAACATAGGGCTTTGTTCAAAGGGATTTTCGGGAGTTTCATGGGAACGCCCAAGGTTGGGTTCAGGTGTTTTCCCGGCTCACTGAGGAGATGATTTCTTGGCGTCTGTCTTGGCTTGACCGTCCGACCATGGCTTTGAGCAATATGGGACGCCGGCGAATGGTTCTGGTTGGTCTGACTGGTTGGACCTTTTACATCCCCTACCGCATTCTCCGCCAACTTGGTGTCCATCAAATAGTTCCGTCGGCCAATTTTGAAAACTTCATCATGCCAAACTTCAATCACGCGACTGTTCGAGCTTATCAAAACACTTGGAGGGAGCGAGTGACCATTCCAAGAGATGACTATCCCACTGTTCTGCTCACGAGGCGATACATAAAATGGCTGCTGAAGGATATTGAAGAAAGAGAAAATGGACACCAAAATTGACTTTGACTCGACCTTAATGTGCCTGAAATAAATTGCGGACCCGTGGGGGCCAATGCTTGTGTTATTTTGTTTATGAAAGCTTCATGCTCAGCCTTGTAATCGAAAAAGTTTAATAAACCGAATTATGAGAGTTCTTCCGCTTTGATTCTCAATGATTGTGCGTGCAAACGATAGCTTGGATCAACTCAAGAGATTTTCGAAAAGTTGTGACCGGTCCTCAAGGTGAGGATGCCTACGTATCCTTGAAAAAAGGAATCAGGTCATGACGTAGTTCAGGCTAACAAATTTGGCTAGGGTTCACTCGTGTATTAACACTCTCCTTTTAATGCTCTCAGTTTTGCCTAGTACCGCCCTTTCGGGTTTTCGGTCTAGCGAGCTTATTTGAATATTTTTGCCTTAGCTTTTGCCTAGACCGCCCAATGTGGGTTTTCGATCTAGCAGGCTTGCTCTAAATTTTGCCTGGCGCTGCCCGCCCTTGCGGTTTTCAGTCCAGCGAGCTTCTCTCATGGGTAATATCTCTTGAGCTGGTCCATGTTGACCAAAGTGGAGAATTCGTTACCGTCAAGATCGATAAGCTAAGTTGCACCTCCGGATAGAACTTTCTTGATAATATATGGCCCTGCCCATTTCGGTCTGAATTTCCCTCGAGGATCGAAAACTGGAGCTCGGATCTCCTTCAAAACCATGTCTCCTTCTTGTAAGTTCCTGGATTTGACCTTTTTATTGAATGCCCGTGCAATTCGGCGCTGATACCCTTGAACATGATACAAAGCCTTAAGCCGCCTCTCGTCAAACAACATGAGCTCTTCAAACCTTGCGTTTTGCCATTCTGCTTCATTGATCTCTGATTCGATCATGACCCTTAGAGAGGGTACCTCAAGCTCGATCGGGAGGACGACCTCCATGCCATAAACCAAGGAGTACGGTGTTGCCCCTGTCGGAGTGCGGATGGATGTTCGATACCCCCACAAGGCTAATGGTAACTGTTCGTGCCAATTTCTTGCAGATTGAGTGGTTCTCTCGAGTATCGTCTTGAGAGTCTTGTTTGCTGCTTCGACGGCTCCGTTAGTCTGTGGCCGGTAGACAGTCGATTTATGGACTTGAATACTGAACTCTTCAAGCACTTCTACTGCTCTTCCCTTGAAATGAACCCCGTTGTCTGATACAAAAGCTTGAGGGACACCGTACCGGTAAATGATGTTTTGCTTGATGAAGTGAGCGACCTGGACTGCTGTGAGAATAGTGTATGAGGTAGCCTCGACCCATTTAGTGAAATAGTCGATGGCGACCAAGATGAATTTGTTCCCGTTTGACGCAGCAGGTGTAATCTTGCCTATAACATTGATCCCCCAGGTGGAGAAAGGCCAAGGCGAGGTTATGGAATGCAGTTTGGATGGTGGTACATGCATGAGATTGGCGTGAATTTGGCACTTGTGGCACTGTCTTACATACTGGTGTTTACATATAAAATTAACAAATCCAATAATCGATTGACACGTAATTGAAAATGCCAAACGTTGGCAATTACCTGTTGATAAAGACACACTGGATTAAAGGAATATAAATGGTTCAATACGATGTCGTATTATGGTCAAAGATGAAAAGCAGTTATTGGCAGTTACAAGCCATTACTGACGTGAAGGGTGGTTTCGAAGCCATGATATTAACTTCTAAACATATAAACTCCACGTGTGAACTTGGGAAACAAAGCAAATTGGCAGTTATAACACGTGGAGTACTTATCAAGAGGCAGTTATTCACCTTAACGTACAAATCATTCGAGTTTGTTTAAATAAACTGCAGAGATTCAAAATCAGAGCTTCTGGAGGAAGAATTAGAAGAATTCAAATTTCAGACGTGGAGAAGGACACAACTGCCAACATGAAAAGTGGAAGTTGGAATTCGAAGCAAGCCAATGTTCAAATTCATTGAGCGGGAAGTTCAAATTGCAAGCAGCGTCTATAAATAGAAGAAATTGAAGAGTGAAAAATCCCCCCAGGACAAATCTTCAACAAACAGCTATCAAAAAACTGATGCTTGGTTTGTTCATTGGCAAAGTAGTTTAGGAATTCGAACGCAGTTCGAAGTAGTTTTAGGATCTCGAACTCAGTTCGAAGTAGTTTAGGAAGTAGGTTAGGAAGTAGTTTAGGATTAATCTCGATTGTTCCCGTAACAATCACCAGTTTGAAGTTCTTGTATCTGAAGTTGGAGACAATTTCGAAGTAAGTTTACCTTTGATTTATTGATCGAAGTATCTTGTTTATTTTTGTTCTTCGATTTCCTAAGTTTGTTGGTTTCATTTCTTCACTTGTTGAAAAAATCCTCTTAATTGAGGTAATTGAACCAATAAAACACAATCGCCTGATTAGATTTGGTTTTTCCAAAGTTAATCTGAGGGAGGAGATAGAAACTCTCTCTGGCACGCTCGCACATAATCATTTTCCATTGCAAAGAAGTAAAAGAACCAAACACATTTTTTGGCACGCCCAGTGGGACCCCTGAAAGTGTTGAATGGCTCCAAAACTTAGGAAGCAAGCGGATGATTCTCAGGTTGGCCAAATGCCAGAAGACGAGAACAATGTTAATTCTAAAGAGAATGAACAAGTCGAAGGCCTACAAATAGGACCAGAGACTCGTACTGGTCAAGATTTAAATACAGGGATTGGCCAGAGTTCTCGAATGAAATACTAGGAGTAACAGAACTGTACATGTGGATGACCCAAAGAATCCAGAAGTTGGAGGAAGTGTGTCATCTAATCAGTTTGCTGAAATGATTGCCACATTTAAAGAACTGGCTCAAACCCAGAAACTTATGTTACAAAAGTTAGAAGAGCAATCAGGGACTAGGCATGATCCTTTGCCCTCATTTGAGAAGGATAAAGGAGAAGCTAGTACAAGCAAATTTAAGTCAAGGCCTGGAAAAGAGCCTATAAATGTAGATGATATACCAGAATCTTGGTATGAACCTGCAAAAACTCATGATTATCAAGCTCCTAAACCTAAGGAAGTGTTCAAACAGAACACTAATGTCCCATTCGAATCAAACTTTGATGGTTTAAATGAGGATAAGGGCTTTAGAAACAATGATTACGGGTTTGATGAGTATGTATTCACTCCTGGAAGTCATTTTAATGAGAAAGATAGGACTAGTGCAAAAAGGTTTAATCCAGAGATTGGAATTCCTAAGTATGCAGGGATACCAGAGATGGGTAGGATACATTCGAACCACTTATATGAACCTCTTGCAAAGCAAGAAGGAGGTTTTAAGCAACATAGGCCTTTTGATGATCCTTTTCAGAGGTTTCCAGAAGATAATATGCCTAGAAATGCTACTTGGGAGCCACCTGTTAATACAAGAGTGCCTCTAGGAGAACGTCCAGCCCTTCGAGATGAAATATTAGGCCTCATGCAAGAGGTATATGGACCTTTGAACCGAGGGGTACAAACCCAAATTTATAGAAAGCCCTATCCAGAATGGATAGATAGGCAGTTCGAAATCCCTAGGGGGTTCAAAATCCCGGATTTTACTTTGTTCCATGGGGATGGAAAACAATCAACAACAGAGCATATTGCCAGATTTACGGCTCAATGTAAAGAATTAGGCAATAATGGGTTCGTTAAGTTGAAATTGTTTTCTAATTCTTTGACAGGAACAGCCTTCGAATGGTACTCTAATTTAACACCAGAGTCAGTTCCAAATTGGCAAAGGATGGAAGAATTATTCCATGCACAATTTTATCAAACTGAACCTGAAGTCACTATGGCTGATTTAGCAAGGTTAAAGCAAAAGCCTGATGAAAAGGCTACTCACTTTATTGCTAGGTTTAAAAAGGCTAGGAACAAATGTAAACTGCAACTACCAGAAGTTGAATTTGTGAGAATAGCACAAGATGGTTTGAGTAGAGAACCTAGGAAGAAGTTCGATTCTACAGAGTTTAGAGATTTGGTTGACTTAACTTACAAAGCTTCTAGATATGAATCTTTGTTAGAAGAAGATGTCGACAGGAACAACTCTTCTTATTCAACCTATTATAAAGACTCTACTTATGAAATTGATGCTGCTGAAATTGTTGAGCATGACCCTTGTGTGTGTGAATGTTTAGTTCGAAAGGATTCTTCTATAGCACCAAGGACTAATAAGAAAGCAGTTAGCAAAGTATATTCATTTGATGTTTCTAAAGCAGATGAAATTTTTGATTACCTTTTGAAGAAAAAGTTTATCAAACTTCCTGAAAATGTTAAACTTCCAACTTTGGAAGAAACGAAAGGGAAGAACTATTGCAAATGGCATGCTTCCTGGACTCATTCAACTAAGAATTGTAATGTTTTTCGTGACAGGGTTCAGGAGCAAATTAAGAAAGGAAGGATTATGTTTCCAGAAAAGACCATGGGAATAGACACAGATCCATTTCCAAAGATTGAAGAAGTAACTGCTAATACCAATGTGCCAACTTCTTTGGCTAAAACAGTTCAAGAGGTATGGCAAAACAGACGAGTTCATGTTGGGATGAATTCTATTCAGTTTGGAAGAGGAAAGCCAAAAGTTGGCCAACTTCGAGGTAATGATGGAAAGACTCACCGGCAAGATTATGCAACGGGAAGTTCTTCTAAAAAGGGTTTTAAGCAATCTCATCTTCCCATGCTTGAAGCATCCTTTCTGGAATGCTTATGTATGGAATGCAGGGCTAATTATCTGATTTTCAAAGATTTGGATCGACAACGGGTTGATTTCTTTCCAAAAAGGATGGAAAGGAAGGCTCTGGATCAGAACAATGAAAGAAAGCCTTGGATAAGCCCAAGTCATGGAAGAAATGAGAAGCCCTGGCCAGTATCAAAGAGAAATGTACCTTCGAGTCCAGTTCCACCAGCTTCGAAGAGGGATTATCCTCCTTTGAAGAAGGTTAACACTGGAAAGGCCTTAATGGGCCAGGAAACTGAAGGAGAAGGGGAACAATTCACCTTAGTAAAAGGAGTTCCTGATTGGTTTTTAAAGAAGGTTAAACCAGAACTCTTCCAAGGGTATAAAACCCCTTCTAAAGTTGGAAACAAGATGGTTAAACCTCCAAACACTCCTGCTGGTCAATGGGTGGTGGTCAGAGATCCAAAGACTAAAACACCTCAAATGATCCCTATGTTAACAAGAACTCAAAAGAGGAAGCTGCAAAGGAGGTATACTAGTTTCCAAATGGAAGAATATGCCACCAAGGATAATCATAATGGGGGTGATAAGTTTAACCCAAGGTTTAACAGACTTCGAAGGGAAGATTCTGAAGAATCTCTTCGAAGGGGGTTTACTCAATCAGAGAGGGAAACACTGGAAAGTATGGCTGCAAGAATGGACAGTGAGGTACCTCGAAATAGTCCAGCTTCACCAAATTCCTTGGCAAGCTATCAGTCTGGCTTATTAGAGGCCATGATAGTGGAACAGGAAGAAGGTGGAGGAATGAATTCATCTCCTATTGAAACATTGTCCCCCATGGAAACTTCTGCAGTGGAGTTTCCTGAGAAGATGGACACAATAGAGAATGGATCAGAATTACCAATACAGGAAAAAAGGACCATTCAGTTTGGGACTTTGCCTGAAGTTCAAATTAACATGGTTGCTCCTTCATTTGATTTTGGACCTTTTGGACCAGACTGCTCACCAGTTCGAAGGGCACTACAACCAACAGTTGCTCCTATGGAGATCATTGAGGTATCAAGTGATGGAGAGTATAACCTTACGTATGATAATGGTTGGAATGAAGGTTGGGGAGCCTTGGTTTCTAAGATTCAAAAGGAAGAAGAAGAGGAGGAGCTTATGATTATGGTTAATGCTATGGAAGAGCCAGAAGTGACCTCTAAGGAAAGAGCAGTTTTTGTCCCAGATACAGAAACAAATTCTGAGTATCCTTTGATAGTGGATTTGAATTGTGCTGATCTTTCTTATCCTTTCAAATCGCCTTCGAATGATATGAGGCACCATTTGAAGCCATTATACATATCTGCATTGTTTGATGGGATTTTGTTAAACAGAGTGTTGGTTGATAATGGTGCAGCAGTGAACATTTTACCTTCCAGGACTTTGAAGAAGTTGGGAAAAGAAAAGGTTCGATTGATCCCAACAAGCACATCCATTGCTGGGTTTACTGGTGAAAGTAAAAACCCCAAAGGAATTGTTTCTATACGCCTGAAAGTTGGCCAAGTGGAAACTGATACAGCATTTTTTGTGGTGGATACTTTTACAAGTAAGTATAATGCTTTACTTGGTAGGGATTGGATTCATGTCAATGGCTGTATTCCATCTTCGATGCATCAAGCCCTGATGATTGTGAAGTATGAAAATGGGAAAGAAGTGGGGGTCGAAGAGGTGAAGGCAGATCCACATCCCTTCAGTACTTCAGCAAATTGTGCAGAGGCTGAAATGTATAAGCCTGAGATCATTCCTCTAAGTGAAATTGCACAACCTGCCACCCCTCCAACCAGTGTGTTGGAAATTGGAGAATTGGCAGAGTTAAAATCTAAGCTTAAACAAGCAGTTGATTATGAATCAGACAACCCACCAGATGAGGCTGCTTGGATGTGAGTCCAAGACAGAGTTCGAAGAGGCCAACTCCTTGGCCTTAGTCAAATTTATGGCTCTAGAAGTAGAGCAAAAGTTACAAGAAACAAATGATTGGGAGGAATTATTGGCTGAAAAATCTGACTGGGGGTTGAAGCCAACCGGATTCGAAGAAGCTTTTTTAAGCTATATCGATTCCCAAGATCCTTTAGAGGAAGTGGAATTGGGAGATGGAATTGTTCCGAACACTGTACAGATTAATAGAGAGCTTGATGCTGCTTCGAAGGCCAAATTGATCACAGTGCTCAAAGGGAACAAGGAATGCTTTGCTTGGAGTTATAAAGAATTAACAGGTTTGAGTAGAGATTTGGTTGAACATAAGTTGCCTATTAAATCTAATTGCAAACCTTTCAAACAACTTCCAAGAAAAATGTCTCCTGAAACCATTTTATTGGTAAAAAAGGAGATTCAAAACCTTTTAAATGCAGGTTTTATCAGAACAGCAAGATACGTAGAATGGTTATCAAACATTGTTCCTGTTATCAAGAAAAATGGGAAAATTAGGGTGTGCATTGACTTTAGAAATTTGAATACTGCAACCCCTAAAGATGAATACCCAATGCCTGTAGTAGACATGTTGGTGGACAGTTCTGCAGGCCACAAAATTATGTCTATTATGGATGGTCATTCAGGGTATAATCAAATTTGTATAGCCAAAGAAGATGTTCATAAAACTGCATTTAGAGCCCCTGGTAATCTTGGGACCTTTGAGTGGGTCAAAATGCCTTTTGGGCTAAAAAATGCTGGTGCAACTTATCAAAGGGCTATGAACACTATCTTCCATGAAATAGTTGGGGGTTTTTTAGAATGCTACATAGATTGACATTATTGTCAAATCAGAATCTATTGATGATCATGTAGAACATTTGAGGATAGCCTTTTCAAAGATGAAGCATTATCAACTGAAGTTGAATCCTGCTAAGTGTGCTTTTGGAGTAATGGCAGAAAACTTTCTAGGGTATTTAGTCCATAGCAAAGGTATTCAAGTTGACAAAAACAAAGCTAAAGCTATCATAGAAGCTAAACCTCCTTCAAACAAGAAAGAACTTCAAAAATTTCTTGGTCAATTGAATTTTCTTCGAAGGTTTATATCTAACACTGCAGGGAAAACTAAAGTATTTTCTTCTTTGTTGAAATTGAAGGATGGAGAGGACTTCGAATGGACAAAAGAGCATGATGATGCTTTCAAGGCCATCAAGGAGTACTTGATCAATCCACCAGTTCTTGTTCCACCTAAAAAGGGAGAGCCTGTTAAATTATATTTGGCAGCAAACCATGACTCAATTGGAGTTTTATTGGCTCAAGATAATGAAGAAGGGAAGGAGCAAGCTATCTATTATCTAAGTAGGTTTCTTAATGATTGTGAAAGTAGGTATTCTGCAGTAGAAAAGTTATGTTTAACTTTGTTTTTTGCTTCAAAGAAACTCAGGTACTATATGATGCCTAGAGTAACTTATGTAATTTCCCAGACTGATGTTATGCAGTATATGTTGTCTCAACCTGTACTTAGTGGCAGAATTGGGAAATGGATTGTATCTTTAATTGAATTCAATCTAGAGTATGTTCCTCAAAAATTAGTTAAAGGACACGCTTTAGCTAATTTTTTGGCTGATCATCCGAACGGTATTGAGACTCCTGAAATAACAGATGTTGATACTGTAACAATTAAGCCATGGAAGATGCGGTTCGATGGTTCGAAAACATCCCAAATGGCTGGAATTGGAGTTGTTTTGGAGTCTCCTCAAGGTTTGAAAACCAAGTTTGGATTTCAGATAAGTGAAGGGGAATGTACCAATAATCAAGCAGAATATGAAGCCTTAATCATGGGTTTAGAACTATTGATTGCTTTGAAGGTTGATATAGTTGAGGTGTTTGGAGACTCTCAGTTGGTTATAAACCAGGTGAAGGGAGATTTTGGTTGCCATAGTGTTGGTTTAAAACCTTATCATCAATATGTGAAATTGGTAATTAAGCAATTTCATATGATTACCTTCACTTATGTGCCAAGATTTTTTAATGGAGAGGCAGATGCAGTAGCACAAAGAGCATCAGGATTTAAGTTTATCACTGATGAAAATAGAGAGTTTTGTCAGTTGACTCTGAGGAAATCCTTATCAATGCTTAAACATAGATATACTGACCTCGAAGTATGTGAAATCACTACTTCTCCTAGTTCGAACGATTGGAGACAACCATTGATTGATTATCTAACAAAACCTGATGCTAAAACAGACAGGGCAACAAGGTTAAGATCTGTTAATTACATTATGTACAATGGAGAGTTGTTCAAAAGAGGAGCAGATGGTTTATTGCTTAAATGTTTAGGCAAGGTTGATGCCTTTAGAATTATGGCAGAAGTCCATGAAGGTATTTGTGGAGCTCATCAAGCAGGAATCAATTCGAAGGTATGAATATTATTGGCCTACTATCCTTAAGGATTGTATTGATTATGCAAAGGGATGTCAAGCTTGTCAAAAGACAGGGCCTCTCAAACGTTTACCTGTTACTGAATTACAATATGTAGTTAAACCTTGGCCATTTAGAGGATGGGCAATGGATATGATTGGCATGATCTACCCTGCCTCTAGAAGTGGTGATAAGTTCATCCTAGTTGCTACTGATTACTTTACTAAATGGGTTGAGGCTCAAGCTTTTGAGAGTGTATCCCAAGAACAAGTAATTGAATTCATTAAGAATATTGTTTACAGATTTGGATCTCCAGAAACTATAACAGTGGATAATGGATCCATCTTTGAAGGTAGAGCAGTGAAAGCTTTTGCAGCTTCTCATGGAGTTTCTTTGATCAACTCTACTCCTTATTATGCTCAATCAAATGGCCAAGCAGAATCAACCAATAAGATTATCAAAAGAGGTATTCAAAGAATGGTTGATAGAAATCCAGAAGAATGGCCAAGCTTACTCTTAAATGTATTATGGGCATATCGAACCACTAAAAGAACCAGTACAGGTACTACTCCTTTTGCCTTAACTTACGGGCATGATGCTGTTTTACCAATGGAAATTGTGGTGAGATCGCAAAGAGTTGCTTCCCAAAATGACTTAAATATTGGAGCATACCATCAAGCAATGTATATGGAGCTCGAAGAGATAGATGAAGAAAGGATTAAGGTTCTAAATCAAATTCTGTTGCAAAAGTCAAGAGTGGCTAGAAGTTACAACAAAAAAGTGGTTGTTCGAAGCTTTGATATAGGTGATTTAGTGTGGAAAGTGATATTGCCTATCAAAGAAAGAAAGCAAGGACTTGGAAAGTGGGCCCCAAATTGGGAAGGGCCTTTCCAAATTCACAGAGTTCTTAAAAGAGGGGCATATCATTTGAAAGACTTAAATGGTTATGTTCATAGAAGAAAGATTAATGGAAGGTATCTAAAGGCTTATTTCCCAACTATTTGGGAGTCCTTTAGTAGAAGATAAAGCTAAGTGTAATTTGTCTTCTGTTTTGCTTGTGCTGTTCAGGATAAATCATAAGGAACAAGTAAAGATTATGGTTCGAGCTCAAATTCAAATCAGTAATATCAACATTCCAAGCAGTAATAAAGTAATGCAATTGAGAGAAAACAAGTATTTCATTCATTACTTAGAAACTGTACAATGGTATCTTTTAAGTCACTCCATACATGAGCACCTCTGGTGCAAACAAAGTCGTAAATTTCCTTTTGATCAGAGGTTTGTTGCAGTTGACTTTTAAGATTTTTAATGGTTACAACTGATTGAGAAGCTTTGTTCATAGAGGCTTGCATGTTGGAGGTAGTCTGATCAATTTTTCCTCTAACTTGAAGCAAAGGCTTTTTCCAGTCGAGTTTCTTCTTCTCTCAGATGATGAAGCTTGATAGCATCTTGATCATAAGAGGAAATTACACTTCGAGCCTCATCATCTGCACCAGATAATGCTGCCTTCAAGCTCTCTCTTAATAAATGCTTCTCTTGAACTTCATGAAGTTGATGAGCTTTCATTTGAAATTCAGAAGCTCTATTCAGAAGTTGTTTATGTAGCTCCTGAGAAGCAGGTTTCAATACCCATGCAGCTTGACAGCATATATGCAAATGCACCTTTAAGTCTCCCTCAGCCAGGTTTTCAAAATTCAGCTCTGAGAGTTGTTGGAAAATTTCTTTCAGTTCTTGAATCTCTTCTGGAGTAAAGGTAGGTTTAACCGACTCAGGAAAAGATGAGCTGTATTGAACCTTGAGTTGGTTGATAGGAGATTCAGAAGAGGAAATTGGAGCTCTGGGATTGGTGATTCTCTGACAGAAATCATTCACTTTTAGTTTGAGACGCTCCAATGAAGAAAGGTCACCAACAATGGTACTAGCAGAAGTACCAATTTCCTGCTAAGAAAAATGTACAAATATACTTAGGCCCAATCCTTTGAGAAAAGTATGATGGCCATAAGCTTTGATAGCAATAATTTACAAATACCTCAATTCTTGGAGTAATAATGCTTGGGGCTGGATTAGGACCTGCTCCCTCAACCACCATTTCAGGATGATCAATGGTTTTGACAGTTGAGATGCTTGGTGTAATCTCAGGAAATAAGCTCCTGTCATCTTTTGGAATTGAAATATTAGCTTCGGATTGAACAGGCATATTAACCTCAGAGGGTTTATCAATGCCAATGCTCAGAGACTCTTCAGGAATAGTTTGTTTAGCTTTAGCTACAGGTGGACCAACAGTATGCTGTTCAAGTACAACTTCAGGTTCAGAAGTTGGCTCCTGCAGGGGGTCTTTGGTCATCGAAGTAGGGAATCCTACAGCAGAGCCTGTATGAGCTGGTAATGATGCTTTAATACTCTCTGAAACCAAGGCCTGTGCAATGACATGTCTTATAGGAGCAGTTAAATCTTGTAATATACCTTCTAGGGGGATGACTGGAGTGCAAACTTCAGTTATCCTAGTGGATGAAGCAAGTTTTGATTTAGGCTTTGCAGCTTGAAGATCAAATGTTGGTACAGATGTTTTTAAAACCTCAGCATGCTTGGATTTTGTTCTCCTTTCTGAAAAGAGATTAGTGCACAGCATTAATAAATATGAAAGTAAGTTCAAAAGGCCTGATGAAATTAAAATCATGATGGCTTACCCTTCACAAATTGGCCTATTGTAATATCTTCTGTTTCTTCTTCTTCCTCTGGCTCTTCAATTAATATTTTCCTTCTTTGTTTCGAAGCCTTATAAACTTTAGTAAATTTGGCCTCTTCTTGGCTAAGTTTCTTCTCTGATGCTAAAGTTTCTTTTTGCCTCTTGGCTTCTAAAAGGACAAAGGAAAATAGTTATAAGTAAGAGCCAAAGGTAAACAGAATTAGAGGAGAAAGAGGAGATATTTGACTTCGAACCTAGAGAAGCAGAAGTTTAGGGCAGTTTCTCTCTCTTTTCTTGCCCTTTGCTTGGGAGTAGATTCTGCAAGATGAATCATAAGTAAGGAACAGAAGAGAATTGAAGCAGCAAAAGTTACACAAACATTAAGAAGCTCACTTGCTGGAGAAAGAGGAGGGGTTCTTTGTTGTTGAGATCTAGTCACAATCTGTGGTACTGATCGAAGTGGTTGGACATTTAAAGCAACAGGTACCAAAGCAGAAGATTGTATATCTGGTGTTGTTTCTCTTTGGTCTTGTTGGGATTTGCTTCTTCTTTCAACACCAAACCCATCGTCTGATACAGAAAGTGAACTAGAGAGTGCTGCACCTTCATGTATAACAGGACATCCAATATGGTTTGCAAAACTTTGTGCTGAAGGGGTTTGATTATATAAATCAATAAGGTTATGCCACCAACGGGAAAAGTTAGTGAAAATTGGACTGTCCATTGAAAATAGGGAGGGCTTGAAGACAGCTCTAGATTTTCTGTACTCCACGTTTAGACGTAAAAGTACATTCTTGTCAACTTTCCTTCTGACATAGAGGGGAACATTAACTTCTCCAGGATAAGGACATGGAATGGCTTGTACCATACCAAACTGTCTGGCAAACTGGGCAGGACAATAAGTCTCGCAGTGAGTCTGTTTGCAACCACCAACAATCCCACCTATGAAAAGCTCTCTAGGAAGTAGAATACTTCCCCAAGCAGCAGCAAAAGTATTGGCACCCCTATTTTCCATCATATCTTTTATCCAAGAGGGTCCAATACTCCAATCAGTGAAAGGTCGAAATTCTGTTTCTTCCTTATCTTCCCTCATGTTGAGAAAATATTGCAGGCATCCAACCAGTGTGAGGGGCTTAGAAGCTAAAACTCTGAACCTATCTCCATAAATATTAACAGGTTCTGAAATGGCAACTGCGAAGACAGGGAAGTATGCCAAAAGTCATAGTTGCAAAAACCAAAGAGGGCCTCCTATATTGAAATTGAGTGGTTTTAATTGGCTATCAGATCCTATCTTGTAGACATAGCCCAAGAAGTATGACGCCAAATCGAATCTCTCACCCTTAGAAAGGCGATACGCCAAAGGAGCAAATTCATGCATAATTTTCTTGCCACCATGGCAAAAGACCATTTTACACAAAGTATACCATATATATGCAAACATCTCTCTATCAGATACGGTATCTGAAAATCTCCTTTCAGCGTGTAGGAATCTGCTATAAGAGGCATTCTTTCCATCATACTCAATCTCACCCAGGAAAGGGACTTCAGTAGACGAGGCAATGTCGAAGAAAAGGCCATGGGGAGGGAGTCCAATGAGGAAAGATACATCTAAAACTGTGGGAGCCATCATCCCACAGTTAAATCTGAAACAATTGAATGATGGATCCCAGAAGGCCAAGGCAGCATGTATAAGAGAAGGATTTTGTAAAATACCATTTTGAAGGAAGATAATGACATGTGATAGCCTGATATCTGTTAATTCCTTCTCCTTGGCCTTGAACATGCGTTCGGTCCAGGCTTCCCATTCTTTGTCATAGTTGGGACAGCAGACAAAATTCTTCTTATCCCATTTGGAGAAGTATAGGAGTCTGTCTTTCACAAGATCACTCTGTTCAAGAACGGGGTAACATGATGTGAAATCTAAAGGAAGTTCAAGAAATGAAGGCCCAAGGATTTGAGTGTTAGGTAAAACAGGGTGTTCGATGAAAGTACGGTTTTGTAGTTCGCCGACATCAGACTGGGATTTTAAAACTTCTCTGGTCACCAACTTCCTAAGAACAAGGGAAGGAGTGTCTTCGAGCATTTCACTTCCAGAAGCCATGTCTGTAAGAGATTGGAAGCCTGGGAGGGAAAGCGGAGTGTTTGAAGGTTTGAACGTGTGATGAAAGCGGTTCAAGCCCTAGATTTATACTTTGTGATGAAGCTGTGTATCAGTTCGGGTCAAGTATTCTATTTAAAGCAATTGGGCTTATATTATTTCAGGCCCAAGTTTAAACTTTAACCCGTATATAATATCTCTTTGTGATTTTAAATCATTTAGAGTTTTCTAAACCATTTCTTATTGGTTTAATATCTTCCCGTTATGATTTTCAATAGTTTGAACTAGTTTAAAGTACCTACAAATGCTTCGAAAAGCATTGAAGAGTGCAAGATAAACTATAAAAGAGCTGAAATTGCATTAACGTAACAAGCTATTACATGCTACAAAGGGAAATCCTATTACATTAAGGAGAATTAAATATCTACTTTGATGGAGCAGCGGTTGGAGTAGGGATAACTTGGAGGTAGTGAGGAAAGCTCCAAGTCACTAAGGCATGAAATTTTGCCCAAGTGAAATCAAAAAATTCTTTTTCCTTCATCCTGACTTCAGCTTCTCCATCTAGCTTGAGTTTCTTCTCAATCAGAGGCCTAATCTTCAGAACTAGAGCTTTGGCCTTGATTTCGAGCCTGGTCAACTTTAGAGCATTTCTCTTTGCACAGCTTTTGAACCTCCTTCGAAGTCTTTTGGAAATCCCAGATGGAATTTCGAAAGGCTTTCCTTTCAGATTTTCTATCTTATTATGAAGCTTGACAACCTGATCATGTGCTATCTCATAGTCATGAAGGTCTTGGTTGAAGACATGAGCAGCACTGTTGTTTTTCATCCACATTCGAAGGAGGGGAAACTGGCTTAGAAAAGAATGAAGAAAGTAGCCAGTTAATGTAGAAACGGAGCATTGAATGGTTTCACAAGCCCATAAGAAATTTTTGCAAGGGATGCCTTCTTCAAGAATCCCTATATCCAAAAATGCAAAAGCAGCCAATAGTTCTTTGGCTCTAACAGAATCAGATTGTGGGTAGAGTGAGTAAGAGTAATTGGCTTGAAAAATAGTGGGATCGAAGTTGATGCTTTTCAATTCCTGAAACCAATCTGGATTGTCAGGAAGAGTTCGAAGAGAGAGGTTGGAAGGATCAACGAATTTTTCCTCAAAATGAGGCCTTCGAACCTCATTTAACCAGTAAATATATTGGCTTTTGGCTTTCTGTTTGAGTTCGCCATAGCCAGCAAAGCCAGATTTTTCATCTTCACATACTTTGAAGAATGTAGGAGTAAGGCAGGTGGCAATGAGACTGTCGAGTACCATTATATTAGGGTCACGCCTAATAAGAGGAGACAAGTATCTGCTCATAGCCAATGATCGGTATTTACTCCAACCCTTGTAACCAGCAGGATCATCCATTTTTACCACCACTATTTCAGATGGTAAACCCCATAAAAAGGGTTTGAAAGAAGGAGAAGTGGGAGGATTCCATGGATCAGTAGGTTCAAAATCCTCTACTTGAACCAAAACAAAAGAACGATCCCTTCGAATTTCACCAATAATTGGTGTAACAGCATTTCTAGTAGTGGGAGGGATTGGGTTTTGAATAGCCAAGCGTTCGAAGGCATTTTGGGTGTCAGAAACGTTGGCCATGGTTAAGTTTAGCTTAAGGAGATAAAAGCAAGATTAGAGTGAAAATTGGTGATCCATTTTACCAGTAGTCGAGTGCTTTTATAAACTTAAAGTCTGAATTTGAAACGATTCAAATTTTGTAAGCAAGGAACGTGGGTGTTAACTGCCCATTTTACACGAACTTCTCACAGAGACCGTAAGAATTGATTACATCTACATCATTGGAAGTAGTGTGAACTGCCAATAACTTCTGCTTTGGAAGTTCACAAGAATTCGAAGCGGCAAAAGGACACATTAACACTTATTCAAATTCCTTGAACAAAGATGTTAATGTGGGGGGGTATGTTTACATATAAAATTAACAAATCCAATAATCGATTGACACATAATTGAAAATGCCAAACGTTGGCAATTACCTGTTGATAAAGACACACTGGATTAAAGGAATATAAATGGTTCAATACGATGTCGTATTATGGTCAAAGATGAAAAGCAGTTATTGGCAGTTACAAGCCATTACTGACGTGAAGGGTGGTTTCGAAGCCATGATATTAACTTCTAAACATATAAACTCCACGTGTGAACTTGGGAAACAAAGCAAATTGGCAGTTATAACACGTGGAGTACTTATCAAGAGGCAGTTATTCACCTTAACGTACAAATCATTCGAGTTTGTTTAAATAAACTGCACAGATTCAAAATCAGAGCTTCTGGAGGAAGAATTAGAAGAATTCAAATTTCAGACGTGGAGAAGGACACAACTGCCAACATGAAAAGTGGAAGTTGGAATTCGAAGCAAGCCAATGTTCAAATTCATTGAGCGGGAAGTTCAAATTGCAAGCAGCGTCTATAAATAGAAGAAATTGAAGAGTGAAAAATCCCCCCGGACAAATCTTCAACAAACAGCTATCAAAAAACTGATGCTTGGTTTGTTCATTGGCAAAGTAGTTTAGGAATTCGAACGCAGTTTCGAAGTAGTTTTAGGATCTCGAACTCAAGTTCGAAGTAGTTTAGGAAGTAGGTTAGGAAGTAGTTTAGGATTAATCTCGATTGTTCCCGTAACAATCACCAGTTTGAAGTTCTTGTATCTGAAGTTGGAGACAATTTCGAAGTAAGTTTACCTTTGATTTATTGATCGAAGTATCTTGTTTCTTTTTGTTCTTCGATTTCCCAAGTTTGTTGGTTTCATTTCTTCACTTGTTGAAAAAATCCTCTTAATTGAGGTAATTGAACCAATAAAACACAATCGCCTGATTAGATTTGGTTTTTC
>CM037152.1:26176287-26513355 GCA_020921065.1 Vaccinium darrowii
AACAACACCATATAGTAATGTTCTGAACAGAATTCAAAATACAAGGCCAATAATACAAGACGACATACTAAGGTAGTTCTAAACGAATTGCCTTTTCCCAGGGAAGTGTACCCGTAATACATTAACCAAGCCACAAAACCATAAAAGAAAAGTTTCCACTTCAATGTTCCCATATTTTGGGACTCTTGTGCAGAATGATTCACTACATTGGACGCCTTCAATTTTTCAATTTCCATCTGCATTGCATCAATCTTCATTTGCATTGCATTTCCTTCGTCGTGAATTTGTTCATGTTTTTTGAAAGGGGTCGAATTGCTCTCAAGTTGTCTAATCTTCATTGGCCTCAAACCCGTTTCCTTTTTGAAATTCGACGGGGGGTCATACCAGCAAAAAAAAGTGCAATGTTCTTCATTCTTAAAACAAAACAAGTCAAAAATTTACGGTTCAGTATATATATAAAAAAAACAAATGTTAGCTTCGTTGAAGTCTTACCATGTAGTTGGAACAACCAAAGAATCTCCGGCCTGGGTTCGGTTTGGATTTTGACGTACGTAGTGGGGCTGTTTCTCCACAGAAGCACATTATCCCAAAATCAATGTCATCACCGCAATAGTTTCCTTCGAATTCCATCTTATTAGAGAGAGATTAGACAATTAGGTCTATACAATTGGATACTACTAAACCTAAACATTAAAAGATGATTGAAAAGTGAAAAGGAAAAGCCTTAAGATAGGGGCACCTACTAAACCTAGTAAGATTAAATTGACAACAATTGGATACTACTAAACCTAAAAATTAATTACAGCATGTGATAGATGATTAAACACTTAAAAGGAAAAGCCTTAAATTTCTTATTTGGGTAACAAAAGCAAGGCCTCTCCCTTAGTAAGAGTAAACTAAAGAGATAGAAATCCCAGCATCATTGCACTTTAACAAATACAAGGACAAGGAGTAGAAATAGGAAAACAAAGACTTGACAGTATTTAAATTAGGAAATCAACCACAACTAAACCAGCAAATCGTAGAGCACATGTGGGAACAAGAACAAGCAATTAAACCAACTACATTGCAATATCATCAAATCAACTACAAGTTAAATAACAAACAGATCTGTCAATCAAGTTACTGTAGGCAATGGTTTACATATGCAAAAGCAATATACTAATTCTCTCAGTCTATGCAAATAAATTAGATATGCAGTATACTTATTCTCTCAATATACTAATTCAGTATACTTACTCTCAGTCTATGCAATATACTTATTCTCTCAGTCTATGCAATCAAGTTACTGTAGGCAATGGTTTACATATGCAAAAGCAATATATCAAGTCCATGTTGGTAATGCTTGTCCAATGCTTCTATAGTTACAGAGAAGACTTCTCTTCAATCCACAATGTGAATTAGATCGCGTTGTTGAGACTTATAGACTCCTCTAATCCAATCAATTATGAAAACTGAGAATAGAACATCCAAATTTTCTGTGTGGAAAGGTAGGTAATTAATGGCTACCTGAGTTTTTAAATGTAGAGTTGAGGAGTTAGCCTAGTGGTGAAGTGTTGTGACTTAGCGTTTGTTCCACAGCCACCAGCATCATCAGCGCACCACAACCACCAGTGATAAGAAAAAATGGAAAAAAATATTCAGAAGAAAAATAATGACGACAAGAGTGAAAAGAGAAAAGATCTTTTGGATCACATAAAGTTGACCCATGGATTATATTTCTGTGACAATGACGAGTTTCGATTGCATATGAATACAAACTATGAACATTAAGGGAACATAAATCACAACTATGAACATTAAGGGAACATGAATCAGATTTCATCTCTATACTCTCTCTCCCACAGGAGTGTTGATTTTGGTCCCTAAAACCCTAACTTTCGAAACCCAAACTTTTGAAACCCTAAGTTTCGAAACCCAAACCTTGGAAACTCTAACTTTACAAATCAAAAGCAGAAATCAATGTATTTCGAAGCTTGATACCTTGGGTAAGCCTTAGATGACGACAGATCGCGGTCGTGGGTGGCTGTGGGTCGCGGTCGCGGTGTAAGCCGCTGTTCCTCTCTTCTTCTTCTTCTTCTTCTTCTTCTTCTTCTTCTTCTTCTTCTTCCTCTCACATGGATCCCTAAATCGCCATTCCTCTCTTCTCTCAGACGTTAGAAAGTGAAAATGAGGGAGAAGGAGTCAATAAAGGGTTTTGGTCATGAACCCTTTGGCTTTGACCTGGTCTTACCCTCATTTAAGTGACCCCCGCGTGTAAAGCCGTTGGATTAAAACCAACAGCCGTGATTAGGTGGTCCGAAAATCACTCAAAAACGGGAGTCCGTTTTAGAAGTGTAATGTGTGTGTGTGTGTGTGTGTGTGTGTGTGTCTGTGTGTGTGTGTGTATCACTTCGTGACTAGTTTCATGCGTATAATTAGTACCCAAAACTACCTGTAACTAGTTATCTACGCCCCAACCCAACGAACCTACGAACCCACTTCTTTGGACGAAAGACTTTATACCTAGTGAAAGTTGGCCTTATCCTATTATTATCCTAAAAAGCCAACAAAACACTATTCCATAAAGTTTTTCTGGACTCATCCATGGGGAGGGAGAGGCCGGCCATTTTGGGGGAGGGAGAGGCCGGCCATTTTGGGGGAGGGGTGTGCCTTCATCTTTTCCTATAAATAGCTCTCCACACTTGTTTCATTCTCACACCAAAAATCCTTTCTTACCACTTTTTTAGTAAACTAGCTTTCTAAGGAGAAAACCATGACACTCCACCACCACACTCCACCACCCTCGACTACCTCTAGATTTTAAAAAAAGTAGAAAAGTTAGCTAGAAAGCGTTCGAGCAGAGGTCGACTAGTCGTTACGCCGCCGGAATCCAACTAGCTTGTCGGCTTCCGACTAATCATCGGAATTAAGGTAGATACTTTATATTAACCCTAGATTAGTATTTTCTAGTTCATTTTAAATATGTCGTTATTATGCTTAAATGTGCTTTTAAATATGATTAGTCGAGATTATGATGGATAATTAGCGATAAAATGAAAAGTTACTCTTTGAAAATGCACGTAGTCGTTATAATGCACGATTTGAAAATGGACTTATCAAATGCACAGTTATAATGCCCAATAAACTTTTGGAAAACATAACGCAGTTCTTATAATGCCCGAATGAAAATCGACTCTTCAAAATTATGCAGTTATAATGCCCGACTGATTTTTAGAAAGTAACCAACTAAAATTTTCTTAAAGCAACTTCAAAATGTTTTGACTATACTTGGACTGTGAGATAACCCAAGGCTAACACTCTTGAGGGTCTGTCAAAAAAGATGAGCTTTGCGCTGTCTAAGAAACGAACGATGACAGTAACTGGATTCGTCTGACCATCCGGCCTGGGACTCTCCTGATTATCTCATTTGTCTAAAGAAAGTCACCAATGAGATTTTATACCTAAAGTAACACAGTTATCGAGAAATAATTTTAAACGGAAGATTTATCATGAAATGATTTAAAATGGAGGATTTTTATGAAAATTATGGCATGTGCACGTTTCACGAGACAATACGACACAACACGTTTTTCAAGAAAATGAATGATTGATTTCACATGGATAAATAAAGATGAAATAAAAAAGAAATGATGATGTGATGAAAATTGAGACGGTAGTGCTGTTTGAGTTCTGCCCCAAATTCCGCGGGGAGAATTTGGTGGTAAAAACTCAGCAGTACAACACGTAGTGAACGGACCTTATAAACAGACTGGTTGAGTCCACTGATATAAGATGGTCGGGACTATGTCGTGTGTGACGCGAAGTGAACGGACCTTATAAACAGATTGGTTGAGTTCAGTGATACAAGGTAGCCAGGACTTCGAGCGAAAAGATTGGTGACCGTTAGAAAGGCTAAGTAAAATGGGCCAATAACTTTCGAGTGATGGGAGATGGATGAAATTTAAAGAAGAATGTTGTTATGAGAAACTGATACGAGATATTGACACTGCACTCTGATTCTGAAAATGATACGAGACACTGATTTTATTAAGCTGTACTCTGATTTGATTTGACACTGATGCTTGGACATGCATGATTTTACTTTAATATTCTGCCACCTATTATATTGTTTTAGAATTGCTAGTTTAAGGTTGGGGTAGGGTAATCTATTGAGCGTCCACTCTCACGGCGTTGCACTTGTGCGACCCTGGCATAATATCACGATGTTGTTTTGCGACCCTGACGTATTATGCTAGATTATCACAATGGACACGAGGACTACTACAGAGAACATGGAGTCGAAGGAGCTGCCGAGATGGAGATCAACCAGGCGGAGGAATTTGCGAAGCCATAGAGCTTACCCAATCTGCCTTTTTGTAATCTGTAGAGGACAAATTATTTGTATTTGACTTTATATTATTATTATTACTGTTTAAGTATTTCGGTTGTAATAATAATTAATGTTTCCCAAAATGTGGGGCGCTACATATTTTATCCCTCCTTATTACCAAAATCTTTCAAACAAAGTACTATTTTATCTCTCCTTCATAAGGGTCACATCAATGTGGGTTCACCCTCCACAAATAATGCCCCTGCTATCTTATCTCCTCTTACTATTTAATCAACCTACTAGACGACCCATTTGAATATGATATGAGTTTTGGGTAAATATAATAGTTATAAGTGGAGATAAGATAACATGTGGTCTTATTTAGGGGTTGTTTTCTAATAGATTTTGCGAAAATCTAAGATTTTATCAAATCTCCTCATCAATGGATAAGGGCTTGATTTTATCAAATTTTGATAAAATCTATTAGAGAACAACCTCTTATAAAGAGTAGATCCACATTGATGTAACATTTATCAAGAGTACATAAAATAGTATTTAGTTTGAAAGATTTCGATAATAACAGTTTGATTGGATACGGAATGAGATTCCACAACACGAATATACCAGAGAATTAAAAATGTGGCAAATACATACGGATCATATAAGATAATTGATATTCACACTGTAACGCCCCCAAGATTTGGGTACGTTAATAATTATTACAACCCACAAATAAGTTTAATCCTTAAACTTTAATACAAACAACAATGTCCTCAAATACTATATAAATAATAACCGGGGTGGTTCTAGGTCTTCGTCTATCCCTGTGCCGAGTCATTCCCCACTCTGGCAGCATTTCCCGCTCCATAGGACTGGTCCCCGTAGTAGTGTTCCTGTCCATCTGAATAATCTGACATAATACGTCCGAGTCGCAAAGGCAACATCATGGTATTATGCCAGGGTTACACGAGTGCAACACCGTGAGCAAAACCCAGTAGTTCACTATACTAAGCTTCTAAGTAGCAATTCTAGAACAATATGTTCGAAAACAGTATATAATACTTGTGAACAGTAAACCACGCAAAACATCATGCATGTCAATGCGGATCAGAGTAAACATGCGCAGAAAACAAGTATTTCGTTTTAGTATCTCAATCTGTGTCACGTGTCATTTCTCAAAACATGATCTCGGTTCGTTTTCTCAAAAATCGTACTCAATAATCAACCGTTTCCCAAAAATATCATTTTCTCGTATAGTGCCTCTTTCAGCATTCTTCTTCAAATTTCATACATCTCCCACCACTCGAAAGTTATTGGTCCGTTTACGCCTCCTTTCAGCTGACGGTACCAACCTTTCCGCTCGAAGCCCCGGTGTCGTGCATCACTGAACCTAGCCAGTCTCTTTGCACGGTCCGTCCGCCCCGCGACTCACTCGACACAGTCCCGGCCGTCTCATATCACTGAACTTAACCAGTCTGTTTATGAGGTCCGTTCACCGTGTGTTGTACACGCGTAGCCCAACATCCAAGTTCTCTCCGCGAACCGGAAGTGGCGCTCCCGCTGCACTACCGCATCAATACCATTCCTCCAAAGTTCTCTCCGCGAACTTGAGGTGGCAACCAACATCTCAATCTCATCACATCATATCTCATTTCGTTTCATTGTTCAAAAATTCTCATTTCTTTCTCCGAAAAATTTCCATTTCATTTCAAAAATCCCATTTTCATTCTCACCTCTATTTTCTCACCAACCGTGATTTAAATCATTTAAATCTCGTGTCATAACGTTACGTGTACGTGCTCAATGCTCAAATCATGCCCATGCAATGTTCCAAAATCTTTCTCCAAAAATACTCATATTTCTCCATAACATTTTTCACATAAAATCATACATTTTTACACACTAACTTCTTCAAAAATAATATTCCCAATAGACATCTTTTCTCATGAAATCATTCATACAATATTTCTACAAAAATCATTTTCTCATAAAATCACACACTTTAATGCACTAACTCTTCCAAAATAATATTTCCCAATATCTCCAAACTTTATTACCAATCACAAGAAAAATCTCATTTCTCCCTTTTCTCTCAAAAAAATTATATTTTTCCTTTCTAGAAAAATAAATTAGTAACTTGCTCTTTCTAAAATAAATACACCAACTTTCTATTTTTGAAATTTCTTGTCAAATCAACTATTTATATCTCTCCAAAATATATACTTTATATATCTAGAAAAACTCACTCTCTAATAATCTTGTGTAAAATCAATATTTTCATACGTAGTAAAATCACAACTTTCTTTTCTAAAATAAACCATTCACTTCTTTTTCTCCACAAAAATCCATAAGATACTCACTAATTATTTAGTAAAATATTTCCTCAAAAACATCTTTCTAAAGTCTCTCTTTTTATTAAAAATAATAAAAATCACCACACTAACTTACATAAAATAATAGATCTTTCTTATTAGTAAGAACAAATCCTTCACTTAACAAGATTAGTCTTTCTACTTACAAAAATATCATTTGAACAATAACCATGATTTAATCAACACTAATTAATTAGTACTTCCAAGAAATATAATAATAGAACCCTTTCTAGAAAACATATCTTCTAATTAACTTCTAATCACTTCTAATCGATTACTAATCATCTTCTAATTACCTTCTAATCACTTCTAATCTCACTAATCCACTACTAATTTCATAAAGAACTACTCAAATTAGAACCTCATTATCATGCTTGTAAATCCTTCTACATAAAAATACTCTTTCTTGAGCACTAAGAAATAGGCTTAGTAACTTGATACATGCACTAATTAGACCAATCAAGCTTCATAATCAACTTTTAAAAACTAATTAGGACATCATACTAATTCTAGAAATAACTAATTAGAAGAGTAGTTTAGGAAACTACCTTGTTTTCCGGGTGTAAACCGGAAGCCGATTAGCAATCCGTTGACGTAGAACTCTCCTTAATCTACCTTACTAACTTACTAATTAGCTTAGTAAGTAGCTAATTAGAACTAGATAACTAGGCTAGAAGGTGGTAGATGTGGTAGTTTGTTGGGAAATATGGAGACAATTAGACAAGTAGGGTATATGGGGTCCAAAGTGAACAAGAGGAGTGCTATTTATAGCAAAAATGAGACCTCTCTCTACCTCACTGCACACACACACACACACACTAGGGCCGAAAGTTTCAAGTATGGGGAGGGAATATGTGCATTGAATGGTCACATGGCAAGTGCACCACTTGCACTCTAGGTCTAGGCTAGGTTTAGGCTAGGAATCTTGGTACTAACTTACTTGTAAGACAAGTAAATGTGGGAATCAAATGGGGTTTCTACGTAGGAATGCCTAGTGGGGGAAAATACGCCTCTCGCTGTGTAGGTTTTTGCACGGTTATCTTTGTTACGGGATGTTTTTAGGAACAAATATGAACAATAAGCATGTGAGTGGAGTTATTGCTAGAGAATAGCCCTAATAGGCTAGAGATAGGGTGGAATATTCCCTCCTTAAATTAAGGAAGTATGTCTCTAGGTTACTTGGAAGTCAAGGTCAAGTATAGGTAGACTAGGTTGTGTAGGTTGTACACAAATGCATGTATTGTGTTGGTATGTATAAGTTACTCCAAAAATAACAAGGCTTGTTCTAACTAGTTTAGGGTACAAAACCTTAGCTTAGGAATCTTTCTAAACCCTCCACTTGCTTGCACAAGTGAACAATGCATTAAAACTATGCATGTGCAAGTGTACTCTATATACATGCACACACACACAAACTCTCACTCTCTCTCTCTACCGATCTCTCTCTCTCTCTCTCGGCATCTTTCTCTCTCTCTCTCTCTCTCTCTCTCTCTCTCCGTGGCTGTCTCTCTCTCTCTCTCTCTCTCTCTCTCTAAGTTACTCTCTCTCTCTCTCTCTAACTCTCTCTCTAACTTGGGAATATTCCAAGTTCAAAGACGTGAGGTGACCACTCAATGACGTACCGAACTTGGTTGAGTGAAGTAATGGTAATGGTTGGGTAGGTTTCGGGTACTAAACACGGTTCCTGGGTGCTACGGTAGTGTAACAGATGTGTTACTCTGTCTCGTACGCGTATATGTATGGCTTGATTCCGAGTTATTCGAATAAAAAGCATTAATTAATATTTTAATAGAAAAATATTTCGGAAATTCGGAAATTAAAATAATTAATAAAATTATTTAACGAAATTTTTATTTATGAAAATTAGGGTCGTTACACACACACTCCCCAAATTGTTATCCACGCCCCTTTTTTGTCTTTTAGTGAAATTTTTACACATAAAAATTTTACTAGAAGACAAAAAAAGGGTGTGGATAACAATTTGGGGATGTAAAATCACCAATAATTCCTTCTGCACAGATGAGAGAAGACCGACGGCGTCGGGGACGCTGTTGTGGGTCCCAAAAGATTGATCCGAGCCGTTCATCCTTCTCAAAATCGAATTCCAAGTGGGTCTACGCGGGGATCGAGGCAATCGGACGGTTGTATGAGCTTGAATGAAATTGAGTGATTTTGGATCGAGCTCATACAGCCGTCTGATTGCCTTGATTCCCGCGGCCCACTCGAAATTCAATTTTGAGAAGGATGAACGGCTCGGATCGATTTTTTAAAATCCACAATGGCGTCCCCAACGCCGTTGTGCGTGGTCGGTCCTCTCTCATCTCTCTAGGTAGAAGGGTTCTAAAATCACTCCCCACAACGAAGGAGTATTACTTGAAAAAGTTACTTTATGGAGACTACTCACAAAAAGACAAGTTTTGATGTGGCAAGTGGCAGTTGAACTGAAACAAAAGATTGATGTGATTGGGGCTTCAGTTTCCCTATAGTACCAAGGCTGAGTTTTCTGTTTGATTTTAGTAATTGGGTTGCTAAAATCAATCATGATTTTAGTAAATGAGTCCAGCAGGTGCTAAAATTATGGTTGATTTTAAAATCAACAATGATTTTAGCGCATACTGGAGTCATTTGCTCAAATCAACCAAATGAAAAACTCAGCCTAAACAAAAACTTTTGACGGTAGCTACCAGTCAACCATTTGTTTGTTTTTTTTTTATCACATTATTGATTCTTGAAATTTGCCCAAAAAAAGAAAAAAACAAACAAATGCTTTCTTTCTTTTTTGTTTTTTTTTGGGTAAATAAAGCAACTAGATTATTGATTTTGAATAGAAAGTAACCAATATCCTCACGACAACCCACAAAGCAGTTGCACAGTCACAGTTAATGGTCGGACCCATGAAGAATTTTTGATAAGCTCACTTTACCAAATGGGGACACTTTTCTAAGAAAAAGATGATCAAAATGACCAACATATCTCAACGGTGGATCGCAAAATAAAAATTCCATCTATAACAACATCGATTGATATTTTTATTTTTGCAAGTGATGGCTAGCTCATGCAGTAGACCTCTTAAATATCTCACACTGCATTCGAGATCAAGTCTCATTCCCCCTCCTCTATGTAATAGATTAGGAATAACGAATGACAAAAAACATAAAAGAAATTCAGGGATAGACAACCAGGCACCGGGGGAGGTGCTGCGCAGCCCATTTCGGGGCCGTGTCGGCACCATTTTGATAATCAGAGACGTCCACTATGTAGAACTCATTGAGTTCTACCGATCTACTAGAAATCAACTCGATCGGATATCATTAAGTGCCTCATCAGAACACAAATAAGTTGAAAAAAATTGGAACACACGTCTTAAAACACTGGATGAAAACCATTAAAACCATTTTTCCATCTTATTTGCGTTCCGTTGAGACACTTGACGATATCCAATTGAGTTAATTTTTGATACACTTATAATACTCGACGAGCTCTATGCGGTGGACGTCTCTGATCGTCGGAACGATGCTGGTGCGTGCTGAAATAAGCCCGCACAGCACGCTGCGCAACACGGGACTACGCAGCATCCCCCGTTCCTAACCATTATATATAAGCTAAATTTTTTAAAAATATTAAAGCATGCATGCCGACAAGAATAAATTTGCTTTTGGCTCACATTATCAAAAAATAAATTTACTCCATATAAACCGTTCTATATAAGCTAATTTTTGAAGAATAAAACATGCCTGTAATATTCAAATTTGCGTGTTCTCACATTATCACAAAAATTAAATCAACTCCATACAATTATTTTATTATTCTAGAGCAAATATGATTGTCACACATAGTAGATACTCAACCACCCTCACATTGCAACATTTCAAATTAGAAGGATTTGTAATTGACAAATGCAAAACTACTAAAGTACCAACAAAGCAAGAACTAGGCCCAAAAAAACCCTTCAAACAAGAAAGCAATGTAAAAACCAAGGGTGGAGAGCAAGCTGAAAAAGTTCTCTAGGGTCTGGTCCAATAAAAACACAAAAACTGATCAAAAAGAAAGTTCACTGGGGAAGCTTGTTCAGCTTACGGTAAACATAGTCTTTGTACTTCTTGGTCTTATATTTCGGTGGATTTTTGTCGCCAATGAGTTTTGGAATCGGCCCGAGTTCATGCTCTGGGGGTGGTTCTAAGAACACCGGCCACGACATCCTGGTTGTGTCCTTGCTCACCGTTGATCTGTGCAGTACAGCTTTATATTTTCCATTGCTCAGTATCTAAAAAAAAAAGGCATAGAATTATACACAACAAATTCAAAAGAATATTCAACTACAAAAAAAAAAATTCACTTTTTTAAAAAAAAAATTGAAAAATGTCTGTATTTTGAAAACATACCTCAATTTGGTCCCCAATATGAACAATAAGGGCATTGGGGATATACTTGACATCATACCAACGGTCATCCTTGAAGACTTGTAGTCCTGGGACTTCATTTGGAACAAGAAGTGTGAGGGTGGACATGTCAGTATGAGCCACCACTCCTAAGGCAAGGTCAGGGCGGGGGCAGGGTGGGTAATAATTGATCTTCATCATGTATTCCAAGTCGTCGCCACCCACCGCGGCCTTCACTTCATGCCCGTCCAGCCCTAGCCCTAGTGACAGCCACTTGAACAACTTGTCCGCCACTGCCCGCAACTTCTCCGTATACGCCTCATTAGCTTCCCTGTATTATAAAAAGCATTGACCTATGGTTATACCCAATGGTAGAATTTTCGAAACTCGAGCGTTAGGAGAAAGTAGGTTAGGAGCTCAATTTCTTTTTCAAGTGTTAATCTGACTATTCAAAACTAATGACTTTTGCTGATTAAAAAAAAAAAGAGAAAAGAAAAAAGAAAATTTTGTTAGTTTTATTAAATACAACTTACTACACTCGCAATTACTAATATTTAGTTTCCAAAACGGCCTTTGGACTGAAATAGTTGAACGGTAGTTGGCGTCCATTTGAAAGATATGTATAGTAAGGGGCCCATCTATTCAGCAATGTTGGTGTTCTTTACGTTTCCTAATTGTTTTTGGGCCTTAGAATAAAAAAAAAAGATTAAAAGCACTAATAAGTTAAATGGTTGGTGAAGCGAATAAACCAAAAAAGAAAAGAAATAAACAAATGGTCATCTGCAATTAGATACAAAAATATTCTGAAAAACATAGGACTTCGTACATCCATTATACGTATCTTCTAGGGGTGTCCACGGATCGGATCCAGACGGATCGGATACGGATCCGATCCGCTCAGAGCGGATTATGGTTTTTAAGATCCGGAACCGAACCGAACATTCACGGATCGGATCGGATCGGTTACGGATCGGATCGGATCGGGCGGATTTGACAGATTAAAGAAGGATTATTGAGCGGATCGAGCGGATCCGATCCGGATCCGGAACTGCGAGATTAGAAATTCTCGATCTGGGAACCAAACCGAACATTCACGGATGGATCAACGGATGGTTCAGATTGGTTCGGATTGGTCGGATTGGCGGATCGGATGATCCGCTGGACAGCCCTAGTATCTTCATAGAGAAACGCAATAGATACAACACTTTTGTGGAACCACGACCATTTTGTGGTTCTACACAACTCATCTGAGTTGTTCAATTTGTTTAGAAGATTTTTTAAAGGGTCCGCCCAAGAAAAGAACATATGAATCCTGGTGAACTAATTTTTTTCAGACCCTTCAAAAAATATTTTGGACAAATTAAACGACTCAGATCAGTTGTGTGTGACCTCGAAATGGTCCCACACAAGTGTTGTACATTTAGTGTACACAAGAGTGTTGTACCCCTAACAGGGTTAAAATTCATATTCGTTTAGTCAACTTTACATGCCCTTCGTCACATAGATTATCATTTATAAGCAAAAAATAAGTGAAGCTGAATGACCTAAAGTCGTGTTTGTAATGTGGAAAATACCGGTAAATTTTGTAAAAAATGTATTCATCATCCATTTAACTTATTGGAGCTTTCTGATACTAAAGAAAACGGGGAAAATATCGGTTTGTTTAATTAGCAAAATGCAACCAATTACAATCCAATTTGAAGACGTGGGTCATTCATTTTATAATTTTAATTCTTTCTCATTTGCTCAATTTGTCAAAGTAAGACATATTTCGTCATAAACGATAGACAGCTACTTCAAAAAAAAAAAGACTAAGAATTTGTCAAAACAATAGATCTACTGCATAGGACAAAGTGATAAACACATCGAGGGCTAAATTCAACATTGCATATAGTAACCACATAGGACAATCGCGTGAGGATAACAATTCATCACATGTGACACAGTCAGGAGTTAAAGCTTGAATCAATTACGAAAGAAATCTTAGTTCGATGAATTTTTGAAAACTACACTTAGGTCATTTCAATTTATATAGTTAGGTTAAAAGTTAAAAAATTAATCTCAAGTACTGTTGTTTTTTTACACTCAAGTACTGTTGTTACTATACCATTTGATTAACCTAATATTATTTTCGCAAATTATCATTCTCTACAATTTAGTATTCATGAAATGAAAATAGTTCTTATTATTAATTCCAAAGTAGTTATTTTTTAGATATATATAAAAGGTATATGAAATATGCTCTAAAATAGAAAATTAGAGGGTGGGGCCGCCCTCGGCCCGTCCATATATAGCTCCTCCACTCGCTGTCCCATAACCTTTTTTGAGATATCACAATATACTTTCCACTAAGAAATGTCAAAAGATAATTAATGCAATTATCACAAAGTCTCTCTCATAAAATGCATTAAAATAAATGTAAATGAAGAGAAAAATGAATAAATTAGAAATATAAAAAAAATCTTACATGAGCAAGCTCACTATACCCATAAAGTATGTAATCACGTCGGCTCAGCAATCAATGGTTCAGATTAAGTGAAATTATCTTATTTGAAAGATACTTATCTTATATAATCTGAACCATTAATTACCAAATGAACGACCGTGATTGCTCAATATAGAGATCTAGTGAGCTTGTTCGCCACGGGCCTCTCAACATGCATTAATTAGTCTTCCCTGAAAAGATGAAATTAATATTATGTGGTGGACAACCATTATGCCACGTGATTGGAAAACTTTCTACAGCCCATGTTCACGAGATTTGGACTCTTATCTCTGTGGTGATTTAAATTTTTACAGGGGAAGACTAATTAATTTCATCTTTTGGAAAATTACTAGTAACTGTCTTTCTTCTCCGTTTCGTGTCGGTAGTTGCGAGACAATTTATAAGCCTTTCGATTTTGATAAATCCTTTGCTATTCCAATGGATCAGTCATAAGATAAAAGGGCAGGCATGACGGCCGGGTGCTTCCCTTTCAGTATCAGTCAATTTTCGAATTTGTTCACGACCGTTACAATCAATACTCAAACATTATGGGTGATTTTGTCACTTTGAAATTATCTTTGTCAAGAATGAAATAAAAATTCACAGTCACTCTACAACCGATTTTCATCACGCATCGTTCGATAATCTCTTTTTTAAGATAATAATCACGATTACATTACACCGCTATAGCGACGATTGTGTCTCCCGTTATTAAAGACGTTGGTCCGTCTCCCTTTGAATAATGGCAAGCATATGAGAGAGAGGAGAAAATTTAGGGTGCATGTAGGTAACGCTCACGTGGTGCCCATCGCCACATCCTAGCCGTATAAAAGTGTTTTAGACGGTCGGAATTATAAAAAAATTCTTGGAGGACTTTGTTTAAAATCCCGACCATTTGAAACACTTTTGGACGACCAGATGTACGCTGAGTACCGTCACGTGGTACCTACTCAGCACCTAAGTTTAGAGAGATAGAGAGAGATGGCATAGGCATGCAGAAGATGACAGAAAGAAGGGCGTTAATTTTGTACCTGTAAGAAGGAGGATTCTTTGGCCAAAACTGGTAATTAATAGCAGAAGGAGGCCAAACCTTGTGGAACAAATGATCAACCCACCCTTTCTTCCCTTCAACTTCCTTTTGCAACTTCGTCCCATACCCTTCCATACTCTTCCCCTCTTTAGGCTTAGCATACACCTCCTTCTCCTCCTGCGGCAGCTCGAAAAACTCCTTCCCTACTCTCTGCAAATTCCCTATCACCTCCTCCGGTATCCCGTGGTTCACCACCTGGAACAACCCCCACTCTGCTCCCGCAGCAGCCACCGCCGCCACCACTTCTTCCTCATCGCGGAGGAGGTCGATCACCGGCACCTCCAGCACCTTCCCGCGCACAGTGGTGATCGCGGGTTGCTCGGTCTCGGACCGGATGAACTCGGCCGGGATCGTGTCCATGAATTTGGATAGTATAGCTATGGCTTGCACTCTCTCCACCTCCATTGCTTCCCTCTCTCTGGTTTTTTGTGTCTCTCTGGTAGAAGAATGATCTGTGAAGGGTGTTAGGGTTCTGTCTTTCGAGTGAGCTGTTTAGCAAGTATTGTAGGGATTTATAGAGGCTAAAGGCATGGGTTTGTTAGGTTGTAACAAACCTTTATACGTGACAATGGTGTGATGAAAGAAAATCGAGGGAAGTGTGTTTAGTTTAGTAATTAATAGGGGGATTGACGTGGTTGAATGTGTTACACAGAATAGTTCTTACCAACTTCACGCCGGTCATGGCTTTCTTCTTAATTTGTCGAGGTCTAGTCTTAATTAGTCGTGGTCTAGTACAAGTAGGAAAAGTTTCCCAAACACTTCCCCTAATTTGTCCTTTGGAAGGCCTTTTTTTTTTTGTCAAAAATGCTAGATACACAATAAAAATGTACTACAAAGTGGACAACACACTCACATGGGGTGTGGGTTCCACACACAGTTGAGTGTGAAGTGTGTGTGGAGCCCACACCCCAGTGAGTGTGTTGTTCAATTTGTTGTACATTTTTGTTGTGTATGTAGCATTGCTCTTTTTTTGTCCTAATCTCGCCGCTTCTATGGGACAAGGAAACCTACTATATATGGTGTGGGGTCCATAGGAGGGTGAACAATACCCTCACCCTGATTGGTTAAAATGGTGTGGGGTCCACGAAATTAATACACTTTTTGATTAGTATGACATCACTTTGTGGTGAGACCCACACCATTTCAACTAATGATAGTGAGGGTTTTGTTCACCCTCTTTTAGTGAGAGTGAACAAATTTTTTCCCACCGTATATATAGCCATGGAGCTATAATAGCACCCCTACAAGAAAAAAAAAATTCCTTTACCAACAAACTCTTGGAACCACTGGGAGTCATCCCTGATTGTTATCTCTAGGACCTTAAAATTAGTCGAGGTGCGCGAAAACTAGCCCAGTCATCTGGTTATGGAAAAAAAAATTCGTCAAGATCTGTTTAGGCCTTGTTTCCCATTTGGTAAAACTTTTATTTTAACAAATGAAAAACAAGACCTTAATAAAAATATGACTGAGATTACCATACATACTGTTAAAATTCTTAAATACATCAGGTCAATTGTAACTCATAGCTTTATACAGTGGACATAGTTTTAATTCGACTTTTTTTTTTCAATTATCAACGATAATCCACTTCAAAAACAAACTCGATAATCTCACATTTAAAAATAGAAAAAAAAAAAAAAAAGTGTTTCCAGTTTTGAAGGAAAATAGTGAGGTGGCGGTGTGCGATGCACGTGAGCTCATGCCCAGTACATTGCCCAATTCAAGCATTATCCGGTCTATGCATGCTTGAATTGTAGTTATTTTTGAAAATAATGAAATTGATAAAAGGAAATTGATATTGCACAGTGTTGGAGATAAATAAAATGATATCGTAACGCGTAGGAGATAAAAAGCAATGATTTCACATGGACTTGAGATTTTGACCAACCTACTTTAAAATATTGTACTAACTTTAGGGCATCCTTATCAGACTCAACAAAAAAAAACACCAAATTTAACCTCAAAAACACTTTTTATAAATTAGCAAGTCACTTATCCAAAAATTCACAAAATCAAACTCTCTATCCAAACTTTACTATTCCCCTCAAGTCTCATAAAAAAAATTAAATAAATAAAAAAAACCTTTTTCTTAAAATATTATTCTCCCCAATTGGGGAGTTGTGCAAGTGGCAGAATGGGGAGACACGGAGAGACAGGGAAAGAAGTCAGGGAGAGAGAAACTATTAAAGTATTCCTATCCAGTGAACAGTACATTTACCCAAATACCGAGTTACTATAGCAAAGTTATAACTTTTGCAAATTAGCCAAATACTTGTTGAGACTGATTTTGAGGTGTTTTTTCCCTTATGACTCAACAAAATAACCATTAGGGGGATTTGTCTCCCTGATAAGGATGCTCTTAGTAGTAATGACAAGACTTTTAAAATTTGAGTGAAAAATCTGGAAGTCACTATTCTATGGTATTCTTGCTTCTCCTTGGGGGGAAAAAAAAAAACCAAAAACGGATTATTGGTTTTTTCATTGTCCTTGTTCAATTTTTTTTTTTTTTGCATTTGTTAGTTTTGGGTCAAGATTTTGTGGTTTCTGGATTCTCTCGACGAGACGAATCTAACAAGCATAAATTTATGAACCAAATATTTTTAAATAAAGTCAAAATTAATCCAATAATCCAAGTATTTTGGCTTTATTCAAAAAAATATTTGATTTGACCATAAATTTATACTTGTTAGATTCGTCTCATCGAGAGGAATTCAGAAACCACAAAATCTTGATGCAAATTTTTTTTTAATAAAGACGAAATGAAAAAACTAATAATTCATTTTTGGTTTTTTTGCCAAAGGAGTGTAAGTATGAACTTTGCCACCTCTTATGATTGATACTTAATATTATTCCTGTAATTTTCCACTGTTTTCGATGGTCTACAATGTTTACTAAGGGTAAGTTAGTAATTATTGATCTTTTTCTTTCAAGAGTTTCTTAAAAAAGTTAGTAACTTTAAAGAAGTTAAACTTTTCTTTTCTTCATTTTAGTTTCTCTTAACTATTTTTCACTTTCAAGAACATTTTTTTTACTGTTACCCTAAAGAAATACGAAGGCCGAAGATGATGATGGTGACAACGAGTGATTTTTTTTTTTTTTTTATCGGAAACAACGATTGATTTTAAATTGATGATGATCCAGAAATTCTAGAGATCCATTTGGTATAATCCTCAATTGATTCAAGATCAGTCTTCTCAAATAGCGAAAACATAACCCTTTTTGTTTAACTGGAAACCCTAAGTTCCATTCCCCCTATGGATTGTGAAAAGTAACATGTTGGAAATTTTCATTCCGTCTTTTTTTTTTAACCAATTCAATCTGATTTTGGGGATTTTTAGTCTTTAACTCTTCGGGTGGGTTGGATAAAGGTGAAGGGAGAGGATTTTTTGTAGATGAAGATGGTGAATGAAGAGAGGAATTTTGGAAGGAAAAAAATTGAAAAAATAAAAAGAGAATAAGGTCAAAGTACTACTCCCTCCGTCCCATAAAGTTAGATCACTATGAAACTACGTGTAATTTTCAAACTAAAAAATAATGTATTTACCAAAATAATTTTTGAATTTTTTTTGCACCGTATAAAAGTTCTCGATGAGATCTATCAAACAAAATCCATATTGACTAAAAAATTATTTTCGCAAGCATGTTATTTTTTAGTTTAAAAATTACACGTAATTTCGTAGTGATCTAACTTTATTAATAAAAAATAATTTTTGCAACTACATTATTTTTTAGTTTGAAAATTGCACGTTTTTTGTAGTGGACTATCAAATTGGAATGGAAATAGGGGTGTTCACGGATCGGATCCAGACGGATCGGATCTCAGAGCAGATTATGGTTTTTAAGATCCGGAACCGAACCGAACATTCACGGATCGGTTACGGATCAGATCGGGTGGATTTGACAGATTAAAGAAGGATTATTGAGCGGATTGAGCGGATCGAGCGGACCCGATCCGATCCGATCCGGGTCCGAAACCGCCAAATAAGAAATTCTCGATCCGGAACCGAACCAAACATTCACGGATGGATCAACGGATGGTTCGGATTGGTCGGATTGGCAGATCGGATGATCCGCTGAACAGCCCTAAATGGAAAGAGTATTAAATGGAGGGATTGATAGGAAATTAACAAATTCAAAATGTAATGGAAAAAAGTTAAAATCCCCAAAACGGACCAACAAATCTAGACGGAGGGAGTAATCAATATTGACGTGATGTTGATAAGGAGAATGCACGGATGAGTAGAGCGCCCCATGAGCCTGAATAATTTCTCCCTCTGCTCGTCCTTTGGGGGAAAAAAAACTTAATTCGGGTTTTTAGTTTTTTTCGTTTTATCCTTATTCAATTTTTTTTTGTATTTATTAGTTTTGCGTCAAATTTTTGTGGTTTATGGATTTCTATCGACGACACGAATCTAACAAATATAAAATTATGGTCAATCCAAATATTTTTTTTGAATAAAGACGAAAATACTTGGATTATTGGATTAATTTTGGCTTTCTTCAAAAAAAATTGAGTTTTGACCATAATTTTATACTTGTTAGATTTATCTCGTCAACATAAATCCAGAAACCACAAAATATTGAGAAAAAACTAACAAATGCAAAAAAATTAAAAAATAAAGACAAAATGAATAATCCAATAATCTGGATTATGGATTACTGTATTTGCAAGGATTGCAACTCCATTGTTCTAAACTTGGGGGTGTTCCAATCCAGCTTATTGCTTCTTTTTTCTTTTTTTTTTTGTTCGTTAGGGGTTTAAAAATAAGCTGATTTTTTTTTCCAATCCAGTTTAGCTTTTTTCGTTAGGGGTTGAAAATAAGCTGATTTTTTTTTTTTTTGAAAGTTAGTAAAATGTGTTGGCCTTTTTAAGTTTGGTGAAATGTGTTGGTTTTTTCTTGTTAATGTATTGTGAGAGAATGATTTGTCTTGGATTTCGGAATAAGTTGATTTTTTTAAAGTTTCGTGGAATGTGTTGGCTTTTTAAGTTTCGTGGAATGTGTTGGCTTTTTATTAGCTAGCGGAATGAAGTAGCTATTGACTTTAAAATAAGCTGTTTTTTCTTTTAAGTGGAATGAGGCCTTATTTTGTCTTTTTGTATTAATCATCTGTTTCGACGAGGTATCTAAGGTAAAAAATTATGATCAAAAGCACAAAAAATTAAATAAATAAATCACTAATGATGAAAAATTACCAAATTGCTACCCCTCCGTGCCAATTTGATAGTCCAATACGAAACTACTTGCAATTTTCAAACGCAAAAAAAATGTACTGACATTTGTTTTTATTAATATAGATCTTCTTTGATAGATTTCATTGACAACTTTACTACTGTGTAAAAAAATGGAGAATATATTATTTTTTAATCGTTTAAAAATTGTACGTAGTTTCGTAGTAGACTATCAAATTGGCACCGAGGGAGTATCATTTTTGGTCTAACAGAAAACTCCTTATAAAAACTTTATTCAACTGTACATATTTTTATATTTTTTAGATTCCTCTAGTCAATACAAATAATTAATTAAAAAAACAAAAATCTAAACAGATACAGTGTTAAAGGGAAAAAAAATATCTAGAAAAAGTTTAAACAAAAGACGACGTGGAAATGTTGTCATTGGGGAGTGGTTGTGTGGGTATTTTTTTATTGGGGAGTAGTCACGTGGCAAACTTTGCATCTCGCAAAATTGCTTTGCATTAATTGCAGGTCCCACAGTTGCTTATGATTGTAAAGAAATTTTATGGGCATACTTATTTGACACACAAAAAAATATCAAATTTAACCTCAAAAATATTTTTTTATAATTTAGCAAGTCATTTTTTAAAAAATTAAAAAAATCAGACTCTCTATTCAAATTTTAGTAAGTCATTTTATCAAAAACTCACAGAATCAGACTCTCTATTCAAATTTTTATTCCTCTCCCTTCTCCTCTTTTGGTGAGTGAACAGTAGGTCACTAAATTTGTTAAGTTACTATAGCAAAGTTAAGAAATCTTCAAATTGGTGAGTTTGTTTGTGAGACTCATTTTTGAAGTTTTTGAAGAGTTTACTCTCTACTTTAACTTTAAAATTAAAGTAAAGATAATGATATTGATGCTCTAATTTTCTAATGCACCTGACCACTTTCATTTTCAATACCGTATATAACTTCTTCTTCTATTTTTGGGGAAATGCAATGATCTTTTTTATTTTTGGTTGGAAACTGCAATAATCTGGTGGATACATTTGCGACACATCCAGGGTTCTTGTACCATTTACATCCACCAACTCCCATTAAGATACTCTTTCTGTTCCAAAATAATAAGTGTTTCGTACTCTCTCCCTTACCATTTTTTAAATTAAAAAATTAGGTACTTCCGTATATCGTGTATTGAGTACTTTAATTTGGTGTGAAAAAATTTGAAAAACAATACACAGAAGTACTTAATTTTTTGATTTGAAATATGACACGACTTTTCATAGTGGACACTTATTTTGAAACGGAGTGAGTAAAATTTTATTTGGGCATAGAATTGATCGAGTCCTTATTAATGTTAAAATGAGCTAATTCTTTGTTGTGGCTCTTAAAAAAGTTTTTTAAGAATATTGAGTGGCTCCAATCTTTTTTGTGAAACCCCAAAATAAATCTCACAAAAGTGGTGTACATTTGGTGTACACTAAAATGTCATACCCGTAGCAGAAGGATAATGTAAATGGAGAATGCTAAAAGTCTGCCCTTTAAAGGATAATGTATAAAAGATATATTGATATTCGAGAAAAATTTATTAAATATCCGTGAAAATATATTATTATCCGTAAATGTGTATTAAAATTTAAACTCGTTTGTCTTAATACATCAGTTATCCTCCGTCAACTAAGGTAGAAGTTAGCAAGAGCCATTGACACAAACAATGAAAAGACAACTACCATCAATTTAGTAGTACATTTGGCCTGTGGCGTTGGCTCAATTGACCAATTGAAATTTCCCCTTTTTGGCAATTCTTTGGAGTATTTCGTTTTGATTCCTTTCTAACACTCTGAGTCAACCTTGGCAGATTTTGCTCCTACAAAGATTATTTTTTATTTTTGCAATAGAGAGAAAATTTTATTGATGGCACAATTACACTGTGTTGCCTCTATTACATAAGGAAAACAAGCTAACATTAGGCGAAGATCATAAAAATGCTAATCTGTCACTACGTAGCATTGGGTCTAAAAACATAACACAGTGCCTCGCAAATAGAGCCTAGCGTGCGCGAGTGTGCATAAAATGAACCGAACAAAATTAAATAAAAGTAACAACACTGCTACAACCCCACAACAGGATACAACCACCACATAGATAATGAACTCCACCACCACCAACAGTCGTCATCATGTGTTGCCCAACAAACACGCCGTTAACCTTACTACCATCCAACTGCTTGAACAAACTCAGCAATAACCTTACTCCTATTTGATGCTCATGCCTGCAAAACAGAGACAGATATCGAACAAAAAACAAGGGCAGGGGTACGGGCCTAAGGCTTTGATGATGAATGTGGAAGATCCAAGAACTCAGAGATTCAAAACCCTCAAACGGCAGAGGTATGGGCCGGAGGATACACAGTTGATTGAGTAGAGACCGATGGCCGAATGAACGAAGGGCATGCAATTCCCGAATGAGCCCAGGTCGAAAACACGCCAAATTGAAACAGTGGTCGACTTTAAGTAGAGTGACGACGATAGAGCTATGAAGGCACACGCTAGCCGGACAACATGCATGTCGATCAGATGAGAGATGGAGCCGCAAAGGAGGCCAAAGATGGGGCAAGACCAAACCCCAGATGCATGAATCTGATCGGTGCAAGCCATCGGTAGCGAAACGAAATGGCAGCGAGAAACAATGGAGATCTTTCTGAGTAGATTTTGAATATATAAATTTCATAAAATATAAATGTACAAAACAAAAGTTATGAACATTTTAAGATTTAAAATAAAAAGAGCAGGGGGGGCATGACATCAGCGTTTTCGGTTACCTTTGCTAACGGAAGGGAGGTATGTGACATCTATTTTCAAAAATAGGAGAGGTCAGTGGAATTTTAGAAATCTTAAGGGAGGTCCCTGTAATTGTTAGAGATCTCAGGGAAGGTAAGTGAAATTTACCCTTTAGTTGTGTTTGTTAGTTCGGTACATTTTTTAAAGCGCCCATTCTACCGGAACAATCCAGTAGCGAATAAATTCAATTAGATATTTACTTTTCATGTATCTTCATTTATGTAATAAATTAATTAGAGGTATAACTGGGGACAGATTCAAATCTAATCAAATACTAACTAAAAACTTTGGTGCATGACACTGATATGACCATATAGGGGTCCCTTTTAAAGTGTGTCCACAAGGAGTTATTCCATGCCCTTGGGCATGTTGGGATAAAGGTCGTCATTAAAACAAAATACGTGTCAAGTGTCAATTTTTCGCTTTTTGTGCACTGTATCAGGATGCATAAGATGACGTGTATCATAAAAATAATGATCAAAAGCAGAAAAAGAAAAAAAAATGTTCAATAAAATGCTTAACAGCTGATAATTTTGTCTTCAGCATCGTATTGTATAAATTTTTTTCAACTTTGAGCCACATTATTTATTTTTCTAATTTCTCTTGTCGAGGCAATTCAAAAAATGCCACAACGTTTTTGTCGCAAAGCTCAATTTTCTTGTAGTGCATAACATGACGGGTATCATAAAAAAATAATCATCAAAACCAGGGGAAAAAAAAAGGTTCAAAAAAATGCCTAACAGCTGATAATTTTGTCTTTAGCATCGTCTTGTATAAGCCTTTTCAACTTTGAGCCAAATTATTTATTTTTTGCAATTTCTCTTCTCGATGCAATTCAAAAATTGCCACACAACATTTTTGTCACAAAGCTCAATTTTCTCGTAGTGCATAACTATTTCATTCAATATTCCTTAGGTTAAACAATTCTTCTCATCTTGGCCTTTGTCTTTTATTAAAAAGGAATAAAGGCTTGGTTCAACTATTTTGTAATTGGTGGAAATATATTTTAGACCTAAACTATACATTTTACAAATGAAATGTATAACTTGTTCACGTGCCCATCGATATTGATCAAACAAGGTGTTTTGAAGCCATTTTCTTATTTTTGGATTCTAGAAATGAACGCTTCAGATGACAGTTATGGATCCAGAATGAACCCATTAATAAGAACTTGGACAGGTATGGAGAGGAGCTGATCCCATTACTGTATATATTATGGTGAGTTTTCACTACGGTATTTTTGGTAGACTACAAGTTGTCAAATCAACAAGTCATTCTCTTCACATACATTAACTGATTTGATAACTCATAATCCAAGGTACCAAAAATACCGTAATTGAAACTTTATGAACTCCACATTATTGTTTTGTTGCGAAATTTTTTTGAGATATTATAGTATAGTAACGCCAATTATCCTGTCAAGGATCCCGGATTTCCCGGATTTAAGCGTTTTGATGCATTTGCCGATTGTTTTTGGGAAATCCGAGCCGTCCAATGTGTTCAAAAGGTGTTTTCCAAGTCCCACGCGGGAAATCTTCAAAAAAAAATACCCGGAAGGGCTTGATCCAAGCGGTTTTTCGCAAAAAATGTACATTTACAGTTTTGCGAAAAACCGCTTGGATCAAGCCCTTCCCGGTATTTTTTTTTGAAGATTTCCCGCGTGGACCTTGGAAAACACTTTTTGAACACATTGGACGGTTCGGATCGTCAAAAAAATATCGGGAAGGTGGAGTCCCGGATTCGGGACTCCCGGACTTGATCGGGCCTCAGTATAGTAATGTCAAAAAAAATCCTACTAAATAAATATATAGTTCTATATGATTGAAAAACATTCACATGCAGATACTCGCGGAATCATGTCGTGTTTAAGTTGTTCCAAATAAGTAGTATGATTCAATCATATGGAGTACTTATTAATTTCTATCAATTCAATTTTTTCTTGACGATTCACTTGACATGCTAAACAAAATGAATAATCTGGGCTCATTTTCCATTCACGACACCGTCTGTTATGTTCTCAAGGCACAACATATATAGCCCCAAATTCACTTGTTTTAATTTAAAGGATACTTTTCAGAGTAATTAATTTTGTTTTCAGATACACAAATATATATATATACCCAAATCTTCTAATCCGGACCCCCGGATTGAAGATTTTTTGTTTTTTTTTTTCACTTTTAAAAATTATTTTTGGAAAATCCAAACCGTCCAATGTGTTTAAAAGGTGTTTTCAAGGGTCCCCAAGAGAAATCATAAAAAAAAAATATTAGGAAGGGCTTGATCCGAGCAGTTTTGCACATACAGTTTACGAAAAACTGCTCGGATCAAGCCCTTCTTGATATATATATATATATATTTATGATTTCTCGCGGGGACCTTTGAAAACACCTTTTAAACACAGTGGACAGTTCGGATCGTCGAAAAAATGCTCGGATCATGGAGGTCCGCAAGTCCGGAGTCCGGACTAGAAGCGGCCCTTATATATACATAAGACCTCCCGCAAATAAGAAAAAATGTATTTTTTTCACGTTAAAAATTATTTTTGAGAAATCCAAACAGTCCAATGTGTTCAAACGATATTTTCAAGGGTCCACACGAAAAACCTTCAAAAGCATCAAAACCCCACAAGCTTTTTTCCTCTCCCTGGTTGGAGAAATCCGGTAATGGCCAGAAACAAACTTTTGCAACATTAAAAGCATCATTCATAGTTTCATATTCAATGGTTGGCTGTCGAAATGGGCTTGTGGATCAATATTGATCAGGTGATGACAGAGAGAGATGGGCAAGAGTTTTTTAATATATCGGGCAGGAAATTAATTCCGAGTTTATCCGGTGATGAAGGGAAAAGGAGGACGTGGGTACGTTTGTTTTCATTGATGAATGAAGTTTTTCCCACCAAACATCCTATGGAGTAATAACTTGCCACACTATTCTGGCAAGCTACGGAAGCATGTCGGCGAGTTCCTGCCTTTCCCCATCTCCTAGGATTGGGTTGTTTTGGTTTAATAATTAAGCAGAGTACTTTATTCAATTTTTTCTCCCGTTTGTTAGTTTAGCGTACTTTTTTTTTTTTAATAAATAATTAGTTCGTCTCAGCGAGAGGCATCTGAAATGTAAAACATTATAAATCAATTTTTTTAGTATAATCAACAATAATCCAAAATGGCTTTTTGTTTGGATTATTTTTGTCCTTAATGAACTTTTTTAAGATTTTGATCATAATACTTTACGTTTTAGATTATTCTAATCAAGACGAACCAATAATGTATCAATACAAATCAAACCGATGTGGGAAAAAAATTTGAGTAGGGACAAAAAAAAGAAGAAGAAGTTCAAATGGAGTATTTAGGGCAAAACACCCCTACGTCTATTATTTAAGTACCCGTTTTTAAACTATATATTCCATACATTCTCTCCGTCTCAAATTGTTGATCGTTCTTTCTTTTTTTGACATCTCAACAAATGGTTAATTTAAAAGTAACAAAGAAAAGTTGATACTTCTTTCCTTTTTTTAATATATATACAATCATGTACTATTCATAAAAAGTTGAATTGATGGTTTTATATTGGGCTCCCAATTAAGAAACCCATAATAGTGGAAGGATTCATGCATCTCACTTGGAGGTCTGGAATTTGAACCTCTAAACTTGCGCGTGAGTACGTGTTATTTTCCTTTTATTTATTGTATTATTTTTTCCCTTCATAGGGTATTAGTTGGGTTGGTGTTATAGTGACCGTGGACTTTGTTCCAAATCTTTTCTTACATGTGATAGTAATTATAGTTTGATGTAATGTATATTTATATTTTTCTAGAGTTTTTTTTTTTTTTTTGACAAGCAAATAGTAGATATTCCATTAGCACAAGACCAGATTGCAAGACCAGATTACACATCAACCAACAACCAAGAAAACTTGGACAATGATGTTCCACTAACGCACAAACCCAATCTGACAACGGAACAATGCTATGCCAACCAAGCAAGGAAATCCACGAGCCGATCCGGGGATGTTGCCATTTCTGGACATTACGATCCCCACCAACACGGCCGTGGCCGACAGGCGCACACAAACCACCCCTCTTGGCGGTCATAAAAACAGAAAAACAAAATTGATTATTCCCACCACCACAACCCACCGGATCTGGAAACCCAGACCGGGACCAAAAACACCAGACTAGGGGGGACCCAGCCGGAACCTAAAAAAAACAAAAAGCTAAAGCAAAATCCCATCTTGTGGTCCTCATAGGCTAAATAGGCACATTAATAGTGGATATAATAGGATACACGAAGGTGGTTGTTGTGTGGAAATACAGGTTTCGTTGTTAGTAAATGCTATTCTGGCCAACCCTATATCTAGGGCTGTAAATGAACTGAGCCGTTCGCGAACTATTCGAGACTCGACTCGGTAAAGGCTCGTTCGAGTTCGGTTCGAATACTAAACAAACTGAACCTGAACCTCAATTTTAGGCTCATTTAATAAACGAGCCGAACCTGAACTTGACAATATTCGGCTCGATTAGGCTCGCGAACTTGGAATATATATGAATATCTCATAAGAATTTCATATATAACCTTGAACATGTACAAACTTTCATATACATAATGAAAATTTTATAATTTGTACATGTATGAACTTAAAAAAAGTATTATAAACTTAAATTTTAACATTTGTTTATAATTTTCTATATGTATAGACTTCTTTATGAATAAAATAAAAAATTTATTTGAAGTTCTAGACTTGTATGAGAGCATATGCATCTAATATTTTTCATTCGTTAAGGTTCGTGAACAAGTTCGAGTTCGATCCAAACCTTGGCAAGCTCGGCTCGAGTTCGGCTCGTCAAATTTTCATTGAGTTCGGGCTCGGCTCGAGTTCGTTTAAAAACTTAATGAACGAACCTGAATATTCGAAAGCTCGGCTCGATTCGGCTCGTTTACAGCCCTGGCTATATCCCTAGAAGAAGGTCGTTTGGGTTTCTGTTTTTCCACAAATCTTTGCTTAGCGATACCAATTTCATCATAAACCGACGTATATTTCGAGGCGATCAGGAGGTTTTACCTAAGTTTTTAACCCCGCGTTTCAGTTACGATTTTTTATTTTTTTGGCCAGACGATATATATTAGCGGGAAGAGGATTAGTAATGGTAGTGAGTTAGGGTATCCTCATTTGGCTCCCTACTTTAACTTTAAGTTAAAGTAAAAGTAGGGAGCCAAACCACCAAAAACCCACCAAATTTAAGCTAAATTTGGGGCGGAACTATTCACGTACCACTTCTTTTTTATTATTTCTTCCAGTTGGGGTTATACTGTGCGTCAGAAGAGAGAGAGGGAGGGGAACATGAAAGAGGGGAACTGGGGTAGGTCAGGTCATGACACGTGGTCCACTTCTCTTTAATTTTATGTACCGAAACATCTCCCCATGCGGGGAGATTATAGGGAGAATTTTTTTTTTATTATAGATTTGAAGGGAATAGTTTAAAATAGTAAAGTTAAAATAGAGAGTCTGATTTTGTGAGTTTTTAATAAAGTGATTTGAAAATTTATATAAGGTGTTTTTGAAGTTAAATCCAGATAAGGATGCTCTTAGTCAAACCATGACCCTTGTGGGGCTCGAACTCACGTCTCCACAGAGGAGGCAGGTGAAGTTTCCTACTGTGCTAGCCTGGAACTCCGTTTCAGTTACGATTTTTACAGTAATTCTAAAGATATGCACTTTGGGTCTGATTTTCTACACTCGACACGTCTGGGATTAATAAATCAGTAGTTCATGGCTGGATCTCATCCACAAGTCCCAACTTCTAGTCGCACCGCACCCTCTTTACTTTCTCACCTCACCCTAGCTATAAGGAGAAAATTTTGCGTGCTGGACCGCTACCGCTAAGCGCATATGAGTGGTCCAAACATGTTTTGGACGATTCAAATTTAAGGGTGACTTTTTTTGTAAATTTTAAAGGAAAATTTTCTCCAACAAATCCGGACCGTCCAAAACAAGTTTGGACGGCTCGATGTGCCGATGGGTACCACGTGGCGGTGCCCATCCTGTACACAAAATTTTCTCAGCTATATGGGTCTTGTAGTGGGCCAAAATCTAGCAACCCACAGACGGGCCTTGGATGGAGAGCCCAGAACGCTATGAGCCAAAACGGGCTTCTGGACCAACCAGGGAACAAAACACTATGGGCCAACCGAGCATAGCCCATCCAAGACAAATCAATATCTCGGCCAGTAGGCTGAACCGGACGAGTCATCCGAGACGGATCATACCCGAGACGGTTCGGAGGGATAATCCGAAATCTCGGTGACGACCCTCGTGACGTCACCAGAGGCGGTTAACGCTCATAACAAACTAGGCGAGGCACATGTGCCTGAGACAGCTGTACCTACGTCAGCCTGATGGCACCCGAAGCGGTTATACTACGTGTCCGACTGTGATTGGAGAATGAGGACATGCAATGCATGCCGGACTGGCTCATGACGCTCGGTGACGTCATCCGAGCCAGATTGACCGATCTACCCCCGTACTTGGGAAGCTTATAAATACAAAGCAACGAAGCCCTAGACGGGTACAGAACACTTTCTCTCTCTACCATTACTCTTTGCATATTACTTTCTTCTCCGGTCACTTACTAGACCGTCGGAGTGCCTTTCCTGGCCACACTCCGGCCAGGTTAGGCGCTAACGGCGGGTGCTAAGTGTGCAGGGACTCGTGCGAAATCTCTCTCCATTCACTAGCCGTTCACTCGGGTCAGAACCACCTAGAAGAGGCTCTACTGAATTTTTGAGGACACCACAATTGGCGACTCCGCTGGGGAGCCACCCAGAACCTCCGGTGCTCCTCCATTTTTCCCTCTTTTCTTCACTCCTCCTGACTCGATATGGGTGGCGAGCCAACCCAACCACCAAACCCCACCGACCCGCTCCACCCCTCCTCCTCCAGAGATCCCAAAGGAACCCCCCACATCTCCGTCTCAATTCCGACGGGTCACGTCGGACTCACTCCGAGTCCAGACTCGCAGGAACTCACCATTCTGCAACTCACTCGCCATCTCGAGGAGCGAGATGCCGAGATGCAGGCGATGCGAGCTCAGCTTTCTAAGCTGACCGAGACGGTCAAAAAGAAAGCAGCGGTGGAAACTACAGCGACGTCCTACGGAGGGATATCAGGACAACGACGCTCGGCCAAGGATCGTCTCGGTAACCCCAACGATGGAAGGGCTCACAGCAAGGCTCTCGTGCTGCGGCACGGGAACCTATCGACCGAGCACCTTTCAAGGGGAAACCGTGGCGATTCCTCTAGGCATACCTCCACGCAAATCTCGGAATCAAGTGCCCGCTCACCTTACTCACAGCTCTCGGCGTCACACGAAACGGTCTACTACTTCGAAGACGGTCAGTACAAACCGGTCCACCTTCGAAAGGATCCCAAGGAGTCCACTCGGACCGAGCGTTCCCCTGGTCGAAGACGCCACAAAACACCTCCTCAACCAACGACCTCGGTGGATCTCCGAGCTCGGGTTGAGCGTTTGAAGAAAACCTCTCCACAGGAACCAAATTTGACGGTCTTCCGAGATGGAGATACGGGAAAACGTAAAGCATATCGCACCGAAGAGCGGGCTCACCATGACGACGCTGGGGGGAGAAGGAGAGAGCATGGCCACAAAGAGAGGTCTCGGTACCAAGAAGAGCGTCGCAATGACGAGCATCACCAAACAAGTACCGAGAAGCGTTCTCGTAGCAGTCAAGGTTTTACCCTTCCGTCCCTTCCCCCTCTACCATCTCTCCCTCCATTACCGAGCGTCGACGAGCGATTGAAACAGTTGGCCAAATCACCCTTCTCAAAGGAGATCGCCTCGGCAACGTTACCAGCTGGATTCTCGCTCCCAAAGTTCAATCGTTATGACGCCCTAACGGACGCATACAACCACCTCATTTACTTCAGGCAGATCATCAATCTCTACACCTCGGATCAAGCCATTATGTGCAAGGTATTTCCTACCAGCTTAGGGACTCTCGGATCCCTCTGGTTTAACAAACTTGAAGAAGGATCTATCGGAAGTTACGAGGCCCTGGAGAGAGCTTTCCTATCTCGGTTCGTCACGAGCAATATACAGAAGAAAGAGGTGGACTCTCTTCTCGGTTTGAGAAAGCGCCCGGACGAGACGCTGCGCCAGTACGCTGCTAGGTACTGGGAAATGTTCCACCAGGTCCAGGGTTGTGATCAAACTCTCGCTGCGACCCACTTCAAGCACGGTCTGGAAAGTAAGAGCCCTGTCTTTACTGATCTGATGTTGCACCCACCGAGGAATATGGATGACTTGATGGAACGGATAAATAAATATATAGAGCTTGAGGAACTCTTAACCGAGCGTGATGCTCCAACCTCCTCCTCCGTTCCAAAGGTTATCCATGTCTCGGGAAATCAGAAGAAGGCAGTAAACACCATCAAAGCAGGGGCGGCAAAGAGACCCCCGAAGGCGAGTGACTTTGTTGCCGAACGAACGGTATTTACCGAGCCAATTTATATGCTCCTCCGAAAGATTGAAAATGAAGGATTCTTTCGCTGGCCGGACCATAAGATGGGAACCAATGATAAAACTAAAGACAAGAAAGTCTACTGCACATACCACCGAGAGCAGGGCCACTACACGACATCGTGCAGACCATTCAAAGCCTATTTAGAATCCCTTGTCTCGGCAGGAAATCTGGATGCTTACATCGACCAGGATAAGACCCTGGCTCGGGCACAAAGCCAAGGAGCAGCTGCAGGGGGGGGTGCCCAGGAAGATGTGGTGGTAATGCATGTGATCCACGGCCCGGTCACGAGAATGTTGGAGGCTCGAGTGTACAAAGAGATTGAGCAGGCTACCAGAGCGCTGGAGGTGCTCTCGGTAAAGCACCAACCAAAGCGGAAGCTTCCGACCAAGGGCTCCCAGTGGACGATTACCTTCACCGAAAAGGATCTGGAAGGGGTGCAGTTCCCCCACAATGACGCTCTCGTGGTTACTCTCAAAATTGGGAAAGCTAAGGTGGAAAGGATCTTGATAGATCAAGGGAGTGCCGCCGAGGTAATGTACTATTCTCTCTTTAAGCGGTTCGGATTTACTTCTAAGGACCTCAAGCCATCCGAGGTCCCCCTCGTTGGCTTCAGTGGTATGCCCGTCTATCCTCTCGGCACGATTACCCTTCCAGTCATCGCTGGATCGGTAACACAACAAGTTGAATTTATTGTTGTTAACTCACCGAGTCCCTACAACATCATATTGGGGAGAAATTGGCTGCACGCAATGAAGGCCGTAGCATCAACGTACCATCAGGTGCTACGGTTTATCGGAGCAGAAGGGAAACAGGAGGATGTGAAGGGAGATCAGATTGCGGCGAAGAAATGCTATATTTCAACCGTGGGCAGAAAGGAGAAGAAAAAACCAAAGCAGGTGCAGTGGGTGGAGATACCCGGGGCGCCCGTTTTGGAAGATGTCGGTCGGCCAGCCAAGGCCAAATCCGTGGAAGACCTCGTTACGGTCTCAATCAATGAGGATGGAAGCCGTTTCTTCCTGATCGGCTCCACCCTAACCGAGGCCGAAAGGGAAGAGATGGTGACCTTTCTCAAGGCAAACATTGAGGTGTTTGCTTGGACTCCGTACGAGATGCCAGGGGTTGACCCGAGATTCATTAAGCATCAGCTTAACGTTGACCCCATGAGGCGCCCGGTTATTCAGAAACCGAGAAGGTCCTCTGCTGTTCACGCCGAGGCAGTAGAATCAGAAGTTGACAAACTGTTGGAAGCCCAAGCAATCCAGGAGGTCCAGTACCCTACTTGGCTTGCAAATATGGTGGTAGTCCCGAAGAAGAACGGGAAGCTCAGGGTCTGCGTCGACTACACGAACCTCAATGATGCCTGTCCGAAGGACTGTTTCCCTGTCCCTCGGATAGACCAACTCGTAGATGCTACGGCTGGTCACTCTCGGTTAAGCTTCATGGACGCCTACAGGGGCTATCACCAAGTCTTTATGGACACAGAAGATATGGAGAAAACAGCCTTTATCACACCTAGAGGTCTCTATTGCTACCGCGTTATGCCCTTCGGGCTGAAGAACGCCGGGGCTACCTTCCAAAGGATGGTATCCCGGATGTTCAAAAATCAGCTCGGGGACACGATGGAGGCCTACATTGATGACATGGTGGTGAAAAGCGTACAGGAGAAGGATCATATTGCAGACCTCAACAAGATGTTCACAGTTCTAAAGCAACACGGCCTTAAACTCAACGCCGAGAAATGCTCTTTCGGAGTGGGCTCAGGGAAATTCCTAGGCCACTTGGTGACGAGAAGGGGTATTGAAGCAGATCCGAGCCAGGTTACAGCTATTCAACAGCTCGTCTCACCGAGTACGATCAAGGAGGTTCAAAGGCTCACCGGGATGGCGGCAGCTCTCAACCGTTTCATCAGCCGCTCGGCTGACGTATGCCGCCCTCTTTTTCAGTCAATCAAGACAAGCAAAAGGAAGTTCCAATGGACTGAAGAATGTGAGAAGGCTCTGCAACGCCTGAAAGCCTATCTAACCGAGCCTCCACTACTGGAGACGCCTCGGGAGAACGAAGACTTATACATCTACCTCTCTGTCTCTCCACACGCAGTCAGCTCGGTTCTTGTCCGAACAGAGGGAACCGAGTATCGACCAGTTTATTACTCAAGCAAGACTCTGACTGGAGCCGAGACAAGGTACCTTCCTCTTGAAAAAGTTGCCTTTGCTCTCGTGGTTGCATCTCGGAAGCTACTTCCTTACTTCCAAGCTCACACAATCATTGTTCTCACCGAGTATCCACTGAAGGCACTTTTCCGAAGAGCTGATCTCTCAACACGAGTCTCGAAGTGGTCATGTGAAATGGCCAACTTTGACATCCAATACCGACCAAGAACAGCTATAAAGGCACAGGTGTTGGCTGATTTCATTGCCGAGCTAACACCTGGAGAAGAAAAGCAAAAGAAAGAAGACCCCAACCCATCCCCACCCGAGCAACCATGTGAAGACCCTGACGCCCCCGTGGCATTCGAAGATACAATCAATGCCACCTCGGACGAAAACCCACCCAAAGAAACTCAACCAGCCGACTTCACACCAACGCCTCCCTCGGAAGGAGAACCGAGTCCGACCACGGACGAAGACCAAACAGCGGTGCCATTCTCTACTTGGCACATGTTCCATGGTAATGCTTGGAAATTACATGTAGATGGTGCATCCAACCAACGAGGAGCCGGAGCTGGCGTAGTCCTAATCTCCCCCGAGGGAGTCATTCACGAGAACGCAATCTCAATCGAGTTCCCGGCCTCTAACAACGAGGCCGAGTACGAAGCCTTGATCGCTGGCCTTCGGCTAGCCGAAGCAATGGAGGTAAAGACTCTAATGGTTTACAGCGACTCTCAACTTGTGGTGAACCAGTTCAATGGAGAATACGACGCTAAGGACGAAAGAATGGCAAAGTATCTGAACCTTGCCAGAAGCCTAACCGAGACGTTCGAAGATATTGAGGTACATCAGGTGGGCCGAGAGCACAACGCCCACGCTGACGCACTCGCAGGACTCGCCTCAGCATGCAAAGTGTCCGAGCAGAGATCAGTTTCATTTGGTACAATCTCTTCACCGAGCTTCGATCCCCCTAGGTATCAAATAATGAATATTGAGCTCGGTCCAAGCTGGATGGATGAACTCGTGTTCTACCTCCGAGACGACAAGTTGCCTGAGGACCGCCGAGAAGCCCACAGGATCAGATGCAAGGCTGCAAATTACTGGCTGTCACCAACTGGTTCTCTCTACAGACGCTCTCGGACGGGCCCGTACCTCATGGTAGTGCATCAAAACCAAGTCCATACAATACTCCACGAACTTCATGCTGGAAGTGGGGGCTGCCACTCGGGGGGGCGTTCTATCGCCCACCGAGCCATCACTCAGGGGTATTGGTGGCCGAAGATGAAGGAAGATGCTGAAGAATTCGTTCGGAAATGCCACAAATGCCAACTGTTCAAGCCAATGATTCACCAACCAGCTGAAGACCTTCAACCGATCACTAGTCCATGGCCCTTTGCCCAATGGGGCTTGGACATTGTCGGAGAGCTTCCACTTGCTCCCGGAGGATTTCGCTACCTTATAACAGCTACAGATTATTTTTCCAAATGGGTGGAAGCCGAGCCTCTTGTTTTCATTACCGAGGCAAATGTAAAAAGTTTTCTGTGGCAAAATATCATCTCTCGGTACGGGGTGCCATACGCCATAGTCTCGGACAACGGCAAGCAGTTCACTGGGAAGCAAATGAAAGAGGTCTGTGACAAGCTCGGGGTACGTTTCTTCAACTCCACACCTGTTTATCCTCAAGGTAACGGCCAGGCCGAGGCCTCTAACAAGACGGTCGCGGCTGGAATCAAACGTAGGCTAACTGCCAAAAGGGGAAAATGGGCTGAAGAGCTACCACACGTTCTATGGGCATTCCGGACTACGCCGAGGCGCTCTACGGGCCAGACTCCCTACTCTCTCGCGTACGGTATTGAAGCCGTAATCCCTATCCAGAAGGGGCTACCCACCATCAGAACCGAGTATTTTGATGAAACCACCAACGACACGGCCTTGAGCAACGACCTCGACTTGGCCGAAGAGAAGAGGGATGCAGCTCGGGTAAAATTGGCAGCTTAACAGCAAGAAGTTGCTAAGGGATATAACAAGACGGTCCGGTTGAGGACATTTTGCCCGGACGACCTGGTTCTCAAAAAGGTCACAGACAAACACAAGAAAAAGAAGCTCATGCCTAATTGGGATGGTCCCTACCGAGTCATTAAGAAGGTCGGCAAAGGAGCTTATCAGATTGAAGACATGGACGGGAAGCTTGTGGACAAGCCATGGAATGCTTACAATTTGAGAAAATATTATGCTTAACAATATCATTCTCGGATGATGAATGCGAAATTCCGAAGCACTTTTGATGTATTACTTCCTGGGAAATTTATCAATGAAAAGACTTTTGATCTCCACTACTATCTTTCTAATCGTGCCTCGATATCCGTACCCAACGGCTTCGGCCAAAGGCACAACTTAACACATGGGTTTCATCCCATAAGACCGCTCGGTTATAACCAAGCCAACCAAACGATTACGTCACTAAATCACACACCCTCGTGGTGGTACTAACGATAAATGTCTCGGCCAATAAACCGAGCTCGACGTAAAAACCCATCTACGTGGGTATTAACCATTAAATTAACAAATTGTCTCGGTATACTTTCACCGAGTTAATCAAACTCTCGTTCAGGGGTATTGATTCAATGATGACTTATATCCCTAATTGACTCGATTATCCGAGCAAATGAACCTCTCTATAGGGGTATTCAGATTACATAATATCGCTCTCGGACTCAACACTTGTAAAAATTTCTCAAAGTTTTTGTACGTCTCAATTATAAACAGTCAATTGACTCGGCAATATATCCGAGAAGACCTATCAATTGCTTCGGTTAAATTCTATGCCTTAGCAAAACTTTCTTAACACATTCATCTCAACTTAGGTCAGGGGTATTTACTTGCCCTAAGCCGAGACGAATGGGGGTATTGGTATAGTATATCGGAAAGTAACCATTCAACAGGATGCAAACAAGAGAAACAAAAGATACCCATTCCATTCACTCAAGACAGACGACTCGGCGTAAAATTCTACCGAGCCGCCACAAAAGAAGAAATTGTTTGGGGAAGAAGAGAAATATTGTACCAAACATCACAAATGGCTCGGCATATAGTTCCACCGAGCCACAAACAAAACGTAGTTCAAGCAAGAAGATATAGTTCCAACAAGTTCAGAAAATTGGAAAATTAAATATCTTTTCCGAGCTCCTGATTGGCAGCATCGGCAATATTCTCAACATTTTCTTCATCGCCCTCGGCAACGCTCTCAGGAGCCTCCTCTTCTTCATCATCTTCCTCTTCCTCCGAAGGGAATTCGATCTCGGGAAGTTCAACCGCAGGGACTGCACGGAGAGCAGATTCAGCGGGAACGCTGCCAGCTTCCAATCCGAGCTCGTACCCTTTGGCTATACCTTTCAAGAAATACACCTCGGCACCCCTCCGAAAGCCCATGTTCTTGATCTCGGCAACTTGGCCTTGATAGTGCTCGACAACCTTTGTTTTGGCCTCCTCAAACCCCACCGAGTGTGCCGCGATCAGAGCTTTCTTATGCGCTTCATCCTTCTCGGACAACTGCAGCCTCAGTTCCCCCATCTGTCTCTTAAGCTCATCCAGCTCGGAGATCTGAAGCCTAGCCGCAACCAACTCATCCTCGGCCTCTTTCCTTTTGGAGAGGACTTCTCTGTGCTTTGCTTTCAATGAAGAGTAGCTGGAGGACAAACCCACTACCTTCTGGTGATAACCGAGCAAGGATTGGCTGGCCTGAAACATCAATTAAAAACAAGAGATGAGAACTACACAAAAAACAAGAAAGCAAGAACACAATCTCGGTTAAGAAACATACAAGAGTCAGGTGGGAGAACATGTCAACAATATTGCCTTCGAGGTCTGAGGGGACGCGTTTCATATCCTCGGGTAAGCAGACCCCTTGGAGTACGGGGAGCGCAAGCCTCGGATTGTCTCGAACACTATCTGTCACCAGCACCGGCCTCCCTTGCTTAATCTGAGGGGAAAAAATGAAAGGAACCGGAGAGGAGGTATCCGCAGTCAAATCCTTAGGAGGAGCTTCTTTCTCGATCGGAGCCTTCTCAGGGGTGCCCTTGTCAGCAACGCCTTTATCTTTCCGTGCGTCCTTCCCCGAGCCCGAGCCAAGAGCGAGCCTTTGTTTCTTAAGCTCGGCCTGGTTCGAATCGGTAGCAACAGGAGCTCGTTTAGGTTGGCTCGGAGTACCCTTGGCAGATGGGACGACAGTCTTCTTAGCCTTCTTGCTCGGAATGAGACTTGGAAGTTCACCAAGATTACCCCCCATACCTTCCTCTTCTTCTTCTTCAAACTCCTCCGCTCGTGGCTTCCTAATTCTCCCAATTAGACTTTGAAGCTTGGCTCGGTGAAAAACGATATCGGAATCCGAACTCACGTCAACGGCTTCAACAGACTTCCCTTTGTTCGACGGTCGTTTTCTTTTCTTGCTCGGCCCTGCGCGCTCGGCAGCGAGTTCGTCTTGAGACTTCTTCCTCCTTTTTTGAAGATAGGAGGTGTAGGTGGGCTCGTAACCTAACAGTACGTGAGCAAACCTCTCCTCTCTCGGGACAGCGTAGGCGGCGTTGATGTTATCGTCGTTTCTCGCTCTGAATAACTGAGCGGATATCGGGGACGGTTCTGCAAGACAGATAAAGCTCGGTGAGAGGAATTCAAAAAACAAGATATGCACACGAGATAAAAAGTAAGCTAATATAAACCTATCAATGTGCCCAACCGAGGGATGGGGTACAGGCCACCGTCACCAGGACCAAACTCGAAATTGCCCCGAATCTCAACGAAGTCGTTGGCTCCGCGGTCAGAATCCGGGAGGTGATCAATCAGGTAGTCTCGGGGTGCCTTTGGATTGCTTCGGAGGGACAAGAACCTGCGCCCCCCCGTTTTATTCCGAGAGACGTTGTAAACACCGATGAGGTCGGAAAGATTGAAAACAAGTCCAAACTTCTCTCGGAGTACAAAAACACCGTTAATAATACGGAAAGAGTTCACGGCAAGGAATCTCGGTGAAAGCTGGTATTCGTACAAGAACTGACGAAGAAGGGGGTTCACCGGGAACCGAACCCCCCCCTCGGTTATCGTTATGAGGGGAAGAGTAATGTGGTCCTCGGTAAAGGTAATCTGGTCCCGAGGTACCAAACGAACCTCCACGTCGGCCGGTATGTTGTATTCTTCACAAAAAGCCTCGTACTCTCCGGGCTCACCGCTGAAGAAGTGCAGGTAAGTATTGGTTTCTTTCTCGGAAGTTTTTGTTCTAGGGGGCCGGGTACCTTGGGAATGATCCTCAGCAATTGGGTTCTCGGTCGACGGATTCTCGACGGTCAAAGATCTGGGGATAGGCTCGGAGGGAGGGAGTTCGGTAGAGGGTTCATATATCGAACCGGAATTATTGTTTCTCGGTTGATGAACCCCTACAATCTGTACGTCTGGAGGGCCAACCGAGGCTCCGTTTCCGTCCCTTTGCGCCCCTGGGTTGGCGGATTCAGTGTGATCGCTGCTAATCTCGCCCTGATTTACCGAACCCTCGCTCTCTGAACGAGCGTTAGGGCCTACCTCTATGGGGTTCAGAGGGCCGAATCCCTCATCCACTAGGCCGAGATCAGCGGAAGCCATACCTACGTCGGGGTCAAAAAACGTCTGCCCGAGACGGAATCTAAGGCGGTGGAGGCTATATACGGACGAATCGGAACTGCTCGACCTGTTGGAGCTCCCCGAGGAGAGGATGAAGGGCTCCAGGGTTGAAGAACCTGACAAAAAGTGCACGGGTGAAAAACAGTCAGCCATATAACCGGTGGTGGTAAAACTGGCTCGGATGATTTCCGAGTCAGAAAATTTAATTAACCTAGGCACAATCTGTGCTTCTCGGATATCCTAGGCAAGGGGGGGCTACTGACGGCTCGGGTTTCGAACTCGGTCGAGGTCCGAATACCTTGTCTCGGGAGTTGTCTCGGTTGACAAACAAAACTAAATCCTAAAACCTAAGGGTCGAAAGATCGAAAAGCGACTCGAACGGCCACATAGCGAACTCTAACGAAGAACACGATGAACAGTTGAACGCTTGAGTTCACTGTTCGTCGCAACATCAGCGATCCCTCAACAGATCATAAGACGTGATTTTTGCCAGATGAAACTTGTAAAAACGTTTCGAAAAACTTCAGATCAAAAACGAAATCAAAGGAAAAGCCACAGGAATCAACGAACAGACAGGAAAAACGTTACCTGAGTTTAGCCAGAAAAGAGAAGCGACGGCGGCGGAGATGAACAGTCACGGTGACCCTCCCTTACCAAAGGTTGAGAAGATTGAAGACAATGGCGGAGCAACGGCGGAGCAACGGCAGAAAGCGACAATCTTGGCTTCACCAGAAAGTCGGGAGTTGCAGAAATTTCTCAAAGCAAGAGGAGAAAGAGAGAGCAAAAGTATTTCTCTCTCCAAAGGGGCCCTATTTATAGAAACGTTTGAATCAAGGCGCGGGAATCGAGGTTACCTCTGGCGGCCCGACTAAAACGTTGACACCTGGCATGATGGGACGCGCCGAGTTCGTCCCCTGACGTTTCACATGCTCATGTCCCTTCATGCGTAGTTGCAATCCGTGTGCTCCTCTCTCGACCAGTGGATTCCAACCACGTGGTGCAATCCGAGACCATCTACGAACGACCACGGCTGGGGCTCGGTGAAAAGAAACACACCGGATGGGACTCGATACTCTCGGGTACATTGTGCTCACACCTCGGCCAAATGCAGCGGCCCTTCAAGCTGGACGTTCAACTCCTTTCTCGGAACTAAATGCCTCGGAAGAAGTTGAGGGGCTATTGTAGTGGGCCAAAATCTAGCAACCCACAGACGGGCCTTGGATGGAGAGCCCAGAACGCTATGAGCCAAAACGGGCTTCTGGACCAACCAGGGAACAAAACACTATGGGCCAACCGAGCATAGCCCATCCAAGACAAATCAATATCTCGGCCAGTAGGCTGAACCGGACGAGTCATCCGAGACGGATCATACCCGAGACGGTTCGGAGGGATAATCCGAAATCTCGGTGACGACCCTCGTGACGTCACCAGAGGCGGTTAACGCTCATAACAAACTAGGCGAGGCACATGTGCCTGAGACAGCTGTACCTACGTCAGCCTGATGGCACCCGAAGCGGTTATACTACGTGTCCGACTGTGATTGGAGAATGAGGACATGCAATGCATGCCGGACTGGCTCATGACGCTCGGTGACGTCATCCGAGCCAGATTGACCGATCTACCCCCGTACTTGGGAAGCTTATAAATACAAAGCAACGAAGCCCTAGACGGGTACAGAACACTTTCTCTCTCTACCATTACTCTTTGCATATTACTTTCTTCTCCGGTCACTTACTAGACCGTCGGAGTGCCTTTCCTGGCCACACTCCGGCCAGGTTAGGCGCTAACGGCGGGTGCTAAGTGTGCAGGGACTCGTGCGAAATCTCTCTCCATTCACTAGCCGCTCACTCGGGTCAGAACCACCTAGAAGAGGCTCTACTGAATTTTTGAGGACACCACAGGTCTCTCTCTTAGAAAATTTTCAGTGTAACAGTTAATGGTAACACTTCTCTCACATAGGAACGGTTATTTGTTACACATCTCTCACATGAAATGGGAACTACACACATGGGTGAGAGGGCGTCACATACAACCCTTAAAACAGCACGCCATCAGATTCAGGAAAAAATCTAACATGACCTATCCGCGTCTGGTAACGTTACGGTCTAGGTGGAAAAAAACCTGTCAGCGTCAGGTTTCGGTTCTTGCTCGGGAGTATCTTAAAATTGAACTGGCCCCGTTTCCATCCTTTCTCAATTTGGGGGGACCAAGTTCGGTCTAGACTTGGGCTGCACAGTGACGGGTATTTGAAATTTTGTAGGTGTCCAAACTCGTTCCGTTGGAGTTGTAAATAGACTAAAAGTTCAACCCAACCCAGGCAAAGTGACTTGATTACCCATTAGGGATGGCAACGGGGTGGGTTTTGATGACCCCGGCCCCGACTCTAAAATTCCCGAACCACCCCTAATCTGACCGGATAATTTATGGGTAGCCCCGCACCCGCCCCTATCGGGTATCGGGTTTACCCGATCCGCCCCTATTTTTTTCACATATTAGTAAAGTATATTTTTAGACTACAATATTAGTGAGCACAAATAATAAGAGTTCACAAATAACTTTCACAAATTAACGAAAATCTACTAGCTAATGTTGTATTTTAGTCATTAAAATAAAATTATAAGAATACAAATAAAATTTGATACATATAAGAGAGAAGAGAATAATTTCATATATATTAAATATAATTATACGAATGTATATATGTCGGGGCGGAGTGACCATACTCTTGCCCCTACCCTAACCCTGGCAGGTTTTTCAAAATCATCCCTTGCCTCTACCCGTTACCCATAAAAATAGAAACAAAACCCTACCCTATCGGGGCGGGGTAGGGCGGGTTCGGAGCGGGGCAGGGTGAATTGCCATCCCTATTACCCATCACTGTGTTTGCCATTCCTGCACAGTGGCTTGGTTTTGTTTTTAAAGCGAGGTTTTGGAGCTCCGCCTTCAATTGGAATTTATTCCAAATTTCTTTGTGCAATTATATTCGAACTGATTCATGATTCCATACGGGTTCCAAATTAGATATAAACTAGTTCAGTTTTAGTTTGATTTCAATTCAATTTATACAAAATATGGACAATTTTCACAAAAACCCAATGAGTGGAGAGAGAAATGAGAGCAATTAAACCGTGCTAGGAGAGAGAGGGGGCGGTTCTTAAGAATCGAAACGAACAAAGTCGAGGGGCTTGCTATTGCCTTGAGAGCCTCTCTCTCTAAAAGTTAGAATACCCTAGGGTTTCTCCCTCTCCTCCTGCCGGCAACCCTACCTTTTTCCCCTTATTTCTCTCCTTTTCTTCCCTTTTCTCCACCTCCTCTCTGCCCCTTTACACCTCCAAACCGTTTCTTCTTTGTTTTTTCGAGTTTTAAGGGGTGGGGCTGCCGCCCTTTCGCCCCACCCCTCCACCCCATCTTTTTCCGGACACCCACCACCTACCCATGGCTGGACCCGTCGCTTTTTCTCCCCCCTCCACCGCCACAGGCCAGATCTGCACTCTCTCTCCTCTGTTATCTCCACTTCCCCTCTGCCTTATCCCACTTCCTTCTCTTCTTCCTACCCTCCCCGTCATTCCCTCTTACTGCCACAACCTCCCTCCTCTTAGATCCTTACCTCTCAAGCGTTTTCGGACCCGATAATAGTAGATCTTGGGTGTTACGACCCCCTCCGGTTAATAAAGTTTTCTGATGCCACGGGCGGCGGCTATGGAAGATTATTGTGTCCGGGGAAGTGACTATTTCACTGAACTCGGTGCAGCGCGTTGGAACTCGGTGGGACGGCTCAGTGGATCTCGGCTGTGTACCAGTGCTTCTGGGTTTTGTATTTTGGTGGCTGTTGGTGCAACTCGGGGATAACCAGTGAGTGGACTCAATGAGCCTTGGCTGCGCAAGTTCTCTGGGTTATGTTTAGTCAGTTTGTTTTCTTGTTTTCTCTACCGATTACTTTGCGCTGCATTTGTTTGGTTTGAGCTGGGAATCTTTTGTGTTCTCTACCACTTCCTTTGGAATGGATTCATCATTCTGTTCCCTAGGTGTCGGATCTGCTTCGGCAGGTGTGTCCAGTCAGCCTAATGCCGTTCTCTTTTTCACTTGTTAGTAGTTTGGGCTTCATTTCTATCTTTGTTGTAATCGGTGCCGGATGGCTTATTATGATATCTTGACTTCTTTCAAAAAAAAAAAAAACCGAACAAAGTCGACTGCCATTTCAATTTTCAACTAAAAGCAGTAATTGGACCTTGCGCTTACTAGTATTCAGCAGTTTGTAATACTATCTGGACCATTTGCCAGGAAAAATATAATAACTATCTGATTTTTATGCAGCGACTTCTCCGCATTTCCCGCAGTTCGAGAGCGAATATGGAAAAAAGTGAAAATTGGCAAGCAATATACAAGACTCTGCAAGATTGCTACAAACGGGAGAGTTTTCATGCAAAGAATCATCCCAGTTTTCACCCATAAAACTACTTCTTATGCTAGAGAGACGAGGAGAAAAACTTGTATGCCGAACGGGTACCGCCACATGATACCCACTGGCGCATCCGAGCTGAGCCGTTTGGCGCATCCAAGACGACCCGTTCAAACATGATTTGGACGGTCCAAATTTAAAGATGGCATTTTTGTAAATTTTGGAGGCAAATATAGCCTCACAAATCTGGACCATAGAAAAAACATATTTGAAAGGCTCAATGCGTCGACGGGTACCGCATGGCAGCACCCTCTCCGCATACATGTTTTTCTCAGAGGAGACATTGCTCCCCAATTCTCGATCCCTTGGACACCAAGAAGGAAAAAACACAGAACAAAATATGTAGTATAGTAAATTAATAAAACAGCAGGCGCAAAATTTACAAACACAGAAGGGCCACCGTAACAATCCAAGGCATTCAGGAACCTATGAAGCACGGGTACTTCGAAAACCGCGGCGTACTCACACACGTAACCTACCGGGTACGGGTACTTGCCATGGTACTTGAAGTGGATTGAAATAATTAAACCCAACGCAATTCAACCCAATCCACACAGAAGACCACAGGCAAGGCCCAATCACTGCCCACGGCCCATGTTCCAAAATGTTCTGGGATCACTGTTCAGATTGCATACCATGCAAGTAATTCATTATCCACACATGTCATACATCTTTCATATAGGGTGATCTTAGAAAACACCTAAGTGTTAAGACATTTGCATGATGCAGGTAAACTATAGCCTATAAAGAAGCAGGCAAATCGCTCTAGGTTAAAATAGAACCTACCTCGGAAAACGACTTTCCAAAACGATTACTGCGGATCGACATCATCGGAGGTGGCCCAACGCCCAACCCAGCCGCGTTTATTTGGTCAGGCCAGATCTTGCATACGGGTCACGATTGAAGAGCAGGGGATGGGCGGGAGTTGAGGAACAAGAATATTCATCTCGGCACATGAGCGCCAATCTGTGATCAACGGGCCATACTGAACAACTGCAGTTGGTATCCATAAATCGTACGGGCTGAACATGTGGCATGGGTCTCCCCTCAACGCTTCTCAGGATCGTACATTGTACCTCCAGGTTGGGATCACCGTAGTACGGTTCGGCCACATGGCATCTCAAATCAACATACATGCGTCCCCGAGATCAGCCCGGCCAACACACAGTGCCTGTGGACCATCGTGCGAAGCGTTTCGTCAGGAACTGACAATCGAATGCTGATTGTCGGGCAAAAAATGTCAACAACGTCACCAAGTCACGAGGGTGGCACGCAAGATCCTATAACTTCTACAATGATAAACCGTAGCAGGTATGTCATTTCTTTCTCCTCAAAGTTCTCTCTTTCCCTTCTCACCCAGGAATTGACTCAGTAATTGGAGCGCCTTCTGGTCGACTTCGACCAGTCAGGCACTAACGTGGTTCAAGAAATCCAAAATTTGTTCTTCGCATTACCATCGTCTTGAGGTAAAATATTTCTTACCGCTTATCTTAAACACATAAGTGAACCAGGGACCACATAGAGTAAGTAGAAATCACATAAATTGCGTGAAACAGGCAGAGAACTCGTTTATATTCAGTTGTTTATGTTCGGTAATTCATGTATCTTAAAGGCACCTAAAACATTTAAGACAGTATTAATTCCACATTACCACCACGTACATTGGCTCCAAATACTTAAAACAATTTTGACACCTTCGAAACAGAGATAACTCCAGCCCTTCAGCCACAGCAGGAACCACAGGCAGGAAGGGAACCTGTTATTGAAGCAAAGATTTAAACTTCTGCGTAGATGATAAGGAAAATGATAAAACGCATCCAGAAAAGAAAACAAGGACTCACTATGATCAATCCCTCGAACGTTGTCTAATCCACGGGGTGGACCACGTGGTCCACCACCATATGGGCCGCTTCCAGGACCCCCTGGACCCCCACCATCCCATTTCTTCCCAGCTTTCCCTTTTTTATACGCATCTGACTTTTCCATCTGAAAGAAGTAGGAGGAACAACGGTGATAGAAGATAAGTAATTGACATCTGAACTGCAAAAGAAAAGTAACACTACATCAACTTACCGAAAACATTGTTGCAAAAAACACGCCAATGATGTTAACAATGGCCCAGAAGAAATCAGTGATCGTTTTCAACCTCCATATTGACCGCTTCGATTTTACCACGCCTGAGATAAATGAAACAAACAAATATGTTTGAAGACCAAAACATAAACCTGCAGGATATCTAGAAAATGGCATCCAAAATAACTGATCTCGACCCAGTGGGCACGAGCAAAATGCCGGGACAAAAAAAAATGCTGAACCCTATTTAATTAGTTGGCATAGCCAATCATGATAAACACTCCATACTGTAAAAACTGTCAATTCTAGAAAAGGCCTGATGTCCAAGAAAACAATCCTCACCATGAAGTTGAAAACATGATAAAAAAATAAATATAAGAAAACATTAAGTTGAAAACAATTTCATAACAGGAAACAAAAAACGAGCAAAACCGTATAACATAAGAAAAACCTCCCTCCCTCAGTCCCTCCTTTCAGAACCCATAACAAAAAACGAGCAAAGCCATATAACGAAGCTCGCTCTCTGGTGGGTGGGGAGGTTGGGGTACGTTTGAAGGTGGCTTAAGTAAAAAAATCAGATTTGGTACATAACTTTTAGGAATGTTAACGTGCTAAGGTTCCACCATATGGGTCGTCTTGGAAGGAATAAAATCTTGTTAATTTTGCATCAGAGGATCAGACCTCATTTTGGAGCTTTTAGAAACACCTTTTAAATAGGATAGAAAGTTTTGTTAGTTGCTTGTATCACTAGAACAAGAGGGGGTGCAACTCCTGGATCTTCAAATTTGGCGACATGATTGATCGTTTGAACACATGGGAGTGTAGTTGGTATCTAGGTGGTCGGCATCTTTGCATACGAACCGGAAACCCTTTTATGCCTTGGTTTCTAATATACTTCTACTTTTAAGAAAAAGAGAGGAAAGATTTTAGCATAAAATCCAACAAATATTGATGCTCAAGCAGCCTCCAAGCGCAGCATCTCCACATTTCCAATTACACGTGCCACACTAATACAGCACCAGCCCTTGAGTGGCCTTCATAAATACAATTCTGCATGTCAACTGTAATGGCCATCCCTCAAAAAGCCTTTGAACTGTCTCAGAGTCAGCCCTGGCCCTGGGCATAGCCCCAGTAGGCCAATGCCTCCAAATACAGCCCAATTTTAGGGCCCCCACGTATATAAGTTTGTATAATAGGTTAGGATAAACAGGCCCAATGAATTTCACTCGACAATGTTAGGGCCTTAATAGTGGTACATGGCAATGCATGGTGGTAGCACTTTTTGTATATGGGATTATGACATTTTGTGTAAGGGATCATTTATATTTTGGTATATGGAAGCAGTTTGGAACTTTTTATATGGGATTACTTCTAGACTTCTAGTATATGGCTTTTTGTGCCTAGGCCTAGCCAGTTTGGAACTTTCTTTAGAACTTATATGTGGGATGTTGATCCTTGTCTATGTAGCACGGACACGGAAACGGATACGGACACGGACACGGATACGGTAATTTTGAAAAAAGGGACACGGACACGGCGGGGGACACGGCAACATATATATTAATTTATATATAAATATTATTAAAAAAATAAAAAAAAAACTTGAAAATTTAAAGATTGATAATTACAGTTTGACCCCAAAAAATTTAAAAAATTACAATTTGACCCCTGAAAATTTTAAAATTACAGATTGACCCCAAATATTTTTTAAAAAATTACAATTTGCCCCTGCTGTGTCCCCCAGCTGTGTCCCCGTCAAAAAATTCAAAAAATTTGGGGGACACGCCCCATACGTATTTAGCCGTGTCCCCGTGTCCCATACGGCAATACGGCGCCTCCTAGGAGTGTCGGTGCTTCGTAGATCCTTGTTGCCAAGGGCGAAGATACCATGGGTCAAGTGGAGTCACTTGACCCCACTGATCTCCACATTTTACCCATTAAATTGGCGAAAATATTATTAAAATTTGTGAATTTGACCCCATAATTTTAATGAAATTCCGCAAATATGAAGAATCACCTCAAAACTATGAACTTGCACTCTTTCTAACCCTAGAATTTCACTTACCATCAGTCAAGAAGTGTGGATAATACTCGTTGAATGCTAAAGAGGTTAGGATTTCAGTACACATTTTTCAAGAACACACATTTGCACCCTTCACGTATTCAACTTTTGATTAGCAAATAAGAACATCATCAAATATACATCTGATTAATAATGACCTCGCTGCCATAAATTCCTGGCCCTACCCGTTTGTTGCAGTAATAATCTTGTTCACTCTTCCTATAGAAAAAATATGAAGGGCCTCAAATTTATAATCTGGTTGGGGCCTTGAGAAACTTAGGGCCAGGCCTAGGGATGGGCATGGGGAGGGTAGGGGGTGGATACCACTACCTCCATCCCCAATCTCCAAACCCATATCAATCTTCATCCCCTCCCCAATCTCCACTAGGAACGGGGAACGGGGATCCCCACTGGGAATCAGGAATCCAAAAGTTCACTCAATCTATTAAAGTGAATACCAAAGAAGTTGTATTAAAATCTAAACCTAATGACAAAAGTGGTTCCCAGAGATAATTAAAATGTACCAAGTCACTCGTTCTTGTTCTTGTTCTTTTTGGTTTTTGGTTTTTGGTTTTTGGGTAGATTAAAATTTCACTCAAAAGTGCCTCATAAAACAGAAGTAAAGGAGAAAATTTTCCTTATACAACCAACAAGTTATAAGTTATAAACTTATCCGGGGAAATAAAAACCTTATAAACTTATAATATAGTATACCTATATATATGAACAGGGATACGGGGAGGGGAGGGGCGGGGATTGGGGAGGGGACTGACTATCCCCTACACGATTCTCGAAATTTTTAAAAAAAAAATCCCCATACCCTACCTGATCTCCGAAAAAATCCCCGAATCCCCTACCCATTTGGAGATCGGGGTGGGTCGGCCGAAATGGCCATCCCTAGCCGGGTATGCTTAGAGTAGACAATATTGGGTTGTGCAGTTAAACACTCTTTTGAGCAATACAAAGCCAAATGTACTATGGACTGAAATGCGAGATATCAAATACGATTAAACCAAAAAGGATATGTCATATGTTCTACCTACTAGAATGATGCAATTTGCCAAATATGAAACCCTTAGCGCCCAGAGTGATGACTATGCAGCCTCGGATGAACATCAATGAAACAAAGACACTTGTAGTATAGCACATAAAATCCAACCCAAGTGTATGTTTTGTTCCTACATGCAAGCATGGTTTCAGCGTTGCTTCATTATCTTCAATTCCCCTTCTTTGTATCTTTCATAATAAAATTCCCTCTTGTTAGTGACTCCATAGAACAAGATATACAAATAACCAAAGTCTTCTATACGAGTGCCAAGTGCCAACATAAAGGGAACTAAGGAAGAAAAATATTGTACAAAGTAAAAAAAAAAAATGAAACAATGAAATAAAGAGAAAATGATGGAAATTGGCCAAGAAAAGCTAGCACCAACTTTAGCTGAAAGGCGCCAAAATTAATTTCATTTTAATATATTTCCTTGCCCCATTCTAGAACACACAAGTCAGACTTCATAGTCATACTTGAGTAGGTCGTATCCAAAACCTAATCATAACACAAGCTCATAGCAACAAGAAACAATCAAGATAAGCCTGACAGTATAAAGCTTGCATTCATCTCTCCAAGTGGAAAGTCTCCAACTCGCCTTTGCACTCATTCATTGTTACTTAATTATTTCAATCGAATGGAACGATATCCAACTGTGCTATGGCTTATCAGCAATTCCCAATGTTATTAATACTGGAGTAACCTTTCACATTTCATAAGTCCAAGCGCTAGGCCATTAAGGCTTGTGCCTTAGGCCTCAATTTTGAATGTGGTAGATCAAAAGAGTGGAGGTTCCCTCTAACGGAAGAGGAAGTAATAGGGAAAAAGAGGTGGTGCCGGCAGTAGTACAGAGAGGCAAGAGGGAAGAGCCAGAGACAGTGCCAGCCTGACCAAAAGAGGGTGCGATGGGTGAACAATGAAGACCACGTTGCCCGCAAGATTCGACAATCAGATACAACATCGATGTAGAGCAGAAGCAGCATCAGGTTTCAAACGGTGTGGGATAGGAGTTGGGACATGGTCGGAAACAGTGAGTGGGGATGAGAAAATCATGTGAGGTTATATCTTCAGGGATGAGGTAATAAAGATTTGATGCGGAGTTGGCATCAGTGAAGGTAAGGAGAAAAGCCGGTGGGGATGCAAGATTTAGACTTCAAGTGTAGGAGTCGGCATCTACAGTAAAAGGGAGAGTTGGGTGGAAGGATCAAGGTCAAATAGGCCAATGAGACCTTGGACAAGGATGCAGCAAAAGTGACTGATGCGTTGGCAATGGCATATTCAAGGAAGTCACATGGTGACCAAAGAGCCATGAGCCATCAGTAATCGTGGTTCAGTAGGTGTCAACACTCTAGGGGTTCACGGATGGCTATGGGAAAGATGTCGCCCATCAATATGGAAAAGCGTTGGCTCTACTAATGGCTAAACATATTAGAGTGGCATATGTCTGGAAAAAACAAAGTGAGCAGTCCTCTGGAGGGCAAAGCAAGTGGCAAGGCCGGCAGAGAAGATGGTATGGCGAGTGGACTAAGCGGAAGTTCCAAGGGTTTTTTCTCCTGGTTCTGATACCATGTTGACTATACGGAAAAGAAAAGGATTACATTGAGATTGGTACGGCCCATACAGAACTCACACACGAGAGCCCAATTATAGGGTTGCAAAGAGTGCTAACAAAGTAGCAAGAAATTTAGCCTAGAATGGTGAAGAAGAAATTTATACTACGAGCATAGCAAAATCAAAATTTGGTAGCGATTTTAGTCAGTAAACTATAACTAACTAGGCGCAGCCCAGATGGTCACCTTTGTATGCTCTATCTGGGGCTCTAGGACGTAGGTACATAGGCGTATGAATTGCTACATTGTTCTTTCCCCTGATCAGGCTTTTCCTTTGGTGGTCTATTTCTTCTCACTATGAAGTTATTTATTGTCTTGGTTTGGCTGTTGCACTTGATTTAGTCATTGCAACTTTGCGATAGTGAACTCTTGCATAATTGATTTAAGAGTCTTGTTGGCATAATTCTCTGATAATTATTACCGCTGACCAACAGATTGACAAAAAAAAAAAAAAAACATCTCATGAAAATTCTCTCTTCTTTGAACTTCCCAAAAAATAAAAATCAAATAAACAGAAAAACTTGCCCAATTGAAGGATTAACGAATCTCGGTAATGTTATCCACAGTCCTCATTATACACCATAAAGAACTTTTCCATCGGAAAATCAAACCCTAGTTTCGACTAATTGGAAGCCGATTACCGATCAGTTTTTAAATCAATCTACCAACAACAAACCTATTACTGGGAAATCGATTTCTGCTAGATTGAGAGAGAGAGAGAGAGAGATACCTCGCTCAACGTAAGCCATTGGAGGGCTTCGCTTCCAGGGTCTTCTTCGGTCTTCTCGATCTCTCGGCGATATTTGCGTTAATGTCAAGGGCCACCGCGTTGCTGCTAATAAAGGGAGTCGTGATCTACTACGAGCGTGTCTGGATTTAGTGGAACGTCGTAAATACGTAAAGCTGATTTGGACATTTTGGGTGCTTTGGGTAAAAAACCAAAAACCAAAAACCAAAAAACCACTTTTGTCCTTATTCAAATTTTTTTTGCATTTGTTAGTTTCGCATCAAGATTTTGTGGTTTCTGGATTTCTCTCGGCGAGACGAATCTAACGAGTATAAATTTATGGTCAAACCAAATATTTTTTTGAATAAAGCCGAAATACTTGGATTATTGGCCAATAATCCACCTATTTTGGCTTTATTCAAAAAAATTTGAGTTTTGACCATAATTTTATACTCGTTAGATTCGTCTCGTCGAGAGGAATCTAGAAACCAAAAAATCTTGATGAGAAACTAACAAATGCAAAAAAAAAATTGAATAAGGACAAAAGTGGTTTTTTGGTTTTTTGGTTTTTGGTTTTTTACCCAAAGCACTATAACCGTCTAAAAACGAGATTACGTTCATTAAATTATCTACAATGGTCATTTTTCCAGGCACCATACGAGTTGATGGTTGTTGACGTTGCAATAGAGGCTTCCGTCTTGCAGCGTGAGAAATAAATGGGATTTCAGACTTGCATGTGTAGATTATTATTTTGTCCACTCAACCTAAAAAGTAGGTGAATATTACTTAAAAGTGAAAACTTCTTGAAGGAAGTTCTCTTTTTTTTTTTTGGTAAATGAATTGAAGCCTTTAATCGCTCATTCGGACTTTTAATTATTGCTAAATGGGGCAGTCAATTAGCCATCCTATACAAATAAAATAGTTATGATTCTGAGCTGCTTTGGCCTGAAAGATTAATCTGGATTAATGGTTTTTTGGTTTTTCCCACAAAAAACCAATAATCTGCTTTGGTTTAATGGGTGGTTTATGAATTCTCCCAAGTGGGGAGAATGGGGAGACTTATGAAATTACCATTATGCCCACCATGACCACCCACGACAAAGACCATACTTTTTTTGGACATTTTGCCTCATTGTGGTGTGTACCCAATTTCTGTAAATGAGACCTAAAAAAATTGAGCACATTATTTGATAATTCCACTTTCATCTGCGATTCAACTTAAAAAAATTTTTTTTAATGGGATTGGGACACAAAAATAAAATGAACACTAAATTCAACAAATACGCTTCAAAACGATACTTAACGACAACATCAACGTTTAAACTTGGGGCTTAATACCATATTACATTTATTCTTAAAATGGATGTAGTTCCATTTTATTCGCACTACGAGCATAATACCCCACATAAGCCGAACCCAAACCCGGTTACTTTTACGTCATACAAGTACCCACAACAAACATTCAACAACATGAACCCAAAAAAAAAATCAACAAGTCCACAAATGGTACAGAACATCTTCAAACATCGCTCCAAAAACAGGTTCCATAATAGAAACCCCACTTCTTCAACGTTGGCGCGTCCTTCGCTGCCTACGCAGCTGTTCTCTAATGTTATTCCGCACACTATTCATGTACGGATCATTCTCATCGTTAAGCACTCCATACTGAGGCATGTCCTCACGATCCTCTCGAGTGGGATCCGAATCCGGCAAATCTTGGAACACATACTCGCGTTGTCTTTCCACTGGAGGAAACAAGTCCTTCTCCTGATCTCTGTCATGCCGGATGCAATTATGGAACACCATTGCAGAAAGAACTATCTGCGCCTGGGTTTTCAATGAATACCATGGCATACATGCAACAACGGGGAACCTATTCTTAAAACCCCGATAGTCCGCTCGATACAACTATGTAGGGAGGAATGTGCTTTGTTGAACAATTCTTTGTTGTCACGAATAATTCTCCTACCTCGACGAAAATCCGCTTTGTGGTACTTGTAGCCTTTGTATGAGGCCAAAAACCCAGGCTTGTTTGGGTAGCCCGCGTCGACAAGGTAAAATTTCTCTGTACGAGGTTGAACATAGCTTTAATATCCATTTCCCCTATGTAAAAAAAAAAATGAAATGCAATACGAAAGTAACAATTTTGGCCACCATAACAGCACATCTTCCGTTTTACTCCCTCCGTCCGCGTTTGTTTGTCCGTTTTAGGGATTCTAACTTATTAAGGAGACAAAATGATGACATAATTATGGTACTTTTTATGAGGCAAATTTCCCTTTTAGCCCATTCTACAAATGATGGTAACTATTAATTAATATAAAAAGAGAAGGGTAAAAGAGGAATCTCACTCTAATTTGTAATTTGATTTGACTACATGGACAATCTTTTTGGGACTGAGAAAAGTATGTTTGTGGACTAACAAACCCGGACGGAGGGAGTACCTTCTTCGGGCTGTGGAAATTGATACCTCGAATTGTACACCACGAGTTTGAAAATCGTATGATCATGGAAGGACCCCTCCCAATCAGCAGATGCATACACGAATGTCAAGTCAAAATCACAAGCCACTAGAATATTCTGGGTAGGATACCCCTTTCTCCCATAGAACTTTCTTTGATCGTACTTTTTCTTACACCTAATCATTATGTGGGTTCCATCTAGAGCACCTATGCATTTACCCTACGGGAAAAAAAAATTTAGAATGTCTTAATAAATAATATTGCTTGAACAATGTTTTGTTATTATAATAAACTAATAAGTTTTGAAATTTCATTTAGACAAAAATGTAAAAAAAATTTAATCACCTTGAAGGGGGCGTAGAATGCTCGTCGATCCAAATATGGGTGGGGGTCGTCTTGACTTCTAGTCGGCTGAAGTTTGTCATAGTTGAATTTCCGAAGGCACCTTAAGATCTTGTGTATTTGCCGGCTGATTGTTTCGCCAGAATGTTGGAAACACTCTTGGATCTTGTCATTTGAAAATCCTCTCAATAAATGTATGAACATTGCCAAAGATTCGTCACAAGCTATGGCATCACGCCTGCCAACCGTCCATCCGTAAATGGTCTCCAATTCCCCCACAAGTTTCTCGAATGTCCTTTTTGGCATTTTAAGTACCTGGTAAAAACGCCCTAGGTGACTGTTCCACAAATTGTCCATGTATCCCCTCCCTTGAAGTGGTGGGGTGGAAAGGAATCTTTTTTTTCTTCAACCGTTTTTGACGTTCTCGTACGGCTTCCAACAGCGCAATACTACACAAGTCTTGCATCTCAGCTTCATTCCAAATGGCTGCCTCTAAATCATCGTCCGGCAACGAGAATCTGTCATCGTCATCATCACTATTGTTGTGGTTGAGAAAATCACCCGCAGACCTGTATTCAGGGTTTTCATGCATCTCGTCCCAATTGTCCTCTGAACTCCCACCACGATCTTCGCCGTATGCCATGCTTGGACAGACACCGGCTGAGTAGACGGTCTCATAGTTCATGTAGGGTACATTACTGTACCCACCCATGCTTGGACTGGCACCGGTTGAGTTGGCGGTCTCGTAGTTCATGTGCGGTACATTACCGTAGTCACCCATGTTGAGGCCGGATTGGGAATTCACCATCGATTGTGAACCAAGGCCGCGCGAGAAATCTGTTTCGTAGTTTGTGTCGTCCCAATTCTCGTTTGATGCAACGTTGTTTCCGTATGATGAATTGAAATCATTATGGTACCCACTCATTCCTTGTAACGGGATGCCACCATAGGGATTGTACGGTGGGTGTGACACCTCGTATTTTAATAAATGCTCATATTTAATATGGCTTCTAATACCAAAACCATTTTTATTATTTTTCATGCTAGTCCGGTATCGGAATTAGCATAGCAGAGTAGAACGGGACACGTGTTAACACTACGAAGGATCCTTGGTGCCCAAGTATGGGGTTTCTGGAAACTAGGAGAGGTGGCTTATTATAAGTGGGTGAATCATTATGGTAATAAATAGGCTTAATCCCCCTTGGATTATACAATGCATGTGGACCGGATAGTTACTAATCTATAGGTAATTCTAGAGTTAGTCTTGTTAGTATAAATAGGCGTCTTCATTTCTCTTTCAATGCACATCACACAAACACGCACAACACATGCATGGCAATTAGGGAAATAGAAAGGAACAAGTGAGGAAGAAAAGAGAGGGAAAAAAAAAGAAAGAAAAGAAAAGGAAGAAGGAAAGAGAAATAAAGAGGAGAGGAAATTCGGTCAGAGGATCTCGATTTAAGGTACCGGGTAGTGTGCAATACATTCCGATCTAAATCTCAAAGAGTGTTTCTTTGATTATCTCTCATATTTGTACTTTTTTTATATCTAAGTTTATCTGTTCCGTTATTGCCACATCTTGTTCTGTGACATAGGAAATGTTTGGCTGAAAGCCATTGAACAGATTGGTATACGTGCAAGTCCACGAGGTGGAATGAGTAAGGAGATATGATTGATTTCCATGAGGGAAATCTAGTGTACTGTTATATGGCCCAAAAGGGGGCACACGATTTTGACCCTGGTGGTGCTTGACGTGTTATTGAGATGGGCCAATGAAAGAGGCTAATAATGATGTATCATTTCGCAATAATTCATTTGATTTGTTATCGTCGATTATTGAGAACGTCCTTATTTCAAGCTATTTTTGTTGTCCTCGTATTACACATACTACCCGACCCTTTTATATTTTTCAGGTGTAGAGCGAGTTAGTGATGGCTTTGAAAGTGAGAAATACGATAGGGTAGGCTATTGGGAGTCATGGGACCGAATTCCTATTCGGAGAATCTTCTAAACGAAATTAATTTGTAATTTTATTTTACGAGAAAAGTCTATATTTTTGTGTATAAAAGAAGATTTTCGCAATGCCTATGTAGTTTATTTAATTTTTGATGGCTCTAAAAATCAGGGTCGTCACAATGGGGGTGGTGGAGGATTCGACGAGTCCTCTTGATGTGGAATATTGTTTTCCTGGAAAATTTTGCTTTCCAACCACCCAGCAAAATTACCGAAATCATACTCCACCTTGATAAGAACCGCCACTACCGTCATTCCCCCAATTCGGATGTTTCATACTGCAACAAAAAAAAAAAAAATTCATGGGACATTAACTTCCAATGTAGAATGTTAACCCTTTGGACTTGCAAAGAGATAACAACAAATAATTGCAACAGTAGTAAACTAGCAGTGACATTTGTAAGAAAATGAAAACTTACAGGAACCATCCCCCAAATTCCTCACCCATAAGTCTTAACCGGTGCCACGTCAAGAATTATTACAAACACCACACACAAGTTTTACAATCCACACCAAAAGTCTGACTAATGCATAAAGAAATCCAAATGACACACTACTAATCTAAGAAGGGGACCACGGTGGGGGTGGGACATGTGCACCCATCATGGCCTCCGTGTGCAGCTCCCTAAGGAACTCCAACTTCTCCTCTTCCGTTTTCTTTGCCATGAAAATGTCTCCATCCACTGCGTTGTGCTTCAAGTGTGCCATAACCCATCAATACACACGAGGTCGTGGCCGTTTCTTAAAGAACTCCATGTTGTCAATACACTCTATAACTTCATACATGGAACTTCTCGTACGATACCGCTGCGGAAACGGGTCTCGGGTCTCCAAGTTTCACAAGAGTCGGTTCATCGATTGAGACAATTCATCTGTCTCGGTAGATGGGGTCTTGCGCTTCTTCGATCCACTTGATTCCTGTCCTGGGTTCTTCGGCATTGATCTCGGGTGAATTGGTGACACTTCATCAGTGCTATGCACTGGCACTTGACTATGGACCTCGTCCCCGATATTGACCCCAACCGTGTTCCCACCTCCCTCAACCAAGTCTCCTCCATCCTGTAGATCGGTATCCATCTCAAGACTGTACTCCTCCAAATCAATGGGGTTGGGTGGGTCAGTTTCGTACTCCGCTATAATGTGCACGTAGTCCCCGGTGGCTGTCACTTCTTCGAACACAAGGTGCAATAGTTCCTCGTGTTCAATTGGACGCTCTCGGAACTTTGCAACATGTTCATTTTGCTGCCATGGAAAAAAAATTACATGGAAGAATAATGCAAAACATTAAGGCAGACTACACACCATGCAAAACAAGTATATTCATTTAAAGTCAAGAATTCACCATTTAAACAAGATAACATACCCAAAATGTAAAGCAAACGGGAATAACGAGTTTTTATTTACCTATTTACTGGCTTTTGTTTGGCTCAAAAGAAGGAAACACATATGTATTGGTTTACAGAATTGTTATTTGTAGAACATATAGTTCATTGTTAAGGTACACAATTGTCTCATTTTGACATGTGAAGTATACGTATAAAGTTGATGAATTTGAAAAAGTGTACAAGTGTGAATGTGGTAATAACTATGTGAGAAAATAAAATTCCAACCACACATATGTATGCTTGAGGTTCACATGTTTCAAGTATAGAAGTATACAACCAAAACATGTACTACGGCAGAATTCAAATCAAACTGTACAACTTGGAAGCGGACACAGTGAGCTGCAGAAAAATACATCAATGTTCAACAATCACTCTTGTACCATAAATCACATGTTCACAGTTTCCATAGTAATGGGATGGAATCACATGTTCACGATTTCCACAGTACATAAAATGAGACATCACAGGTAGAGGCTGCACTGGTTTAGTGTGGTGTTAAAATATGCAAGAGTACTATAGTAGAACTTAAAAGAAAGTGGAAAACTTGCAAGTGGACAAGTGTGCTAGGTCATCACATGTTCACAGTGACCCTAAAATGACCATACTGGATAGTAGTCCTTTTACTTGAAAATTGGCATTGGTACCTTACCACAAACATGTTATTGGGGGGGGGGGTACTTGTTTCCTCCACAAAATAAATATACAAATGAAATTTTCCATTGTTTTTTTCCTCTTTTGTTTTTCCGCATAGATTTATTTGTTGAACAATCAAAAGAATACAATTAACTAGTTTATTTCTGAGAGGATATTACCTGGGCAAAGAACCAATTTCACTATATGAATTCCAAAAACATAACTAAAATTAGTCAACAACTTGTCCGGAGAAAACATAATTGGACTAATAAATCACGAAAATGGGGGAATTTGATTCTCAACCTCTAATAACAGTACATATTGAGATAAAGTTTTGTGCAATAGTTTACCACAGATTCAGACAAACGTTTTGGAATTCCTGTATTTAAGGCAAAGAGTTTAACACACCTATATTGTCATTATGAATTTATGACTATATGAATTCATTTATTCAATGTATGTCAGCACGCAAAAATTTATAATTGACAGCCTCATGAAGAACTTAAACTTACTGCAATGAGGTTCGACCAAGAGAAGTCAGATGTTGTGAAGGTCCCACGTGCGAGGTCGAACCCAAGTCCAGTGGCTCCCCTCCTAGCATTGGAAAGGAGTTGTCATGCTTGCCAATCGCGGCGGAGTACTTGGTACCGATTCTTTCACTGAAGTAGCGTCACGGGTAGGTTGGTCAAAAATGATAATCGTTGTGAAATGCTAGCCCATGACTCGTTGGAGAGTTGTGTTGTGCCTCTACCCACTTCTTCAATTTCTTTGACGGCAAGTTCCAAGAATGCCCTCGCCAAAGGTGAATCCCAGTTCACCCTAGGTCCTTTGCGTGAAGTTTTCCCTACATCTTGGCTTGAAATAGCCAGTCGGTGTTGGGTTAATGGTGTTTTGTTCCTCCCAACATTGACACCCTTTCTCGGTGAAACCATGTCTTCCAAACAAAATAGAATTAAATGAACAGTAAATTTTCAGTAAAATATTGATACAAAACAGGAACAAATAACATTCGGAACACATTATAACACAAAACACCGTTCAACCATAAGCAGTAGTGCAACACATTACAACAGAAAGGCATTAAAAGTTTATACATATTGAAGTACAGTTAATATAAGATAATGAAATGATGGCGATCGTCTACATTTTCGTTATGCACTTGGAACTCCGTTTCCTATTCAAACTTCATACGGAGCAGAAGGACAACTTGGACAACACAAACCCCAACTATTATTGTCACGAGTGTTCGCACTGTCGTAATTAGCTGCAGTTGCTGTGCCCGTAAGGTAGCAACATCATCTTCCAATTTCTTTAACGATTCAGAGGTTCCGTTGGGTGATGCATTGTGATGGGCCAGAGTTGGCACGTTACTGGTCTTTTGAATTGAATCGTTACACCACCCATTCCACTTGTTGCAGGGCTGGTTATTTTACTTAAACAATTAGGTATGCAATTTGGTAACTTTGAATAATAGAAGGATTAATTTCGTGCATGACAACGGGTAACATGTTTTACTTATTGGCACTCTTGGGCACTTAAAGTATTGCCTTTCGAGATTCTTAGTTGAGCGGGAGGTCATAATGATGCACGGGCCATAGCCACAACGACAGACCCAACTGCTGTCTGAGTTGGTTGATGATATTCGCGAAGCCATTGCAACTTGGCTTTGGTCAGTGTTGTCTTCTGAGGTCAACATACAAAATTTGACGGTACAATATTTAATCTCTTGCTGAATAATTTAAATTAGTTATGGAATGCACGAATTTAGGACACATCTCATGTTTTGATAGTGAACTGTCGTTTGTTAGTTTTTTGGATACTAACAACAATCTGTGTATAAAGATTTGAGGCAACACCGTTTCGTAATTTTTGTTCCATTGAGGTCCTGTGAAGTAACTGGGCAAATGTAATTGGGAATAGCAAGCTTTTGGAACAGGGAAAAAACTTGCTCGTTTTTTTTGTCATTTGGTTAAAGTTTTTTACTTTTTTTAATAATGTTTTGTGTTGGGTGTTTTAAGCATAGCATGAAAAGTTATCACTGACTTTTGCCTAGTTTACCATTTCTCACTGAACTAATACACCCTGCTTGCATAAACCTGCCGTTTTTTAGGTCTATCACTGACAACAATGAGATTCACATGTCTTGGTCTAACTTCTGCATAGTCCTATGTACTGTAACAATTTCTTGAATCAAATAGAGGATGATCAAATCATAATAAAGCCATACCAAATACCCTTCTACAAATAGAATAACTGCAAGCACAACCAAAAGGAGCAAATCCAAGTTCAGTGAAATGCAATTTTGTGAAACTCTACCCCTACTTCTACCATCAAACACAAGGCAAGCACTGTAAATATTTTTCACAAAATTGCTAGCCCTGTTTTATTTATTTACCTCTAGTATAAATGCTATGCTTGTTAGATTTCTTTGCTCTTTATTTTCCATGTTCCAATCTTTCAAGAGGTAAATAAGTTAGAGTTTTACATTTCACAAAGCAGGATCATCCCCCAGAACCCGGTTCACTAATCACTGACTTTTGAGAAGTTTTACCCATGCTACTAGGCCAGAAGGTAGAAAATAAAGAGCAAGAAATCTAACAAGCATAGCATTTAAACAATGAAAAAGCACATTTAAAACCCAGATTGCGTCATAAATTCACCATCTTTGTGAATGTAATTTGAGACTATCTATCAAATACAAAATTTGCATTTTCAGTTTAAACTTTGCGTTTGTGCAATTTTTCGTTATTGCGTGGCTTAGAGAATAGGCATCCAAGCATCAGGCCTTTGGACGCATAATCAGTGAACAAAACATCAAACATTATTATTTCTGAAGATCTACAACTTCACTCTACAGTTGAAACCATAACCAATTCCAAACCGGAAAGCGAAATAACAAAGACAGCGGAAAATATTTGACAATATCAATGACATCCTCCAAAGAAGCAATGGTAAAACGGTGGACAAAATGACACACCGACAATTATGTAAGTAGAAAGGATGTTTTGAGCACTTACTCGACGACGATGGAGTTGGGCGCAGCAGGAATTGTTCCTCAGTTTGTCCGGCAACCACAGAGCGGGAGACTACCTTCGATTTGCGTAGCACCACAGATTCGGTTCACGAATTTAAGTGAGAGGAGGGGAGGGGAAAGGATGATGGGCAATGGCTTTTGGGAGAGAGAGAATGGGATATTGCAGAGGGAGGCGGTGGTGAAGTGCGGCCACAGATAGGGTTTCTGCATCGATTACAAACCCCAAAGGGCAAATTAGTAATATTACATACCACACTTTTTGCCTCCTTTTCTTCTCCAGGCCGACACGTGGCATCTATGATCTGGTTTTTTGATGGAACTTTTAATCCAAAGGAGGGTGGTTTTTTTACCCGAAAAAACCATTAATCTGGGTTAAACTTTTAGGCCAAAGCAGCTTTCCATCCTAATGGTTTTGAATAGTTATGATCCCATCCTGACTTTTAAAGAATACCCAAAAATCCTTACAAATTATTTTGACTCTTTGTATTTCCTATATTATCGTAACAAATTTTGAAAAGTCAATGGTCCCAAAAACCATCCCATAAAGCTGTTGCACGTTTAATACTCAAACTGACCCCAAAAAATAGGCAGTTTCATAATCTTTTCACCTTATTTTTAGGTGGACGGTTTAGAATTTTTTTATCCCAAAATCTATCCCTCCAAAATCCCTAGTATTACGGTGAAAAATCTCCCATTATCCTATTCTTCCCATCCCGCCATCCACAACAACCAGATAATCCTCATCCCAAAATCCAACCCTCCTTAATCCCTAATTTTACGGTGAAGATTTTCCCCTTACCCAAGTTGTCCCATCCCACCATCCCACTTTCACAGAGATTTCGGCAACCCCACCATCCCATTTACCAGGTTTGGTCTGACGCCGGAGAACATCCAAAACATGGCGGTGAAGTGTCGGAGTATAAGAACGACTGGCTGGCAATTTCAACACTGAAGAAAACCCCTAACCAATGTACGCCACCATCGTTCCGAACATGGCTCGTAAGTTTTTTTTCCCAATCCACAATCGTCCATGTTTTATTGCGATGTTCGAATGGCATTCTTATTTTTGTAAATCGATTGTAATGGTGTTTCGGCTATGGGTTTTTTAAAATAACTTCAAGGTCGAGAGTGTTCTAGGGTTTTTGAAGGTAAACAGTAGATTATAAATCTTTAGGGTTATGACCCCATTCTCCATTTAATTTGGACCGAAAAATTAGAGATTTTGAGAACATGGGTTATTAATCTCCCAATGTTTTGATGTACATGCTTGATTCGATTTTCCTTGGAACATGTAGGATCATGGATTACTGGATTACCATGGTTAAGGGCGTTGATAGTTTTGGTATGGTGAATTGATGAACCATGTCCACTGTTTGGAAAGACCATTCTTCAAAATCAATAGATTATTTGACATTGATTTACTTTTTATGGTCAACAAATGAATGAAAATCGATCCCAGGCCTGTGGCAAATTAGAACAGAAACATGGATTATAGATCCTTAAAGGATTATAAACATGGTCTATAGGTTGTCCATTTTAATGGATTGCTTAATGTGTGTTGATATTCTGGCATTAGGAATTGGGATACATGTTTATTGTTTGCATTAGTACCCCAATGTCCATCAAACATGATGAACCAGTAAAACATCGTCGAAAGATTTTTTACTTACCAAAAGTCATTGGTTTTAGTGGTAAAAGATGGCCTTTGTTGTATTGTTAAAATTGTTTATTAATATGCCATGTTTACGGTACACCCCATCTAATAATTTATTTTTTCAGGATTTTTACAACCTAGATTGTGGGGTAATAATATGCCATATTATCTATCAACACTTCCAAAATGAAAATGTTGGGCCTAAGTTTCTAAATGATGATTGTCGTGCAATGCATGCTGATATTATACACGCATTTCTGAATGATGAGCTGCACTCATGGACCTCTCGGCAAAATATGGATGATTGCAAGAACAAGAAGCCAAATACCGAAGAAGCAATTGGACTTGCTGAAAAATCCATCAAACCATCAAGCACCCATAAGAAGAAATGAGTGTTCATGGTTAAGACAAACTTAGATCCTTAGTTACTATTTGAATAATTTCGGTTAGTTTTTTTTGACAAGTCTCGAATTTGTTTAATTGGGTACTTTGTGCTTGATGGATTTTGTTAGTGTGACATGATCATGTTGGATGATGACTTTATTTGTTAGTGTTGATATCAGGTTCATTAGCAGGTTGTTTGAGTGGATGGTTTTCCATGCATGGGGTCATGAGTTAATACACGGAACATGGTTTACTAGTTTTCCATGTTTTAATGGTTTATTAAATTATCATGTTCATTATGTGCAAATGTTAATTTTAACAACCATCATAAAAATTAAAAAAAAACAAAAAAAAATGCCATTTGGGTAAATCAGTAAACCATGTTTAGTGAATATCACAACCTGTAAGTTAATCTTGGTTAATTTTCTCAACCTTAACAAAAATATGGAAACATCCATTTGCGTAAATTAGTAATCCATTTTTATTATATAAATTGATCCATTTAGGTCAATTAGTAATCCATTTTTGCGAAGACATGGGAGTGTACCAACTGTTTACAGATTCAATATCCGATTTCCAAAGGACTCGGGACTCAGACTTGCTAGTTATTCTTCCAAAATTCTTCACTTACTTAAGACGTGTGATTTTGAAATTCAAAATCAGCTTATGCTAAGGAAATAAAACAGCCATGTTCAAATTCAAAAAGTAAGGAATCAAACCCCATTTAGAGATAGGATCATCGTAATAAGTAGAAACCAAATGGTAGAAATTAATGATGTGCTTAAAAGGATGAAAAACAAGATTGAATATATTATTAATAAGAATATATAATAGTAAAGTAATTAATAAGGGCACAACAGTCCCATAATCAAATTACAGGATGGAATCATAAAGATTCAAATCCACTAGGGTGAAATCATAAAGGAAATATTGGTTTAAGATGGCAAATTAAAATTTCCTTGTTAAATCTCGCAAAATTGCAAATAGTTTTTTCGTAACAACAATCATCTATTTTACCATTCGTTATTTTCCTTTTGTAATAATTGCATGCAGTACAATGTTTGGATGGGGTGCATTGTAGGGAGAATTCTTCTCTGTCACATGATTTGCATTTGCTACTGAAGCACGTAATGTCAGAGGAGCAAATAAATAAACTCTCAATCTTCAATAATTTATGAGAATTTGTTATGTTGTAATTTGAAGTTCAATTTTGAAAAATTCTCATGTTTCATGTTACACTTCTAATACAGTGAAACAATCCCCTTTTGTATATCGTAAGACATGCGGTACTGCCTACATATATATGCAATGGTTTCTCTTTTTTCTGACAATATTAAAAATAGAACCACCTACTTTTTATATTTTGCACAATTTGTTTCAAAAGTATAAGCATGGTAGTCACACAATTTTATCATGTGTTACATTACGGATCTTACAATTTTATGCTGTAACATTTGTTTCAAAACTCATACTTAAGGTTTGTATGATCTCTATATGTTGTTTTAGGAAATATTTTGAAAGCAAAGACGTGAGAGAGGCAGAGACCCATCCAATAGTATCATTCTTTTTTTAAATTTGGAAATGCGTGATTATCTTTGGTATTGACATGCTTTTTTTAAACGGCCATGTTTAGCACGAGTTTGTTGCTATATGGATAAGTTGAAACGTTTCTCAATTTTTAATATTCTGGATGTTTTAGCAAATTGGATTTGTTAGACATTGTGACTTTCTCTCTTCCTTAGTTGCTCCTTATAGCAAGTGTCAATATGATCTTATACATAGAAATTGTTTATTATTAAAGTGGCAGGATATAGCATAACAAAAACAAAATCACATCCATCTATTAATTTTATATTTTTGTAACTTTTAATTCGTGACCCCTAAGGGGTTGGAAAGTGGTCTTGCATTGGGACTTAGGAGCTCCCACCTAAGGTCTCAGGTTCGATTTTCCCTTGCCAGCAAACTTTCGATTTTCCCTTGCCAACAAACTCTTGGGGCCATTGGGGGTCATGCCCGGTCGTTACCTCCAGGGACCTGGAATTAGTCGAGGTGCACACAAGCTAGTCCGGACTTCCAGTTATCAAAAAAAAAAAAACCTTTAATTTGTGCATAGCACGGGTGTACTGCTAAAAATAATGATACCTATTGAAATAGCACATAATAAATCAAACACATTTGACTATACAGATTACACATTCAATAATGTGCTTTTTAAATTAGGACTTGCGATAGACATTTACTTTAACGTAGCTCCTGTAACTTCATTATACAAAAGGCAAAATTTTAACATAATAACACATTGGTATTAGAAATACACGAAATAACAATTTTTTTATAATTGAAACTAGACATTTAACTTTATTCATTTCTGTGTTTCGATTCCCGTGCATAGCACGAGTTTACCGCTAGTTCACTTAAATGCAGATGCAGAGTACAACACCTTGAGGTACTTTCAAAAATTAAACTAAACTAAATAATTGAACACGATATCCTTCACACAGTTTAATGAAAAGATAAATTCATGTTGTTCACCTTAATTAGTTGAGACTAAAGACTTGGTTTGATTTTCAACTATCCAATTGATGGAGATCAATGCGTAGCTGCCACAAAAAAAGGAGGACGAAATGCCAATAGTATACCTACAAAAGAAACCAACAAATATGTACCATACAAATTCAAAGTAAAATGAAAAATAAAGTCAAAGAAAAAAGGTTTGGGAAATGAATGTATCTACGATAATTCATAGAAAAAGAAACCAAAATGTGAGACACCGTCTAGAAATTAGAACGCCGCTACGTACACAACAGTTTGGACAACAAATTGGACAACAGCCCCAAAACGACGTCGTTTTGGGGCTTGTTGTTTAAAAATAAAATAAAATAAACCGTACGTGAAAACTATCCTCTTCCCTACCCCATTTACAGTCGACAGAAGAGGGGGGCGAGAGGGAGAGAGAGGACGGAGTATTGCCACGATGACCGCCGCCGCTGATCCCCACCACTGCCGACACCTCCGACGACCACCAAGAGAACGGTATGACTGCCACGACAACCACCGTTGACGACCTTCGCCACTGACGACACCTCTGTCGACTCCCCACCTCCGGCGGCTACCATCAGAGGATTCGAAATCGTCGGAATCATCACCACCACTACAAAGGTCTATATCTATCTCTTTCATCCTCTGCCACGGTGCCCTCTCTCTCCCCCTTGTTTCAATTTCAGAAACCCTAACTTAGTTGAAAAACCCCCAATTTCAACTCCATTTTTTACTTAACTGCTACCTTAACCAAAATAATGTAAAAGCAAACATTTCATTGACTAAGTTGTTTCTAGATTCATGGATTACGAATTATTATAAATTGTTTCTGGATTCATAATTCATTGACTAAGTTGATTATTACATTGACACATGTTATCAGAAGTGTTACATTGACTAAGTTATCAGAAAATTGTTTCTAGATTCATGGATCACGGATTATCATAAGGCTGACAAAATCCTTCCTAATTTGTGATCCCATTTTTAGTTCAAATATGACATTTTCATTTTGGGATTCAATCATATCCATTGATGACATGATGTTGAGTAATATTCTTTAAGATTTAAGTTCCATTGAATCATTTTGACTACAATGCATAACTCTCTGGTTTGCAGGTGGAGGTCACAGTAGTATGCAGTTTAGTTGGCGAACACGAACTAGAATTTGCATTGGGGTTGCACGGGGGCTTGCCTTGTTTAGGTCAGTACTAGCGTTGCAGGAACAATGCAAGTACTAACAACCTTGTTTAGGTGTTTAGATAGTGCATCCTTTTTGCTGTTTTATATGTTATCATCAAAGTTCATCTTGATTGTGTTCTTATGGACATTATGAATGCAACTGTCACGCATTGTTACAGGGGCAGAGATGGATTGTGGGTTGTCAACCCATTGCACGCCCAGACAAGATGTCTAGAAAGAAATGGCACTTAAATGGCCATGTAAATCATTCTACTTTTGACATTTTTTTGAAGTTGACATGTTTGAAATTGCTGCACATTTTTCAAATGCCATGTAAATCTATGTTCTTTTAAATACCAATTCACCTCTCGTTTTGGTCATGCCATGTAAATCTAGATTTCTGCATACTTGTGATACGGAGAATCAGATTGGCTTTTTTCCTGGCTGACCATAGTTGACATTTCTGGTTTGGTTGGCCATAGCCCTGAAGTTGATATGTTTGAAATTGATGCACATTTTTCAAACTTATACCCTTATATCCACTGGTGCCTCAGCTCGATTGGATTTAACATTGTATGACCCTGTTGCAGTTACATTTTGTTTCTTACTTTTCAAATTCATTCTTGCTACTGGAGTATGTTTCAGAGGCAAAAAGAAATGTAAGGCAAAAAGAGATGCAAGGCAAAAAGAGATGACAAGTCCCCCACCATCAAAGCCATCTCCAAAGAGATCCCGCAAGAAGCGACACTCCAATCTTTTCCTTTCATGTTGAATTTTTATTTTTTTTTTGTATTGTACGCAACTTAACGGAGAGGATAAATGTAATGATATTTGGAATGTATCCCCTCTTTTTTTTTTGTACTCGAAAGACTATGTATTACAACACCTTTGTAGTGGATGTATGCAATGATGTTTGATTCTGTTTCTTGTTTCAAAACTTTAAATTTGAATGTGCTGAATGATTATGATGACAATAGACTTGAACTTGGTGGTTGTTTGTTGAGACGTTTAACGTTGGGTTAGGGCCAAAAACAGGGGAGATGCTGCCCAAATTTTTCCAAAAAAGAGGTGTCATAAAACAATGTGCCATGTGGAAATATTGTTTCTTCTATTAATTGAGGATACGGACACAGACACGATGGTGGACACGGACACAGAATTGTAGCAAGAGTGACTAAAAAAAATCCACACCCAGTTCTAATTCAAATCACAAAAGCCAATCCGTATCGTGTCTTGAAAGATGTATCCTGTTTTTCGGAAAATTGGACAGAGTTTCCTTTGTTTTCGGTCTACCCCGACGTCATAGCATCTCAGTTAGCAGTCACAATCACAATAGGAAAAAAAGAACAAAACAACTATTCAATATATAATTTAGACTTGTGTCGAGTAGTACATTGCAATTGAAACGAAAGTTTTTACAAACCAAAACAAGCAATCTTAAAAATATGGCATTTGCTAGTTTGGCCGACTTGGTACATAATGTTTTACAAAAGAGGCATGAGCCGTTCTAACCTAAGCTCTATGTCCAAGCACAATGAAAAAAAAAAAAAAACACTTGGTGTCTCTAGTGTCTCTGTTGGATGCTCCATATTCGCATCCTCCTCCATCACCTCTGCCTCTTCCTCCCTTGAGTAATTTTCTTGCTTCTTCTCTCTTAACCCTTGAAGTAGAGCCTGTGCTTCTTTCTTTGCTCAATCTAGACCGCTAGCCTTCTCACAGACCTATACGGAAATTACAAACAATCTTAACACCATATATTTTGCTCCAAAAGTAGGGAGCCATAACATTGGAACCCAAACAACAAACAAGTGAAATGCCATATTGACCACCTTTAACTAATCAGTGAAGTTGCATCACCAAATCTGATCCGCTAGATGCAATGGTAATTCTAAGGTCAAGAACACAAACCATATTTTCCAACAAAATATGAACCTTTTGGTAGCAAATTCAGTCTGTTCAAAGCTAAATGCAAGATGTAAGCATGGAGCAGAAAAATTGCATTGAATTAAAACCAATATATAAAACAAGATAGAAGTTCTCATAGACAATTCAACGATAATCACACTCGCAAATAACAGCCCATCAACTACACTGAACAGAGGAGTATAGAGAATGAACAACAACTAATGACAGTAACATAGCTTATAGAGTTGGGGTTTCTTAAATTGAAACAAGGATTTAAAGTCTAAATCAATTGGGAGGTTTTCAACTGAATAAACCGAACCTAACCGACTTACCCAAAAAAAAAAAAACCGAACCTAAAGTCTCAATCAATTCGGAGGTTTTCAACTGAGTTAGGGTTTGTCAATTGGAAACGCGAGAGAGAGAGAGAGAGAAACCTTGGTAGTGTTGGTCGCAGGTGTTGTGGCGGTCGGCGGCGGCGGTCGTGGCTCGTCATCGTGACCCAACTCTCCTCTCCTCTGTCTAAGAGTTGATTTGGGAAAGAAGGGGAAAAGCAGCGGGATTTTAACTTTTGGCTTCTTTTTTTTTTTTTTTAAACAACAAGCCCCAAAACGACGTCGTTTTGGGGCTGTTGTCCAATTTATTGTACCAATCTGTTGTGTATGTTACGTATGTAGCATTTCCGTAGAAATTAATAGTCAAATTATTTTAAGTTCGCAATTATCTCTCTCTACGCAAGACTCTCTCTCTAGCCAGTCCTAACCTTTTCTCCTTCCAGATCATGGTTCCTCCTTCCGACTCCCCCTCCTCTTTGTTCCCCTTTCTCTACTTTCCCCTTATCTTCTCCCCGTTAGTGTGTTCATGTTGTCGACCTCTGCTTTTCTCCTTGGCTTCCGTTCCTTGTATCGGTGTGGTCCAGTCCTCCTGCCGTCGTCCATCGGTAGCGTCGATCAGGCGTATTTCGTACTATTTCGGCGTGGTGGAAGCGACGACGGGTGGTTTGACGCGACGGCTTGTGGTGTAGCAATAAGGAGGGATCTGAGCAAAGGGGTTTCTTGCCGGCGGTTCTCACTCAGCTCTTAGAATTGGTCTGGCTTCCCTAGATCCGGTGGGTTTTGGTGGTGGGCAATAAACGACTCATCCTTAACCCAGTGCAACTCGGTTTGACTCCGCTTAACTCAGTGATGGGTGTTCCGGGTAGCTTTGTTTAATTGGGTTTTGATTAGTTGATATTAGTTGTGTTAGATTGCTTTTTCTGTTGTTTGGTGTTTGTTTTCCGAAAATTGGTTTTACCAGTTTTTCCGGTGGTTTGAAGATTCATTTGGTCCCTCTAGAATGCTCTTCTGCTGAATCTCGAACGAACTCTACGACCCATCGTGTTTGTCTGCTTCGTGCAATACGACAATCCAGAGCCCGTATTACCCTTTTGTGGTTTGTGCTCATATCTTGCATTTGATAGTTAGGCTCACTCCTGTAATTTGTTTGAAATCTTATACTCCTATATGAAATGAATGTTTCTCTGATAAAAAATAAGAATAAAATTATTCGAAGTTTCTAGCAGTGTATGATGAGATACAAGAATTGCAATTGAACTTGGTTACGGTGAATTCGATAGCCAAGTAAAAATTTGTAGTCACATACGTTTGATAGCAAACTCTGATGAAGCAAACAACAGCTATAAGGAGAGCAGCATCCGTTATCCACACATGGCAATAGGAGAGGTTCATCCAGTTCGATCCAAAAAAAACACCAACCCACGACTTCGCGAAAGAGATCCAAGAATTCAATAGAATAATGATACAGACACACTCTTTTAGCCACAGGGGACCACCCGCATGTGAGTGAGAGTGTGGCTGAATGGGTGTGTCTGTATCACTTTTGAATTCAATAGCATACTAAAGTTTACAAAAATGTAGAATCACCATTCAAGTACTATTTGGGGCCTGAAGCCTGCTGTGATTTTTTCTTAACCGCCTGAGGCCTGCTGTGATGACAAAAAAGAGGTAATTGGTGGGCCTTCAGGTTCGGCCCACTACAAGTGGGTAGTTGGAATCCAATTGTTCCTATTCTGAAGTATATTTTGCATTTTTTTTTATAGATGTTCTTAAAAAAATCATAAATTTTCAAATTTAACACTTACTAGATCAAATAGTATACCATTCTCTTCTTTCTCCATTTCGTTTACCCAATAAGAAAAATGTAAGAACAATTATCCAAGAACAAAAAATTATGGTAAATTATACCGTGCGATAATGATATTGAGTTCGTTGAATAATATGATAACAAAATTTGATATTAATTTTTCAGTTTATCAAAACTGTCCCATAAAAACTCGAATGACTGAATTTCATCATGAAAAATCTTCGAACCAAAATATCTTTCATAATTCAGCCCCCTTCGACTTTAATTTCTAGCTCCGCCATTGAGAACCAGTGCCTTAAGTACTGTGGGATAAGTTGTGACAAGTGCCATTGCGTTCCTTCCAGGACTTGTGGAAATAAAGATGAGTGCCCTTGCTATAGGGACATGAAGAACCCCAAGGGCAAGCCCAAGTGCCCTCAAGTTTTTTGAGTTTTTGTTTGTATGTTTATTTTGATGGGTTGGGACACTAGGGACATGGTAATGTGCTGAATGAAAGAAGCATGGTAATGTGCACATAAATCAAAATGATTCTTGGGTCTGCCCTCTCTGATGCCTTTTAGCTGTGATTTGAGGGCATGATTCCGCAGCAAACGTGACGGTTTAGGGGGACCACTGTTTCAGTGGTATTCTATGAGCAGCCACTTTGTGCATTTATTGCCAAAGGTTAGGTCTGTCTCTAATCCATCTGTTTCAGTGGTATTCTGGGAGCAGCCACTTTGTGCATTTATTGCCAAAGGTTAGGTCTGTCTCCTATCCATCCCCCGCCCATACCCCCAATTATTGGGGACTAAATGGGTTATGTTATTGTTGTTGTTGTAAAATAGTAATTAGTTTTCATCTCTAACTATGGAAACAAGAGGTTTTTCATTTTTCAGTGCATAAAGTGGAATGTGGAGGGCCGGCCTAAGTCCTTAACGTTGATGTGGACTAAAAGCCTAGATAAAAACCTAAATGAAAGGTCTTTCTATGATTGATACATTTTCATTTACAATTCTCTATGTAGAGCAGTCTCTTTGCAATCGTTGTAACTAAAATTTTCACCACCAATTGGTCGATAGCCTTTCATAAAAACTATGAAATGAAAAGATTAAAATATGGCCCACAAAAGTTGTCCAAATAGATTTATGTGTTACCAACTTAGTGTTTTCTAAACTAATAAAACTAAACCATAGATGTGGAGACATTATTCAATTTAATTTGTTGAAGATGTATTATGCTCAGGGGAGGCCTACACCTTTCGGCTAATAAAGTGGCACCTTTCACAAAAGTTGAAATCCTCATCGGAGGCCTTTTACTTTTGGTTATATGATAGCCCTTTTCAAATTGTCTTTTTGGGGGGGTAAAAGAAGTTCTTGTAGTAGGTGATGTTTCGCGGTTGGGGCCTTTTTTCCAAGTATGGAATTGCTTTGGCGGTTTTGTACTCCAGCCGCCCATGGCCCTTTTTTTTATTGTACCTATGTCTTCACATAGATCATTATAAAATGCTAGCATTTCCACGTTGGCTTTGATTTACGGATTTTTTTAGGAGTTCGTTCAAAAGTTGTGTAAACAAAGGAGTCTTAATCGTCTAGTCAGAAACGGTGGTTGGAATGAATACACATTTAATCAGGTCGTTGCTTTGAGTGATTATTCAATGCTTTTGGAATCACCGCGTGGATAATCGTGTGTTTGTTCTGTGCCAAAACTGCACGTCTAACTATAGGAGGTAAATTTACTATAGGAGGTAAATTTACTCCTATAAAAGTGAAAGGGGTTCCAAGGTTGTGAACTTCAAAACATGCCTTCTACTTTAGTTCTAAATTTAGGACAGGAACTTTGCATTGCCTCTGTTCTCTCTTATTGCTGTTTCATCGGACAAGAACAATCAGACGAACAGAAGTTCGGAAACATTCAAGAAGTAGAAATGGAGACAAAACAAAGAAAACAGAGCATCAACTTCCCTCTGGGCAGTCCAAAAACGGGGGCCTCGCTATTCAAAAGATAAAACCATAAGGTGACAGCAATCTTTCAGAAAACCAGGAATTTTGAACACTAGATGCATTTCTTATGTCGACGAAAGGAATCCAAAAATGAATCTCACTGTAATTTGGACCTCATTTTTTATTCCTACAGCGAATCCACATTGTAAACTCAAGATTAATAAGGAAACCCTGCCCTAAGACACTCTTAGCAGACAACAAAAACCAATACAAAAAAAAGGGGGTTAAAAAAACTAATCTTTTTCTGCTTAACTAGTAAAACCCAGAAAGAAAAAAACAAAAACAAAAAGCACTGCACCTTACAGACGGCTCCATAAACAACACAGTTGCTCATCAAAAATTGAAAGACATCACCTTACAGACGGCCCCATAAACAACACAGTGGCTCATCAAAAATTGAAAGACATGCGTCTCAAAAAACCCCAAAAGTATCCATGAGAATCTAACATCACGAAACTAGTGTAACAAACTGAAAAGAACTACAATAAATCCCGAATTTGACAGCTGAAAACAAAGGAAGGAAAGGAAAGAAAAGAAGACGACCAACTAACAAGTGCAAGTTTCTTGGTTGCAAAATCCTCTTTAACTGAAATCTTCTACCCTGAGAAAAAAAAAAACCTTCATTACCTTCTAGCTCGAAACTTCATTATCTTTCCTAACATAAGCTTTTGCGTACTCTCACTTATCGCCTATCCACGAATTATCTGTATAAGTTATTCATGTCATCCTACTCTTCTCATAGTCGTCCTTGTTAAACACCTGCAGATTAACACAATCATATATTAATTATTTTCTACCCAAACATACCCATCTGCATATCATCAGTTTTGACTCTCAAACATAACGGCATAAGTCAACAGAACTAACTACATCAAGAAATGGAGTATGAAAAGAGATCATGTTAAGTAGTGGAATTTATAACATATTCATAGATTAGAAAGATCCATGCCAATGCCAACAAAGAACACATCCATGTTAAGAATTCCAAGACCCAATCAATACACATAAGAATATGGCTGGCTTTAATCTAAGAGAAAGGATTAATGAAAGCCTACCATCATTGTTTTCGAAATGTGTGCTGCATTAAAAGCATTGCAATGTGCACCATTTTGTAATTTTCCATCTCTCACCCCATCACATGACGTACAAATCTAACAAAAAAGGTTTAACAGTACCAAACCCTTTTTAAACTCCAAATAGAGACATTCCACATGGTTACAAATGATTGTTCCCCCAAAAATGACTCATGTAATGTTTTTCGACAAATGTGTAACACATGCGTGTCATGATGGGTTGAGAGACGAAACTTCAAATGGCATCTGTGAATTGGTTTGCATGGCAACTTTGACACAAATGGGGAGGCGGTAGCTGCAGGTTTGAGACAAGAAGTTACTTTTAGAGGGAAAATTAAACTTCTAACAAGCTAAGGGGGCAAAAAGCCCCTTTGCGCCTTGTACAAAGACAACCATATGGTACAGGCCCGATGGTATTGATCCTTCCGTAGAGCATGTCAACTAGACATCACACAATGACAATTTATAAACAAAAATCCAAAAAAGGAATCAGATAAGGCTTGTGAACAGATTAGCATGTTGCAGTCTAATTTAAAAAAAGAGCAATAGTGCACATCTCGAGTAATAGTGCCAGTCTTCCATTTCATAATCTGTTCAGTAAACAGCCCTTATGAAACCTTAATGTGAATAGCACTACGAGCCATTAATTGAAATGACATATCAACGCCACAGAGCTAAAAGACCCTATATACAATAAAGGTCGGTTCTAGTTAGTTTGCAACGGATGCAAAGAGTTGCTATTGCTAACTAAGAGCAAATCCAGTGCAATTGTCAAAATGGCTACAGCCATTGCTATATTTTGGCACCAAAAAGTGGTTTTTGGTGCTAAAATAGAACCCAGGCTCCAATGCTTGGTTCTATTTTAGAACCAAATAGTTCCAAATTTAACTAACTTTCCCACCACCTAACTTTTAATTACATTTTCAACCCGAATTCAACTATGTACGTTATTTTAACCCAGGGCCGGCCCAAAGATTTTGGGTGCGCCCTGGGCCTAATATAAAAAATGTGCCCTTAAGAGTTAAACAATTTTTTTAGCAATAATTGCAGTACATTTGGTGTGGTTTATTATAGTTTAGTTAGATATTATTCCATGAGGTTTTATTTTTATTTTCTTCTTCAATGGTGGCGGGTACGACACTGCATTTCTTTTCTTTTTTTTTTTTGGTACTTCGGAAATATAGGACAATACGGTTTACCAATTTTTGAATGGTTATGCATAGTGAATCAATGTGCAAGAGATGTGAGAGAATCTGAGATTGATGAGCTTATTTTGTTGTGAAAAAAATGTTTATCATTGCATTGGATTGAAGGGACAAGAAAGGTACCAAAGAGAACCGAAAAAATACTAGGAGAGAACTAACAAGTAACAACCCCAGGCCACAGAAAACTCAGAAGACAGTCATAGATAGATACAGAGTCTTTTTGTGTTCTTAAGCTTCCACAAATGTTTCCAAGAATCTGTCTCTAACTTCTTAACTTACATATCCAAAGAACTGTGGAAAAACATAAAAAACAGACCTTCCAATCATCTCTCTTGACTGGAAGTATTTTTTTTTTACTGGTTTTGTAAGGCTTTTTGGATCTCTCCCTCTCTAATCTAAGTCCCACATCGGGTAAGGAGGAAAAGAAGGGGTTAGAGGAGGTATATAAAAGGCAATGAAGGAACAGGCCATAAAAATTTAATTATGGGAGATGGGCTTGTGATGGGCCAATACATTGTGCACTATTAAGTGTGTCTCCTTTAAGTAAAAACTTCTTGGGCCTTCTCTATTGTTTATATTGGGTTGTAAGAAAGACTTCTACTCAAGCCTAATGTAAAAAATTATTGGAGTGCCCTTAAATTTTGGGTTTTGGAGAGTGCCCTAGGCCCAGGCCTCTTGGGCCTAGGGCTTGGGCCGGCCCTGTTTTCAACCCCGTTGTGATCTAATTTTTTAACCCTCATTTCGAATTATTTTTTAATTACGCTTTTTTTTTTTTTTGGGTCCTCCACTGTTTCAACTACCATTCTACCCAGATATTTTCTCATCTAACTTTCTCACCTAACTTTCCCATCTAACTTTCTAACCTAACATTCTACCCAAATTTTTCTATAAATACACAATTTGTCTAAAAATACTACACCACACTCATCTGCCAAATAGATTTTCCTTTCCAAACTAATATCATGAGCAACTTAAGCAAAAGGGTGCTGCGGGGAGATTTCGACGGAGATTCCTTCGACGAGGATGAAGTTGCAATGCTGCAGATGGTAATGGAGAACAACTATCAACAAATGCAACATTGGGGAAAGTTCTCGTCTCCCATTGAAGTCGGTCAGTCTCTCTCTCTCTCTCTCTCTCTCTCTCTCTCTAATTTCTGAGTTCACGAGAGCCCGGTTGAGGGTTTTTCAGATTTTGCCAACATTGATTCCGGTGATGGCAACAACAGTTGTGATTCCGGTGATGGCTTTGAGATTCCAGTCATCTTTGTTGGGATTCCGGTCATCTTTGTTCCGGTGATGGTGTTGGATTCCGGTCGTAAGCAGTTCGGCCACTTTCCGGTGGGTTTTGTTTTTCCGGCCACTTTCAGGTATGTCCAGCCCACCCATTTTTTGGTATTTGGCAGTTGGAGTAGTGAGGTGGCAAGGATGGCTATAGCCATCCTTGATTCTAAATATAGAACCAAGTATAGCACTGCACTGGATTTGGGTTTTTGATGTCTAGTGTCAAATTATGAGAGTATAGAACCAAGTATAGCTCTTGCATTGGATTTGACCTAATGTGCACCTTCTTCTTCTCCCCTGAGTTTTGTATATTTTGCTTTGGGAAACTAGACGTAGTTTTTCATTTGCTATTCCCTCGCATGTTGCAGAGAAGATAACTCCTAACTGTACATAGGAGAAAAACAAAAGTGTAACAAACACCGTTGTAGCGGAAATGCACACTTTTATTCCTTCCTTCGCACAATTTTGGTCCCTTTGGGAATTCTAAACTTTTTTAGGGGACAAATATTTAATGCACTTCAAGTCAAATCAAAAGGTAATTGTAACCAAAATGCCCCTTCATCCCAACTTTTCAAAGAATCCACACCCATTGGTGAAGGATATATTTGGAATACTACACAGATTTTGGCTTAGACGTTTCAAAGTGGACATGCATTTTGGGACATCCCCTATAAAGAAAAGATGGGCCAAAACAAGGGACGCATGGTGGTAGCAAATTCCAGTCACATTGCTATAGAAGTCGTAATGGGTGATCCGTGAGGGTAACAACTAAAACTGGTATGTATAAGTTGTTACAAATTCATTCCTCCTTTATCCTTAACAACTCCTTGAACAGCACGAAGGTGAGATGTGGCTTATAGCCCATTTGGTTGAACACCTTGCCTTTCAAGGGGGAGGTTTAGGGTTCCAGTCTATGGAGAGATAGTGAACCCCTTTGGTTGTTTAACCCACATACTAACTTCCCTACTAACACCCGTTGATGTATATCATATGACAAAAAAAAAAAAAAAAACAGCACGAAGGGCAGCCAAGTTATGGCGGAGCTTGAACAAGCAAGCGTCCACCAAAGAAAGCCAATACATACCAGCATAGCCAGCAAACACATTTCAGCTGGCTGTCTCTCCCATCCTTCTCCCATTGGAAAGATATAGAAGGTTTTATAGGAACAACTAGTGTTCTAAAAGGTGCACACCTCGTGCGCCTAGGCGCTGAGGTGAGGCGAGGCAAAGTGAAAGTGCCTCAAGGTGCCGAGACAAGGCACATGAGGCGAGCGCCTCAATTTTTTTTCCAGATCTGACTCAAATTAGTACAGAATCCATCTCTACCATTGATCAATGAGGCATAAAAGGTGGGTCATGCACCAGGTAAAATCCTTCAATATAAAGAGGCTCTAATCGTTAACCCAAGAGAACGCGAACAGCTCTAACTGATACACAACACAGCAGCCAACTCTTGAAGTCTTGAATAGAACTCGATCTGCTCTGTGTTCTTTTATATAGTCAAAATTCTTCTTATTGTTCCTCTTCCTTCGCTCTGTTTTCATTTATTCTTTTATACAGTAGAAACGAATAAATTCTTACCATCACCACCTATGAAGCACGGATACGGATACCGATACGGATACATAGATTCGTGATTTTTCTAAAACGTCGGATACGATACGCTGGGGGATACGCTGAATATAAAAATATAAAATTAAATATATTATATATTTATTTAATTTTTAATTCCTAAAATTTCGTTACACAAGTTCCCCATTACACACACACACACAACGTGAGATGAGGGACGAGAGAGAGAGAGAGAGAGAGAGAGAGAGAGAGAGTGTAAGCTATGTCGATCGATTTGGTGGAAAACACATATAAAGCCCTAATTACACTTTTAACCCACATATTTCAAGTAATAACATATTTACCCTGCGCGGCTCGACGTATCCTAGCTATCCAAAACATATCCGAATACCAAAAAAAATGAATTTAAATTTTGGATACTTTAAAAAACGTAACGGATACATATCCGAAGAGTATCTGAGAGTATCGGTATCCGATACGGAGGCCAAAATAGAGTATCCGTGCTTCATAGGTCACCACTAGGGTTCTATACGAACCGAGCCGAGCTTTGACATGTTCGGCTCACAAATTTTGAGACTGGCTTGAGCTCGGCTCAAACTCGAGACGAGCTGAAAAAATGGGCTCGAGCTCGGCTTGAGTGGGCTTGAAATTTTTTTGTTTTTCAAACTAAGGGTCCACACATTTGAAACCAGCCCATTTGAGACCAGCCCAATAGCTACAAGCCCGAATGGTTGGCCCTCTTTTTATATTGTGTTTTGCGTTGCTCACATCTGTGAAAAATTGATGTGGGACAAAGAGAAAACAAAGATCTTTTTTTTTTAAGGAGAGAGATGAGAGAGAATAGGGACTCCAGTCACCGATCATCATAATTATCATCTCTCTCTCTCTCTCTCTCTCTCTCACACACACACACACACACACAAATAACAGAACTAATTTCCTTTCAAAATTGAACGATTCCTCTGGAATCTCTGTTGATTGTAGAATAGTTTCCATTTTTTTACTGGTTGCACTTGTTTGATTAGGTTGTGGAGTTGGGTTTTACATATGAATTGATAAATATTATTCGTGGTTTGGAAATTACCTGGGCCACTAATTGAGGCGACTGAATTGCATTATGTTGAGAATATAAATAACATAGTTACCCCTCTCTCTAATAGCTTAAGCTTTTAGATGAGTTGGTGGTTAAAAATTTAATATGGTATTAAACTTAGTTGCAGGAAACGCCTCACTTGGCGACGCTCCTCTCCGAGAAACGCGATTCCGCGTTTCTCACTCGGAAACGCCATGGAAACGCGCACCCAGAAGACGGGATCGCGCTCCAAAGGAAGATGGGAACGACTGGATCACACTCCAAAGGAAGATGGGAGCGTACCTTTTTTTCCGGCGCCGTCTTGGGCTGGTCGTATAAATCTCTGGGGTTGAAGAACAAATTTGTTGAATCACTGTAAATGCATGTTCACACGGGTTCTGGAGAAGAAGATGAACAGTACGTAAAGGTGGACAGGTGGTGAGTGGTTTTGAGAACCTTGTCCACGGTTTTAATGCCTGGTTAAAGGTTTGGTTCAAAACCGTCCACGGTTTCACTCCATACCACACGGTTTTATTACTTTTCAAAGTAGGGGGTCCCACGTTAATCATCTACTGAAGTACAGCTGGGTCCACAGCAACTCTTTTACGTGTGTTGTAGATTACTAAAGTACAGCTGGGTCATTGATAAAAAAAAAAAAGTACAGCTGGGCCACAGCAGTACAGCTGGGGTCCACATATGGCAATGGCCCGAAGTGGGCTACATACCAAATAAACAGACTATCCAGCACAAAAAAAAAAAATGCACAAAAAAAATGTTTATGTTTTACGTACCAAATAAAAAAATGTTTATGTTCTGCAATCCATGCGGTAGAATATTAGTGGTTTTTTTTTAATATTTAACTATATAAAAATATTAAAAAATTATATAAAAAATATTTAAAAAATTATAATTTTTCCTACACGCTCCCGACGGCGCTCCCACACTTCTATGATCATCCGCTCCCCCGCTCCCGCTCCCGCTCCCGCTCCCGTTCGCGCACCCGCTTCGTGCTACTAAGGTATTAAAGCAGGCAATAGACACTGTGTTCAAACCTCACCGCCTACCCATTTATTAAATATCCGCATGTGTTTAGCCCGCTTATAGATGAGAGTCTGGCTACACGTGGGGGGCGTGTTGAGAATATAAATAATATAGTTACCCCTCTCTCGAACAGTTTAAGCTTTTAGATGAGTTGGTGGTTAACAATTTAATACATTAGTTTGTGTGAAGGATTGGGGATTAAAAGATGACTGATGGAGGCAGAGAGAAACTGGGTTTTCTTGAATGTCGGAGTTGCATCTTCTTCTAGAATGTCGGCTGATTGTAGTGAAGAAGAAGATGAAGTTGAACCATGGATGTGGGATCTAACCTTTGAAGTTCTTTTTGTTATCCCACATCGAAAAGGGAGAGTCACAAGACTCATCTAAAAGGCTATAAAAGCCTTCCCACTCCCAGATTTTGTAGTCTTGAGTAAATATAATATTACATGTACATCCGTATATATATTGTACATATATAATACTTCTGCTAGCGAGCCGGGTTGAGCCAAGCTTCACGGGGCTCGAGCTCAGCTCGTTCAACAAACGAGCTATAAAAACCAGCTCGAACTTGTTCATTTAGCCCTCAGAGTCGAGCTGTTATCGAGCTGAGCTCGCGAACAGCACGGTTCGCTTACAGCCCTAGTCACCACTCACAAAGTACTTTGTAATCCTATTTGTCTTCATTGCTCAAGTAAATAACAAGAGATTGATAAGTATTATGGTATTTGAAATAGTATAAGCATGTATTTATGTTGCAAATTTTGCCTATACTCGGTTGATCGGTGGTCGATGGCGACACATGCTGATTAGTTTATTTTTTGGTCCAACAGTATCGGCATGTTCCTAATATGTGCTTCTAGGCATGGGTCATTTGCTAGAGTATTGAAGACCAGTATTGAAGACCATAAAGAGTGTTGTTTAACTACCAGCCCTAAGATTTGATATGGAGACTACTCTTCTGTAGATTTAAAGATTTTGGGATCATTCAATACTGTGTATTTTTAACTTTGCTTAGGATGACTGCGGATTATCACATACGTAGTGGTTTCAAATTTCGATGTGTATTTTTTACGTTGCTCAAGATGACTGAGGTATGCACCAAAACATATCTAAATTTCGTTCCCAAACAGTTCTACAGCCCCGCTGCATTCTTCCACTCTACTCAAGTTCAATTTTTAATTGGAAATCTGCACTACCATTTGTGTGGAATTGTCAGTAAGGATTAGGAGGATGAAATATTGCATATGGAATACCAATGCTAGTGCCATGCCTTCAGGCACACGTAGATATCTGCTATTTCTTTGTATATGAGTGTTGTTTGTTATTCTTTGAGTAGTTTGTTGCTAGGAATGCTCTGAGGCTTTAGCATAGGTTTGGTTGTCCTTTTTTTTTTTCTGGCCTTGTAATTCTCTTAGACGGAGAATAGCTGAATAAAACCAGGGTATGCTCCTGGACTTGTGATGGTTTTTTTTGGTTTGGGCTTGAATATAAGGACGAATACTTTTCAAAAAAAACTTCTATTAATCATGAAAAAATAGCAAAACTCATTTGTATCTAAAATTCGGTTGCTTGAGATTCAGACTTACTGACACTACCACAAGAACTAACACAAGTGGTTTAATTACTAGAACTGAATATTGGCAGAACCTAGCTGTGCTAATCTAAAAAGAATACTGTGGGCTGCATACACAGAATAAAAGTGGTATGGGATAAAGAGTTTTTATCAATAGTATATTAGTATCAATGAAAGAAAGGGAACAGTAAATGCAAATAATCGATAACGACCAGCCTTTGTCCTAATTACTAGGGCTTGCCATTGATCTGTTTCCTGACGTTTCCTGGAAGTTTTCCTTTAAAACCTTACCGCCATGTCCTCCTTTAGCACGACGAACATGGATCAAGTTACCTGTAGAGCATTCTTCTCATCTATCTGAAGACTCAAACAACAGTAGTCCATTTCTACAAGAGACAGTTGGGAGAACATCTAAAAGGGATAACACACATTTTAAAAACAGAAGGCCAATTCTATGTATCTCTATTTTCCAGCTCAGGTATGCTTTCTGGCTTTTATTAAGTGGGAACTGTTATTATTGTACTATGCCACGTCATGACCACCAAAGAATCAACGATAAGAGTCAAACAAGAAAAAGTACATAAAACACGATAAGAATACACAAGAACTGAACACACTGTTGCAACTTCTGGATTTTCAGCATTTTAAGAAACTAAATAAAATTTTCAGCATTCGAAGAAACTAAATAAAGTTTTGATGTATCGAAACTGACATCAAAAAACTGATATGAGAATCAATCCATCAAAAAACAACAAAAAAGTTCTTGACAGCACAAAATCAAGTACTTGCAAGAAATTACCTCATAAAGGAAATCTGCGTGAGCCGCGGGTAAAGTTCAGTGCTTCTTTTTGCTATTAGATTTAGCAGGGATCTTCCCATATGCCACAAGTCTTTCATGCGACGGTTTAAGTTCAGCTAGACGAAGCTTTCTCCTGCCTTTTCTGGATAAATTGCTCACATCACCATTTGATTTCTGCACTTGCCCTTCCTCATTTTCTTTTGGTTTCTTATGTTCAATTCTGAACTTCTTACCATTTTTCGCCTCACTCAATACACCTTCAAGAAGTTGCTTATTCCTCTGTTTTTGGTTGTACCTCATATTTCCAGGCACCTTCCATTCCTTCTCTCTATAAGGAGCAATCTTCTTCAAAGAAACATATTGATTCAACTCCTTGTCATCCAACCTAAAAATCTCCTCAGTACTTAGTCCAAACTTCTTAGCACCAACTTCTCTGTACTTAAACCTTGTCTTCAAGTCCCCGATTGTGTCCTCGTAGTCTAACTTATAGTACTCTTCCAACTCCTTCTTAATGACCTCCTTCTCTATCTCTGACATTTTCCTCTTTTTCTTCCCCTTACCCTCTTCATTCACTGCTTCTTCTTCTATCTGTTGATTGGGTACACCATTTTCTGCTCTCCGCTTTAGTTTTCGCTCCCTAAAAGCTAAGAAACCATCACCAGTACCAGAACCATTATCCCAACCTTTTGGAAGTCCAAGTAACTCATCTTCTTTATCAAAATCAGGTTTTTCCAACTCATCTTCATCTCCATCACTCCCAAACTGGGGGTCCACATCCTCCGCACCGTAGTACTCATCATTGAATGCTTCTTTCATCTTTCTATCATATTCCTCAGGATCAAACTCTTCCTCTAGATCATCTAGATCCAACGGGCAAACCCCGTTTTCGCCAATCCCAGCGGTATCCCTAATCTTCCTCAACTTCTCCTTCATCTCTTTCTTCTTTAAATTCTTCAAATGCTTCAACTCCTCTTTCCTCTCAAACTCTGCCTGCACCATCCTCTCCTCCTTGCTCTTCCTCTGAGCCTTCCTCGCATTTGTCTTCTTCCTCACCGACCCCTCCACTACTCGCGAATGACCCAAAACCCTATCCCCCGCGTTCTCCTCGTGCCTAAAATTATACCCCCTTTCGTAATCCTCTTGCTTCTCAACCTCCTCCTCGTCCTCCGACAAACCCAAATCCTCTTCTCCGACGAATCCATTCATTCCCTTGTTATTACCCTCATCACCAACCCACATCCTATTCCTAAAAAACTCCTTCAAGAACTTCTCATTCTCATCCAAATTACCATCTTTGCCAAAAAACTCATCCAATTTCTTCTCAACCTCACCCGCATCATCATCATCGTCCTCCTCTTCATCCCCCATACCATTCCTTTCTTTCTCCTTCAACAACTCTCCACCATCATCATCATCATCCAAGGCTGCCTTGGCAGCATCCAAAAACTCCAACCTCAACTCCTCTTGCTCCTCTTTATAACTCTTCACCCTCTTCTCGTCCTCATCATCATCTCCAAACTCCGCCCCCTCCTCTATCAAATGCCTCGCCGCCACATCCTTTAAATACATTGGCTTCTTCTCTTTCTTATCTCTTTTTTCTACCTCCTCTCCTTCGATTTCGTCCTCTTCGCTTCCGGACTCGAATAGCATAACCTCCTTGTTTTTCAATTCAGGGTCGTGGTTCTTAACTTTAATCAAGGCATTTAGAAATTCCAAATCTTTCTTTGAATTAGTTAATTCGAGTTTTACCGATTCGTCAGAGGATGATTCTTCATCGGAGTCAGAGGAGTCTGAGACGATGCCGTTCTTCTTGAGCTCCTCGAGTTTTTGCAAATCCTCTCGCTTCTTGTTGTGCTCGTATCGACGGGCGAACTCTTTGTTGATTTCGATCTTTGATATGTCTTCTTCGTCTGATACATTGCTGCCTTCGAATAGCTTCATACCCATGGATTGAGATAGAGTTTTGAGCTCAAAGGAAACTAAAAAATCAAATCAAATTGTGCAAATCAGAGGATAAGAGACAGAAACAGAGAGTCGAATTGGATATAAATAGTGGATTCGAATTGAAGTGCATTCAATAGATTAGGGTTCATAGTGGATTAGATAATTTGAGGGTTTCACTAAAAGAGAAAGCGCAGCTCCATTTTTTAAAATAAAGGCAAAAAAATCGGGAAACCTGAACCAACTGGAAAAGGTATTGAGCCCGCATTTTCAATCGGGGTTGAACCGTCACATCATGTATAACATATATATAAATAGACATAACGGGAAAATATGCATTGACGTAAAAAAATCTTATTTTAAAAAGAAAAATCCACCACCATTGCACTTAACAATCAAGTATAATATTTAGCACTATAATCAAGTATCATGAAATAGAAATTACTCCTAAAAATCATTTTTTATACTCCAAAGATTATACGATGACTTTATCGATTATGCTCCGCTTGTTTCGAGCGAAAAACCTTTTCTAGGAAAACTTTTACTGGAAAATAAAACGTTTTTTGGTGTTCGGTTGTGAAACATTTTCTATTATTTGCCTATTTGGTTGACATGGAAAATAACTAATCAACAAACTAACCAAGATATCCTTCTTGCAAAAATAGAAAGGAAAATTCTGAAATCAGCCCACTGGCCTATCGTAAAGGTTTGAAAAGCGTGAAAATGTATAAGAATGTGTGAAAGTGTATAGAAAAGTGAAAAAAGTACGCTGAAGTGTGTGTGTGTGTGTGTGTGTGTGTGTGTGTGTGTGTTTACTTCTGCCTATTAAGTTTATATTTAGTTCTCTAATTTGGTGCGAAAAAAATTTAAAAAATTAAGAACGGAAGTACTTTATTTTTTTATCTGAAAATTGCATGTTTCTTCATAGGGGACAACCAAAATGGGACGGATGGAATATTAAAAGTAGGACTCATTTACGTGTGGTAGGCATGTGTTAGTTCAGATATTCAACAAGTATCACAATGGTGTTGTTAAAGCGTGTGCTGGAGTGTTTTTTTTAATTTTTTTTTTGAACTGCGTGTGCTAGAGTATGTTAAATGCATTAAAATACTCATGTGTACCTACATTTATCACAAAATGGTCTTTTCTCTCCTCTTTCTCTCTATCTCTCTCATCTCTTTTACTTTTCGAGTGTGCTAAGAGGCTCTGTAATACCCCAGGTTTGGGGGTAGATGGTGTTTAGTCCCACATTGGTTGTTTACATGAGTGATCTTAGGCATATAACAAACCATGTGGGCTACTACTAGTACCTTGGGCTTAAGCATTTTGGGCCATGTGGTGTGGCTTGTGAATTAAATCAAGGTACTGGGCTAGTGGTCTACGTGGGGCGTTACAGGCTCCCAAAACTTGGCACACTTTCTGATAATCTCCTAAATTAGCACACTCTAGCACACTAAATAACAAAAATCATTATGTGTGAAAAATCTTTAACAGAGACGTGAATGGTCTCTTTCAGGTAAATTATTCGCCGCAAGAGTTACACATAACCCAAAAAAAAGGACTAGACCTCATTCTAAGTATTTTTATACATACTTTATCATCACAGATAACACTGTTCATTATAAGCCTCTTTTCCCGATTTTCATTTCATACAAGGTGCTCGGGGTATATAACTCTGAGATCTACCATCTTTTAAGACTACAATGAAATTGCTTATACTCCGAATGTACCAGGCAACTATTAAGTAATAACAAACATATCCAAAAAGTGCACATTATAGGGCTATTGAAACAACACAGAAGTCCATCGGTTGTGCTGATAAATATAAAGGAAATCTCAACCCATATCACATAACATTTTATAAAAGAACATTTACACAGAACCCTTCAAACATAGTTATTAGCTTTAGAAGAGTATTTAGCTAGGACCGGGGTCATGCCAAAAGTGCTACCTTTAGAAACAAAAAAAAATGTGCAGAAAATTTCCATACATGCCAACACATGAATTTCAAGAAGAAGGATTCATGCCAAAAATGAAGGTGCCCAAAGTTCGGCAATACTTAGGCGGTCATGAATTTTACCAATCACCATCAGAGAGAGAGAGAGAGAGCATCTAATTAATTCACCTTATCAATCATCAACTCGGATGTGTACAAAATCAGTTAAGCTAAAGCTTAAGCAAATAATCAAATGGTTGGTGGGCACAAATATAACCCTGAACCCGCCCCAAAATCCTAAACTGTTGTGGTAATTTTGAGATAAAGAACACAAATACTTCAATTTCAAACCCTACCCATAACCATAAGCTAACACGTTTCCAGCGAAAAAATCAATCAATCACCAGTCCAACCCAAAAAGTATTCAATTGAATCACATAATACAAAAGCTCTGTATAATTGTTTCTCGCATCATATTGAACAGAATCCATGAGCAATTTCTCCCGCGAGGTCAGAGCAATCCAACAGTATGAGAAAAATAACAAAGACGTGTACAAAACCAAATATTGCAACAGCCAACAAGTACCTCAGATGAATTAGCAATCGAGATTAGTGGTTTTGGAATCGATATTACATTACCTGAGTTCTTAGTCGGAGCTGCGCCGTGGTCGGAAGCACAGAGAGAAGTGCTGAAGTGGAACCCTAGTTGTTAACGTTTACTTACTTTGTTGACGGTCCTCTTACAATAAACTAGGATTTCGGGTTCTCCGGTTTAACCATTGGATTCTTTTTTGTTTTACCCGGTTTGAGCTTCAAATAGCTGTTATAGGTTAGAGCATCCTTATTTGGAGAACCAAATTCCACACCAAATTTAACTTTAAAAACACCTTTTACAATTACAGCTTGGTTTTTCATTTGCTAAAATGGAAATCTCATAAAATCAAGTGGTGTTCAGATTCATTGGAGATAAAACCACCTCCCCACTTCATTTGCTAAAATCAACCTCATTTTATCACCTCCACCTCATTTTATCTTTTGGCAAATTATGTCTAAGCCACTTTCACAATTTAGTAAGTCACTTTTACAAAAGTTTACAGAATCAGGCTCTCTATTCTAACTTTACTGCATTAAATTATTCTTTCTTTCTACTCCTACTTCCCAAAAGTAATATTTAAAAAATGAACAATGCGTGAATAGTGCATGAACAGTGTGTGAATAGTGCATGAACAGTTCCGCACCAAATTTGGTGCGGTACTGCGTAGCCCGACCGTCCAAAAGTATTTTGACGGCTCAGATTTCTCCCCTCTATTTCTTCTCTCACTTTAAAATCCGGAACATCCAAAAAAATATGTTGGACGACTGAGATACGCTCAGGGTACTGCCACGTGATACTCGCTCAATACTAAATTTTTTCTTGTTCAATCGATCTCATTTGCCTTCTGATCCGAGTTTCATGGAATCAAAACATTGGTTAGAAAAAGCAAAAAAAAACTTGTTTCAAAGATAGGGCGCACACCGGCCCGCTAGCCCATCCAACCACCAAACCTAATCTGATTGTTTTAGGGTTTAGGATATATATGTAGGCCCATCGCATTGGGTTGAGTTGATTTTTAAGCTCGTTTAGTAAGTGAGTTAGGCTTGGAAATATCTCTTAAAATCAAGTCCGACATGTCCCGTCCCGTATAAAAAAACGACAATGGTATACATTTATTCTATCAAATAAATCTTAAGAAGAAGAAAAAAAAGTCCCTGCCATACTTATATATAGTACCCTTTTTAAAAAATACATATATGTGTGCGCGCGTATATACATATATTCCTTGGTCTTTGAATAATTATAATTATTATGGTTGCAAGTTGTAATATATAATAGTGGGGATAATTAATTTATAATTGAGTACTACAATTTAGAAAAATCAATGGGCTATTTGGACAATCTTGGGAGATGAAACGTTAAACAGACCGAGTTAGGATATTAAATGAAGCCCATTATTAATGGTCTAGGATTGGACAGGATCCGGGGTGGGTGTTGTGCGGTAGGTGATGTGCGCCGTGTTGTGCAACAAAATGACGTAATTTTGGGCACACCTTTGAAGCTTCCAGGGGCCTTGTTTGGAGGAAGAAAAAATCACTACAAAGTGCCAAACCCAAAGTGCCTAAACCCTAAACCCAAAGTGCCTAAACCCGAAGTGCCTAAAACCACTATATCCTACCCCAAAGAGCCTAAATCCGCTAAAATTGAACCCCAAAATTGAACCCAAAATTAACTCTCCAAACAGGGCTTTGGAAGTGTACCAAGAAAATGAGCAAAACTACGTCATTTTGCCGCACAACACGGCACACATCACCTACCACACAACACCTCCCCCAGATTCGATTGGACATGCACACGTTTCGTCATTATAAGCACACCCCGGCCCGACGTATGTGCACATATAAATGAAGGTACAAGTTTTATGCAACACCACACAATGGAGACTTTGTTTGCAAAGCAAGAGTTTTACTATGGCGACCGTGGTTAGGGCCAATTAATTTGCACCTTTGGCTCCCTTTTTTTTAAGGATGCATACAGTTCGAATTGGTGCAATTCTCGAAAAAATTCGTAACTCGGTCATTTTGAATGGTTCTACAACAAAAACCAACATAATATATATGTATATATAATCTAACCAAAACCAAACCGCACGATCGAAGCAATTTTAGTTTGGGTTCCGCTTCCACCAATTAGCAACCATCACTTTTTTACAATAAAAATAATTTAGAATTCAAAGTACAAAAATACTCGTAGAATAGTAATACAAAATTTATTACTAGTTGTAGCATAAACTAGAAAGCAAGGAATCAAGGAGAGAGAAAGAGGGGAGAGAGAGAGAGAGAAGAGAGAGAATAACTTTAAGGAGAGAGAGAGAGAGAGAGAGAGAGAGAGAGAGAGAAAGACTTAAAGTTAATGAATATTTATAGGGAGCCCCATTAAAGTGCATTTCTCCTTAGCTAGCTAACTAAGTTCTTAACACATAAAATATGGTCCCACATGTGCTTAGGTGTACATTTTAGCACACATTTTTTAGGTATTGCACTAGAGATGCTCTAATATGAAGGTTTTTGATGCTCTAATATGAAGGTTTTTGGTTGGAGGTGCAATGAAATTATGGAGGGAAAGGGTGAGAGTAGATGATAGGTTGTGAGTTGGGGGATAAAGGGCGGTGACTCCACATTGTTGGTGGTGGTGTTAGTTGAACCTCCTCAACCTTAAAAATACTCTACTGTCCATGGGAATTTTGTACTGGTTTTGTTATTACTATTTGAGTGTAATGAACCCGGTCATTTTATGTGGTTGAACCCACAACTTTGCAAAGTATAGTAGAAATTTGTTGCAGTTTCAAATTCATTGATTCCTGCTCCCCTTCTCTTTATTCACTCATCTTAAATTATAGGAGCTTCTTATAGTCCTAACCTTTTTTTAGATTGCTCACTCTTTCTATCTGTATAGGATTATTCGGTGTAAAAAAAGAATGGCTTATTAACCTTTTTTGTCTCTAAGTATTAACCGCATCTCATTTGTTCTCAATGTATTAATTGGAGAAATTTGTATCAATTAAGTTCCCAATCAAAACTCCATTACCATTTTCCGTCAAAACGAGGGGAGATGACATCATTCCGCACAACCCACTCACTTGGAGGGAGTTTATATCAGGAACCAGGTTAAACCCGACCCACTAGAACCCAAAACCCTAATGCATTAGCTTTCGCACTACCGTCGCCGATCACCACTCTCGCTGCCGGTCGGAATTGCAAAGGAAAATGGGGGATTTGCGGTGAGGGAGATCCGCCGTAAGGCCTTCGGTGTTTCACATTGCAACTCAAGCATGAGATCACGAAGTGGGAAACAATTGGAACCCTAATTGCTAGAACGAAGAAGAAAGAGACTGAGAGCCCGGCCAGCTCTCCATTTGTTAGACTAGTCCATATAAACCCATGTCAAAAATGATTTGAAGCTCTTCAGTACCCGACATCTTGGAATTGAATTCAATGGCTCCTTATTCTTCTTGTTGTTGTTTCTCATGTAATGATGATCTATTTAATCTTCGATGGGGTTTGGTTTCTCGAGGACTAGGCAAGTGGGACAAACTCTTATGATATAGAGAGAGGGGGATAGAGGTTTTTCTGTTCTTAGAGAAGGGAAGAGAGGGAGAGGGAGGTTGTGCGCAATGACATCGTCGCCCCTCTTTTTATGGGAAACGTTTAACGAAGTTTGGGTTGGGGACTTGATTGGTACAAATTTTGCACGTTGGGGTCTAAATTTCTCCAATTAATACACTGCGGCTAAAATGAGACGCGATCAATATTTTGGGGATAAAAAAGTTAATAAGCCTAAAAAGAATAATGCGAGGGTAGCAAAATATTAATTGATATAGAAGCTACCCTTATTTTTGCATCCAACGTATCCCATGCATGACTATTTATTTACATACTAGTGTTATTCCTCGTGCTTCGTACGATACCTTGTGCTCAGTGCTACAGTCAATTTTTAAGAATTTTGGTTCCATTTAAGGAATAAATACATTATGAAAACCCAAGACTTGAAGGTGATTGCACGTAGACACGTGCTCAGTGTTTTTAATTTTTGATTGGTCCTTCAATATACTCCCTCCATCCCAAATTGTTTGTCTATTTTGGATATTTGTGCCAATTTCAATCGTTTATATCTTTCAATATGAATCTCAAAAAATATTCAATATCGATCTTGTTTGATAGTTCTCGATGAGTTTTATAATATAAAGTGTTCACAATTACGAAAAACATTATACATTGAAAGATATAATAATCGAAAAATGGCACGAGTTTCAAAAATGGACAAACAATTTGGGACGGAGTAGGATTTATAGTTCTAAAATTTGCAACTGTAGTTAGTTCTAAACTATGCAAATATAGTGTTGATGATAACATAAAAAACATTCACAAAAAATTCAAGCATACAAAATCTTGGACTACACAAAAACCTTCTCATTGAAGCAAAAACCTTCTCTTCAAACCATAACCTGATACATGACAGGGGTACGACAGACTTGAGCTTCACCTAAACCCTCTTTTACATTCACTCTTTCAAGAAGTACTTATTTTGTAAATTCGTGATGTAGGCACAACAGTAGCCACATGATGATACTGCCGATCAAAAAATTCAAAGACAAGAGAATAGCTAAGCCAGATGAACACTGTGATTGATGAATAATGTCTTGGTAGAATGTAAATATATTGCTGCTTTCTAAAGGCGAATGTTATCAATTATCAGATCAACAGATTTTGGCCATCTCAAATGCCTCAAGTGGAACTCATCAAGTGAGTCCTGTGATCTAGAACTCCACTTATGTCGTTAGTGACTATGTGGCATCGACATTGGGAGAAGGTTTGTGCTTCATAAGATCCTGTCATTAACCAGAATGAGCTTCGTAACAAGCTGGTGACAATGTAGTACATGCTTAAGGGGACAAAAAATGGAAATACTTCAAGTCATACTCAATTGTACCAAAATTGAGTGATGAATGAAGCTGAGAGACAAGAAGCTAACTTTCATATGCATTAATGATACCCTTATGGCCTTTTGTATGTCACTGGTCCCAGGCCGAAATAAAGACCAGATCTTGAAAAATTGTTCCTGTCAGTGTCAAAGAAGAAACAAGACAAAATTCAGGAAAATACAGAGGACAAAAATTTTTAATTTCTTTACCTTAACAAAATCCTATTTGGAGCACAAATTTATAATCACAGAAGCAAAAATCAACAAAAGATATTCAATCATGATGCAACTCTACATATTGTAGGTGTTGCAATAATACAACCCCATAAAAAATAAGAACTAAACTAAGCAACAACATATTCTGTTTCAGTAATTGACGATATTTGGTTATTTGCAAACAACAAAGTCCTTTTTAAAAAAAAAAATATTTAAGTTCCCTTTTCCTTACCAAAACAAAAACACATATTTCATTTTAGAGTCATGTTTTAAATTCGGAGGAGACAGGAAGCATGTTCTTATTCCACTTGAAGAGTAAAAAAAAAGTCATTGGCATTTTGGAAAGTGAAAGTAAACAATTGAACATTGGATTGTAATGACCAATTTCAAGATCAAGGTCTCGCGTGAGTAAATGATTTACACATTTGGTAAAAAGCTTGGGAAGGGGATAGAAGTTTCATCTTAGAGTATAATGAAAGGTTTCTTGGTTATCTAAGGCAATTGAATATGTTACGCATTTGGAAGTTTTTTGTCAAACGAGAATCCAGATGTTTGAGGTTTTATTTACGTAAGATATCTTTAATAGAGCAAGTAGAAGAAGCTTTTCTTGATTACCTGTGAAAAATACCACACCCTCAACTGATAATCACCTGATTGTAACACAGACTTAATTAACTTGTTGTCAGCTACTTTGAACGCCTGCTTTGTACGCTGTTTGCTGACCCTTACCCTTGGTTGATAGCCTTCATTGTTGTGAGTGAACCTTAAATATAACACAGTCCTAAATTAGAAGGCAAACAATCTACACAGTAATTGTAGAAGAAAAGTATTCATGACAAAGCCATACAAATCTATGCTTCAGCGCGCGCGCGTGTGTGTGTGTGTGTGAGAGAGAGAGAGAGAGAGAGAGAGAGAGAGAGAGATCATTATTAACCTCAAGAAGACCAAATGAAGCATTTCCTATATCAAAATTCTTACCCAAAACAAGAGAGCCTCAAATCGTTAGTCAAAGTTTCAAAGACTATTTTATATCTCTCCATTGTCAATTATACCATAGTGAAGTTCTTTCTCAAACTCAGGCTTACACTTGCATTTCCCTATTGGAGTATTTGGCACCAAAAAGGAGTCTACCTAATCTGAAGCTTTTACTCAAATTTGAGTCAAGTGTTGGAGTGTGAGTGAATCATGAGTTGCTGCAGTATTTATTAAGGAAAAGGTAAGAAGATAAGAAAATGAATAAGTTCCATTTATCTCAGGCTTAGTTTGCCAAAAGATAAAATGAGGTGGAGGTGATAAAATGAGGTTGATTTTAGCAAATGAAGTGGGGAGGTGATTTTATCTCCAATGAATCTGGACATATATATATGTCCAGATTCATTGGAGATAAAATCACCTCCCCACTTCATTTGCTAAAATATATATATGTCCAGATTCATTGGAGATAAAATCACCTCCCCACTTCATTTGCTAAAATCAACCACTTGATTTTATGAGATTTCCATTTTAGCAAATGGAAAACCAAGCCTCAATGGTTTTGTTTCCCTTGATAAAACCCTCAACAAATCTTGGAGCCACACACAAGGTATTGCTAGCATTGATGCCCAAAAAAAATCTACAATCCTTTCTTGTTAATGGTTATCCTCTTTATTATATCAAGCTAGATATCTCCGACAGCTTCTCCAAGGTTGTACTATACGGCCTGCTATAGCTCTATTTTATAGCATGAAATTCCTATTTCAGCTATACCATCTGGCATATTTGACAAAAGGTTTAGCTATTGCTAACATTTAGCAAGGCCATTCCACCTATCTCATGAGGAAAATAGAAGAAATAGCATTTGCACCTTTGGAGCAACACTGCCCAAAAAATAGACAGCTTTGACACTATTCATAATTTTTTTTCAAGAGACACTATTCATTGCTCGAATATAGAAATTGCTATTGGTAGTTCAATGGTAGTGGTCATTTTGCTGCTGATTTGGAGATGCTCTAAAACATAAGATAAAGGGGATTAATCAGTCAAAACTTGAAAGAGTACAACCGATCCAAATAAAAAATAAAAGTGGGTACCTGTATTTGGTTGTCGGTAATTACAGCTTCAAGCTCTTTCTCAAGCCCTGAAATGCTTGTTTTGAAAGCATTAATCATCAATCCAAGATCAACAAACACAAATGGGTGACTATACTCTATAAGGGCTTTGTGACGGATCTCTTCATACAGTGTTAACATGGTCATGCAAATGGATATCAAGCAGTAAGTTTGCTTTCAAATTCCCAAGGTAATCCGAACATGAGGCGTAATTACTGCAGAATACAGAAAAAGTGTACACATTAGAAACGAAGTAAAAAGATGGTAATTCTAAGAAGGGATGATTAGGATCCTATAAAGTGAGGCAACAAATTCATGTACATAGTAAGAATAAGATCAAGCACAACGTAAATGACATGATGGCAAGTTCTAGGCTTATCTTGGATTCTATGCCTTCAAATAAGCTACCAATGTAGCAACATGAACATGTTCAAAAGAAAATAGTTGTTATTTAGGGAGAGAGAGAGAGAGAGAGAGAGAGAGAGGGAGAGAGAAGTGTAGGGGTGTTAATCAACTCTAACACATGAAACCTTCATTTACATTATGAGACCACTAGATACATTACTTAGCTAGCCAATGTGGGACAAGTACTAATAAGCTATTCTAACACTCCCCCTCAAGCTAGAGAACAAATATCACAAAATCCCAGCTTGTTACATAAAAACTCTAAACGCGGTTTAAACAAAGGTTTGGTGAAGATGTCAGCCAATTGAGCTCCCGTAGAAACGAATGGAGTAGATAACACACCACCATCTATCTTCTCACGAACAATGTGGCAATCAACTTCTATATGTTTCATTCTCTCATGGAATACTGGATTTGAAGCAATATGTATTGCCTTGATTATTACAATACATAGGAATAGGTAACTCCACATCAAAACCTAACTCCTTGAGTAAAGCTCTCAACCACACAATCTCACAAGATGTGTGTGCCATGGCTCAATACTCCGCTTTTGCACTGGACCTTGAGACCACTGTTTGTTTCTTGCTTTTCCATGTGACCAAATTGCCTCCAACAAAAGTACAGTACCCAGTAATGGACCGTCTATCAAATGGTGATCCTGCCCAATCAGCGTCAGTAAAGGCTTCAATATGCAAATGTCCATTAGACCGATAAAACAGACCACGTTCAGGATGAGCCTTAAGATATTTCACAATACAAAGACAAGCTTCCCAATGTGGAAGTCGAGGAGCTGAGATAAATTGATTCACCACACTGACAGCGAAAGAGATATCAGGACGTGTATTGGTAAGGTAATTCAGTTTACCAACTAAGCGACGATACCGGTCTGGATGAGGAAATATCTCCCCCTGATCAACACAAAGTTTCACATTAGGATCCATTGAGGTCTCCATAGGTTTTGCTCCCAACAAACCGGTCTCCTCAAGAATATCCAATGCATACTTCCGTTGGGACAAATTAATTCCATCCTTGGATCTTGCTACCTCAATACCCAAAAAATACCGTAGCTTACCCAAATCTTTAGTATGAAACTGATGTTGTAAGAACTGATTCAACTCATCAATACCTTTCTGATCATCTCCAGTAATAATGATATCATCTACATACACCATCAACATTATTTTCCCACGCTCTGACTGAAGAGAAAAAACAGAGTGATCCGAATGAGATCGACGCATACCAAACTGCAGCACAACATCACTAAACCAACCAAATCAAGCTTGAGGGGACTGCTTTAGACCATATAAGGCTTTGCCAAGATGACAAACCCGAGAATGCTCCCCTGAGCAACAACCCTAGGAGGTTGCTCCATATAGACCTCCTTGAGCAGATCACCATGTAAAAAGGCATTCTTGACATCCAATTGAAATAAGGGCTGACCTAGATTAGCAGCAAGAGAAACAAGAATCCGAACAGAGTTTATCTTGGCAACTGGGAAAAGGTCTCTGTATAATCAACCCCATATGTTTGTGTATAGCCTTTGGCCACAAGGCAAGCCTTATATCGCTCAATAGTGCCATTCAGATGATATTTAACTGTGAATACCCAACGACAGCCAACAGTAGTTTTACCAGCAGGAAGAGGAACCAACTCCCAGGTGTCATTATGATGAAGAACAGACATCTTAGCCTCCATAGCTTGCCACCACTCAGACACAAATAAAGCCTCCTGAACAGTGTTAGGAACGAAAACAGAAGAGACCAAAATAGTAAAAGCACGAAGGGACGGTGACAAATGATTATAGGAAACAAACTGAGCAATAGGATGTATAGTGCATGACCGAATACCTTTACGATGGGCAATAGGACGATCAAGGTCGTCAAGATCCCGCAACGGAGGAGAAGACGGAGCGGTGGGCGAAGGTGGGGCTGTTTGTTCAGATGGCTTTGGCTGAGATTGTGCTGGCTGCGATGACTCTGATGGCTCGGGTTGAGATGGCACTGGTGAAAGTTTAGGACGACAGACATACACCTGCAAAGGTTTTGGTGGAAGAAGACCAGTACCTGACGGGACAGCTATAGGAAACATAGACTCTGATGCAAACCGATCATTTATACTGACAGGCTCCGAATAAAATGAGAGCGACTCATTAAATGTGACATTAGCACACACAAAATGACGACGTAAAGATGGAGAATAACACTTATACCCTTTCTGAGTCCGAGAGTAACCAAGAAAAATGCACCTAATGGAGCAAGGGTCAAGTTCGCTCCGGTCAGGATCCAAAGCATGAACATAACACATGCACCCAAAAATCCGAAGGGGTAATGAGTGAAGGGGATGACCGGGAAACAATACCTTATGGGGTATTTGACCTCTAAGAACAGTAGAGGGCATATGATTAATTAAATAGCAGGCGGTAAGAACTGCGTCACTCCAATAAGACTTAGGAATTTGCATTTGAAATAACATTGCACGCATAACTTCTGATAAATGTCGAATCTTGTGTTCGGCAACTCCATTTTGTTGTGGAGTCCAAGCACAAGAGGACTGGTGGATAATACCGTGATCATCAAAGAATTGAGAAATACTATTTTAAAATATTCACCGGCATTATCAGAACGAAATATGCGAATGCAATTATCAAACTAGGTTTTAATTTCTATATAAAATGACTTAAAAATAGAAGATAACTTGGACCTTTCTTTCATGAGATAAAGGGAGGTAACGCGAGAGAAATCATCGACAAAAATAACATAATACTGAAAGCCAAAAATATTAGGAACATGCATTGGATCCCAAATATCAGAATGAACTAACTCAAAAGGACGCGATGCACGACTCTCAACCCTAGGATAAAAAGACATTCTATGATGTTTGCTAAACTCACAGACTTCACATGGCAAAGTATCCACACGGCTACATGAAAGCACTAGCCTTTTAAGGTTCTCAGGTGATGGATGACCAAGACGACAATGATGTTAATATGGTGACACTGATGACTGAAGAGCAATAGAGCTAGGGTGAACATCATCGGTAAAGTAATGCAGGCCACCATGTTCAACACCGCCACCAATCTTCCTCCTCGTCTTGAGATCCTGAAACACGCAACCATTTGGAAAGAATGTGACTGAGCAATTCAAAGACTTGGTAAGTTTACTAACAGATATAAGATTTAATGGAAATTGAGGAACTTGCAGTACAGAGTCCAAAGTAAGAGAGGAAGTAACATGGGAAGTAACATGAGCAAAACCCAAACCAGTAACATTGATGGTAGAACCATCAGCTAAGGTAACACTAGATGGTTTACTAAGAGACTGACAACCGAAAATAATAGAAGGAGTACCAGTCATATGATCAGATGCACCATAATCAATAACCCAATGATTAGAAGAATGAGAAAACGCAATTCAAGCAACGAAGGAACCTGTCTGAGATAACGTAGCAATGGAGGAACTTGTTTGAAGTGACAGTAGGCGTTGGTACTGCTGGTACCCCTCTGCTGAGATAGTCACCCAATTGTCAGTAGAAGAATGAGTAAACTGTCCAACATCCTTAGAAATAGCAACCTGATGAGCCTAGGGAAAACCATAAAGATCATAACAATACTCCACTATATGATTTGTACCCCCACAATGGGTACACAGTCGGATACCACGACCACAACCAGAACCATGAAATCCAGAATTAATGCGGCTGCGGCTAGAAGATAAACCAAATCCACAAGGTACAACTGAAGGAGAACTAGCACCCATTGCAAATAACCTTAATAGCCAATACAAACCAACTACGAACACCACGAACGAATGAACCAACCCCAACTGATCTACTTTGTCAACCACCAAATCAACAATCAACAATGAACCACCAATTATCAACTATGATATCCACCAGGTATGATATCCACCAAGCAACCAAACATGAGATACCAACTAATCAGACCACCAATATCAATTCACAAAATCAACCAACCATTGACAAGATACAGAAGTAGAAACAACCAAGCTGGAAAGACAACTTAAATAGGAATCCTAACTCACCACACAGCATCACTGGACCAAACACACCAAACAGAGTACCAACAGTATATCAGCAGGAGACCAGCAACATTGTACGTGTAAGAATAGCCACATAAATTGACTGGGAAAGAACTATCGAGTGTCTTCAAGCACTGACGAGTCTGATCATGGAGTTTTGAAGGCTGAAAACTACTTGGTAAGGATAAAAAAAAGGGTTTAGAAGGCTACAGGGTTACAATATGGGTCTCGTATGGTCATGTACGGGTCGGATTAAGGCTTGACACAGATCGATTAGGGTTCGAATAGGCTAGATAATGGTCGATTAGGGTTCGGATGGAGTTGGTTTGGGTTCGAATAGGTTCGATTGGTTTAGATTAGGGCTTGATTTGTATTTTCAGAGGTCAATTTTGGGATTGGAGAGGGGCTTCAAACAGGGGTTTTGATTTGGGTTTAGTAGGGGTGACGATGTACAGTGTTGAAGGTTAGAGATGGTTCAATTTTGGGTTTACAGGATAGAATTTAGGGTTTAGACATTAACAGGTGGGTGGCTATGGTAGATTTAGGGTTTCTTGGATGGAAACAATCTGGTGGTTAAGGTGGATCAATGTTTGGCTCTGATACCATGTTATTTAAGAAAAGGGGGGGGGGGGGGGGGGGGGGGGGGAGAGAGAGGAGTGTAAGGGTGTTAATCAACCTTAACACATGAAACCTTCATTTATATTATGAGACGACTAGATGCATTACTTAGCTAGCCAATGTGGGACAAGTACTAATAAGCTATTCTAACAATAGTCATATCACAAGGCCATAGCTAGTTACTATGAATAAAAATCGTGAATGGGCTCCCTAACTCCAGGGACTAACTCTAAGAAATTCTAGAAGTTAAGATTGTCTATGACTTTGCTCTGCCACATAAATGAAACTAATCAGGAATATAATTCTTAACTATAGTATTACATGGGCACCATTCAAGTAATAGAAATGGTATAGTTGCCTTCAGCTTTGTTCTGTCAAAACTTGTAAGCCCACAAAGACCACCATATGTTGCAATGCTTTGGAGTGCAATTACGTCTGAGTAGTTGTTCCCCAATTCATGAGTTGTCTCCAAGAACTGGAAATAGGCGAAAAACAGTGAGTATCACAAATCAAAATAAAAATACAAGTTCAATTAAAAGAAAACAGTATATGATCAATTAATCAGTAGCGGCAGGGACCATGTCTCATTGTCCTTACAATCATTCATGTTCTAATTGTTTAAATGCAATGTTTATTAGTAGGTAATTGAAGTGACCAGTCAGAATTATTTTTTGTACCTTTCATACTCCATGTTGAATAAAAATTCCAAAAATCATTGCTAATGTTACTAATATAACCACAATGCAATACCACACATTAAACTACAAACATTAGCACCACCTATTAAAAAATACTTGTTTACATCAATAAACCTTTGTCACGTAGAGTATGTATCTCTGCCTCAATCTCAAACTCATTCATTCTCAATCTATAGCTTCCTGGGCCCTCACCATATCAATCTAAGAAGAACAATTCATAATATTAGTGACCAAAAATAGGCCCCTTGGAGCAGAAATCCAACACAAAAAAGAAGATAGAATGTGCACGCCAAACATGGATCCAAGATATTATCAAATACTCAGTATCTCAGTAGAAAACATACCGTATATTTGCTTCCTTCGATATTAAAAGAAATTATGGAGTTGACAAGCAATACATGCTGCAAATTGGGGCAATAATTGATCGACAAACAAATGTCAGAACTGAGAAAAAAAAAGAGCCTAAATTCATCTTCTATGATAGGTATCTGAAGCACAGTACGTTAGGAGGGATTTGCCCTTTTTCAAGATAACCAACATACTCTGATACCATAGCGGCACTGCTAGCAGATGCTTTCTAGTTTGTACAGTTGGAAAACAAGGGAAAGAGGAAATTAAGTAATGTAGCTTAAACGTAGTCCACACTATAAAATCATCAGAAACGAAAAACTACTCAATAACAAGCAAACTTACACAAAGAGCACCTCCAACCACGGAGAGATACCAAGGCAGCCTTTATGCTTTAACTTGCATCGCTATTCTATGGTCCAACAAGCCTGTGTGTATTTTGTTGTCCTTGTAGTTTAACACCTGCAAAAAACAAGGCAATGTCGGCACAACAACCAAACCGAGAAAAATAAGAAAATGGAAACCAGAGAAATAGAGAAACCTACTTTTTCTTTTTTCTGTGAGAGATCCTATAGATCGACAATCGTTCATAACATTAATAAAAGAACGCAATACAAGTACAACATCAAAACCAAATAGTGGCAAAATCAACTCCTCATTTCTTCCACAACTGACCAAACATCCGCAATCGAAAAAAATGAAATCAATTGAACAGAGAAACAAAGGAATATACTCTTGGCCCTAGGAGAAAATCCAAACCATAGAAAATGAAAAATACTCGAACTATGCTATCGATTTGCTTTCTATCATCTGTCAGGAAACCTTATATACACTGCCGTTGCAACAGTTCTTCAAGGACAGTCGGTCACTGTGGCAACAGTACTCCAACAACAGTCGAAGGACTATACCAACGGGCCAACGGCGTACATCAAGCCCTGTGAGTTTTCCAGAGATGGCTTTTATGCGGATAATAAGGAAACCTCCCTGACAACAAACATTGCTTTTACGCGGATATGGCTGATTGTACGGGAAATCCCCTCCCTCATCTACTTGGAGTATCTACCAAAAGTATAGAAAGAAAAAAAGGACAAGAAACGAAGAAAGGAGTAAAGGAGCTGCCGACTGTTCGCTGCCCGTTGTTGGGTGAGGAGAACAAATTGGCAGACGAAACTGCTTGCGAAACTGATCCTTCTTCGATCTTATTATGTATAGGTACGAAATCACTTAGCAAGAGTTATGAGTGTGAAACCGCACAAGTAATAATCCTTTTCTCATCATGTACCAGTCACATTTATTTTCTAGTCACAGAAACAAAAGAATTGTCTAACACTTAGCAGAATGAGTAGCGACATTTGTCTAAATTAGGTTTTTTATTTTCTTATAATGGATACGAAAAAAAAGAGTGCTCGACAAGCATTTGAGAGATGTTACCGTCCGACACATGTCAGACAATGGCACACCACCTTCTTTTAAGTGTCCATGCTTCTTAGGAAATCTACCAACTCAACCATCTCCCAGTCCTAGAAAGACATCTATAGATACATTCTAGAGCATCTGGTCTCCATGCCAGCAAACAACATGCCACACCAGTTTTCCCTAATGAAACAGAAACATGAATCCCATATATACCACTATCGTGCTCATTCAAGTAAATAGTATGTGCCACATAAACCTAACTTTAGGACCTTTTTGCATTATAACAAAACTATGCTACTTGAATATAAACCATACATTATGAGGGAAAAACTAAACCTTCATAAATGAATCAATGGAGAAGTCTAGGTGGTGTTAAAAGTCATAGAAAAATATGTACTTGTGATGAGAAACCACTCCAAAACACCAAGTGTAAGAAGCTATATTACTGCGACTCTTAAGATGAAGACAGTAGGCTACATAAGGATCAACATAATAAATGGATGTTCTATAAGATGACATCTAATTAGCCCATCAAATCTCACACAACAACGAGAGAAGGATACACACATTGAAATAAATGATTGAAAGGTGGTTTATAAATGAAATGAATTGTGTTACATACTGCACTGTAACTACTAAAGTAAGCAAGTTGTAATCTTAAGTAACCGCTCCCATCCCGCCATTGCCTTCCTAATATGTCTCTAGCATGACCATTTGATGAAAGCGGCAAATGATTTAAATGTGAAATTAAGTGTTAACATTGATATCAAAGACACTAAAGAAGCAGGGAACCGAAGAATATCATTGTTTACTTTGACACAACCAAAGCATGTTTGGTCGCCGCATTTTACACTTTGCATTTGTTTTTTTAGATTTTGAGTGTTTGTGTAACGCCCCGATTTTCGGAAGCATTAATTTAAATAAAAAATAATAATGATTAATAAAAAGGATCTCATTAATTAAGCAGCAGAAATAACATAATTGTCTTAGTTCGATTACAACAATAACATAGTACTTTGTTGGGAAATTAGATTACAGTTTTCCAACACAAAAATAAGGGAGATTGGCTCTACAGGTTAAGGTTGAGATCTTGATCCCAATGCTCCTCTTAAGTCTGATCCACTGGAAAACCTTCTGTTCCAAAATAAGTGTCACCCTCGACACCTACACCTCCTGTTTGATCACAATCTGGCATAATACGTCCGAGTCGCGAAGCAACATCATGATATTATACCAGGGTCACACGAAGTGTAACACCGTGAGCGATAAATCACTCAATAGCTACTCTAACCCCCAACCCTTACATAACATACAAGAACAACATATATGATTGAAAAGCAGCACGTAAAAGAGTAAACACATAACTGATTTCATTACTAGCCATTAACTTACATTTTCATCTAAGTTCTCAACCTAGAGAACTTTCCTCCCGAATAACCACTAAGTCTATGGCCATTTTGTGATTCAACTCCTCCTTGCTTGCCCTGACCGGGAGCCCAGATGAAAGGCCTAAGTTATCTACTTAGTCGAATTCATCAAACGCCTCACAAGGATGAATTTTCCAGGGACTAACCGTACCACTGGGCCCTCGAGGAACTAATCGTAACCTCGGGAGTATAGAGCCGTGACCCGGTCTATAATACAAATCACCCTTATATCACCAAATAATTCAGTATGGAGTAATCACAAAATGCCACAACTTAGGGTTCGAATCTTTGTCAATCCATCTCCAAAATCACTGGCTGACTGCCATCCATCTCAAAATCACTGGCTAACTGCCATCCATTTCAAAATCACTGGTTGACTGCCATCCATTTCATCATATGTCATCCGAAAATCTTATTCAATTTTCCCATTAACTTAACGTCTATGTGAATTCTATACACGAACACCTAACCCGGGAACCTATTTGTCCGATCTAACAATCAACATTTTATCTAAGCAAGCGATAAATAAATAAAGAACAAAATGATATGAAAGTTGATAGCGTGCATGCAAACAACACAATTTGTTAGAGATTGGTCCCAGTGACTTTTGGGTTTCATTATAACTTAACACATAGATCGATTTTATTATCTATGATTTGTCGGAAATTAGATCTACATTTCGTGAACCATATATAACTTTAATAAAAAGTTGGAGTTCATAGAGTGAAGGCATTTCCCCCTTTTTTTTTTCTAAAAAAAAAAATCAAATAAAATAATATAGATACCAATTAACTAGATCTTATAAGTTCTAATAACTAGTTAAGGAGTCTTAATAAAATTTCTAATAGTCTACAATGAGTTAAAAGCTATTTTAACCTTTACCCTTTTTCCTTATCAAACAATAGGTTATAAGTTTGTATATCACGAATGCTTTTTACTAAAAAAAAATTTAATAGAAATAATAATAATTTAAAAGAACCAGATTCTAATTAGCTGTTGTATCTCATAATTTAGTCAAATTAGGCACTTCTATTTTTATGCTTACTGATAACTTCACTTTAATTAATAAAATACATTTAACAATGAATCATCCTAACTACTAAACAAAAGCACCTCAGCTTCTAACTTTTCGGTTCATTTATTAAGACACAATGACATTGCAGAGTAGAAATTATAAGTAGATTTTTGGCTAAACAACTTCTAATTTCTTAAGAAAAATAATAGTAATTTATTTCTTGGTGCACCACTAACTAAGTTTAGCAATTCAGTCTATGAAATTTTAAACTATGCATGCATCCAAAGATTCCAAATGTATGCTTTACAGAATGAAGGGAAACACGCGTTAGCAAGCACAAACCATTTCATGCATGACAATAACACTTCATACTTCACAACAATTAAATTTTTCAGCATGTTAACGAAAGTTTCGGACAAATACTACAAAACTGGTTTCGGACGGAATTGATAAAATCATTTCCACTTTAGTTCCTGGTAGTACACGTAGGAAACAAATCAGTGGGGTCCAAACATTACTTATACACAATGGAGTAAAACAACACTTCTAGGTATTAAGTTTTAGTGTAACTTGGGAAATAGTTTTCGGTTACTGTACCAAACTGGGTTTTTTTTGAAAAACAGAGTACAAGTTGGTCAAATGGTTTTTACACATTGGCTCGGTTTATATCACTACTAAACTATGGAGATAACATATAAACATCAAAATATACTTAGGGAATATGGAGAAAAGTTATTCTACCTCTCCTCCGAAGTCTAAGCGTAAAAATGGGATTTTTGGCAAAAATACGCGAACGGGAAAGACAACCGGAAGAGAAGGCCACAAGGTGGCGTTGAGGTGAACGGTTGGAGCTTGGTGGCATATGAGAAGGAGATTTGGAGTGTTTTGAGGGTGCTTGAAGTATAAGAGAAGATTTGTGACTATGGGAATGTGTATACTAAGACCCAACTTTCTCTCTCTCTCCTAAAAACTCCATTGATGCTCCAAGTGTTTCTCCCCTTTTGAGTTTACTCTGAGTGGGTTTAAAGGGCAGAGGTGAGAGTGAGAGTTGTGGTGAATATTTCGGATGAGAGAAGGGAACAGAAATAGAGGATTGATTTTTGGTATAATCCGACGGATTAGGGGGGTGTTTAAGGGTCTAGTGGTTGGTAAGTGACCATGGTGGTTGTCTAAACCCCATTGGCTGATTTTAAATATGTGTCAAAAATAGCCATACATGGAATGACATGGGAGGAGATGTTGATGGACATAAAAGTGAAAGGTGAATTAGACCATAAATCGGTTAGGAAGCAACTCGGTTAATGAGGAACTAAATTGAATTTGGAACTAAATGGATTGTGTAATAGATGGGTAACTGTACCTACATCCATACTTGGGTTCACGACCGGGAGGGCTAGGTAGTTAAGAAGAAGTGCGCACACGACACCCACTCATGCACTCACATGTTTGAACGCATAGAAATTTTACAAGAGTGTATAAAAGCCAAAATAAAAAAAAAATGTCCTAATTTCATGAAATAAATTTTATAAATAGAAATGCTATTTTAAAAAAAAATCCGGACCATTACAGTTTGGGAGCTGATTATGGAATGGATTATGTCCAAATGAATTGCAGTATGCAAAATCCAAAAATCACCTCCTGGGAGCCTCTTTCTCCCATTTTGGTTTTCTCATTTTTAGCTTTTAGGTGTTTGGCCTGTCACCCTAGAATGAGTATTCGCAAAATGCATTATTGAATTTGAGTGATAGAGAACAAAAGTCAGAAGTAGGAAAAGAGCAATTAATTTGAATATTACAACAAAAGGGTTTCTGACTGTTATCAAGATGTCATGCTCTGCCAATATGCGCTTAACGTCAGTTTCCCCTATTATATCCAATTTTTTGAGCACCTGCAACATAACATACTCATTACCCAAAAAATCTACAACAAATTTAGCACATCTTGGAAATTGATTCATTTAACTGGTGAAACTATTCTCAAATATGATTAAACACTCTCTAGCAAATTCTCACGAGCAAAACATAGAAATCAATCTTTTCTCCATGTTAAACGTCTTCCAACGCTCTCACTTTCCTCCAAAGCAACCTTAGACATCCGTTAGACGTCTCACATGTGAGTGTCTATGCATGAAGCAAATGTGTTCATTAATTTTGATTCCAATAAAGATTCTCTCAATAACTGGTGACCTTTATTGCAAATAAATTCCTTATTGCTCGCTTTCGTGGAAGAAAGACTTTACCAAAAGCACCTTTGCTTATTGGTTTTCTAATCTCAAAGTCTTCAATGCTTGTCCGTTCTTTATGTGAGGGATGATGGCGAGATGGCGTTGAACTATTCTAAGATGCACTGTCCTGGAAAAATTTGGTGTTCTTGATATGCCTATTGTTACTCTTCATGCTTTTCCCATCCAATAGATCACAAACATGCACATATTTTTCTCTGCATTTGAATTTGAAAAAATAGAGGTAAAATTCATCACTTCAGAGTTGGATCTATACTTAAACTGTTTTGCATTAAACATTACCACAGCAGACTCTCTATTTGGCCACCGAATGTGTCTACCACAAGAGCTTTGATCTTGTTATATGGTGTGTAAAACACCCTGTAAATCCTCAATACAAGCAAGAACTTAAGGGATCCTTGCTTGGACAGATCTCTGTGCCAGCTACACAGAGAGCAAAGCCCTCATGTTCATACAATGACCGAATGTAGGAAGGCACAATAAGGCGTGCACTGCAGCTTCGAATACCTTTTCCCTGGAAAGCAAGAGCGTATAAAAAGACTATTATCATGTTCTGTTTGAGAAAGTTGTCCTAACATCGACTCGAAATTATAATCTTCCAACTATGATTACTTAAATGGAAGTCATCTTATCTGTAGGTTATCAAGTATTATCTTCAAAGTCAATCCTTTTGAGTGAAACCAAGTGAATAATAGACACATTAAAACTCTAACTCAAATGAGAGTTTTGAGCACACCCAAGAGCATTCCACAATTTTAACTTTGGAAAGAGCATCCAAGCCCAAAGAATTTAATAACACAAAATCTGATAAAAAATTTGCCAGCAATTAGGTTGATTAGCAACATATAAATTATGGAAAATAAAAGTAGAGTGACCCTACAATATCCAACAACAAAATTAAAGGATGAAACAAATAAGTGTCAAGAGCCGATAGTGAGAGGGCATCTCATATTTCTAAATATTTATATTTCATAAAGAAGTTGCAAACTTCAAAAAAGTTCAGCCCTTTTTCAAGATCTAAAGATGACAGAGAACTCATCTATAATGAGCAACAAAAATAATCATAGATGAAATAAAACACATAGGAATCTTCAAATTTAATCTTGGAATTTGTTGGGCTGCACCATAAATCATACACGAAGAACTGAAGTCCACAAAGACCTCACCCTGTCACCTATAAAAAAAAGCTTAATGTAAAAGGATATAAGGATCCAATCTCAATCCGGGAAAGAGAGAGGACTACAATTATACAGGAACTTCGTAAGTCAGAAAATACAACCAAACTGCTGTATTATTAGAGCATCTCTAGTTGTCTCTCAAATCTCCAACTAAAACTCTTCTTTGGTTAATGGGGAAACCCCGTAGAACTCCTTCCTGCTCAATAAGAGGGGAATTGCGAATAGTATATGGTTGAACAATGTATTGTAAATTGTAATGAGCATTCCTAAATGTTGTTCACTGAGTTCCCTATACCAAAATTGTGTATTTCTCCGATAAACTAAGTCTTGTGACTCAATCTCAATCAATTAAGGTTGGCTACATGAAACCTATTTCTCCATTGTGCTTATCTAGAGTCATAGCAATGCCACTCAACTAACTTATATATGCTATCTTTTTACCACACAATCTTGTTTCAAAGTCAGGGTCTTCCCATCCCTTATCATCCTCGCCACTCCATCTCCGTATAAATCCTATCATTCTTTATCACAATCATGGCCCTCCTCACTATACAATGATTTCCATTTACAGCCACCAGGTCTTCCTTTTCGTCATGCTAAGAGGGATCCCATTTGCCTTGCGTTCTCCTTTCGATATCAAAATCTATAAGGGCTCTTTCTGGGTCTTTAAAGACCAACGTTATTGGTGCTGTTTGCAATCATCCATGTAATAAACTTAAATTATCTATACATCCATTGATAGAAAAGAAATCATCTATGCATACCAATTTAGACTAAAGAGACCAACTGCTGGAAGAAAAACCTTGGGATGAACAACCTGCAAATCTCCTATGATAAAAAAATCGAGATTTGTATCATCAACCGCAAAGTTCGATACAACATCTATATCTTTATAATCTGAAGCCAAAATTTCAAAAATTTAATATAAACAAACTGATATGTACTTTATAATCTGAAGCAAAAATTGAGATTCCTCATGAGAAAAGCAGCTTGGATTTGTTGTCATCATCTACCTCTTCATCTGTCACAAACCCTTCAGGCTCCCAAAAAATTGCTAGAAAGAAGAAGCCCTAGATGTGAGCAATCAAAATACTTTTGTTTAAGCACTAAATTGCCCATAAGCAAAAACAAATAGAGAAGGAGACGAGAGGAGAGAGAAACTAATCGTTCTAGTTGTCACTGGAGCTGGAGCCGGAGCTGTCGACCATTGCCTCCACCTAAAGCTTGAGTGATAAACCTCAGATTGGATCCTTCTGCATGTGCTTGTTGTGGTGAGGAAAACGGTTGATTAAGAGGCTAGGATTTTCTCTGAGTGTGATTTTTCTCAATGTATAAGATGGAGTGGGAGAGCAGGGGCGGCTCCAGCCCAAGTGGTCAGAGGGGTAGCTTTTATACAGGCACAGCCGTCACAACAGTAAACAATGATGCACCAACAGCACCACAAGTATTGTGCAGAACCTGCAAATCCGGAATTTCGGAAGACTTCCCATCACAAGCCCAGTACGGAGAACCTAATTGTGACCGATTTATCAAAAGAATGCTAAAATAGTACAGAAAAAGTCATCAATTATGCGTGTACTTCACAGCCGCAGCAACAATATTTCTGATCCCTTAAATTAGTAGGGAAAGGAGAGATGTGTACCTTCATCCCTTAAATCATGGAAAAGAGATTTTCGAGTACCAGTTGCTTTTGGGTGCACAGAAATACTTTACCAAAACCCGGTGAGAGAGAGTACAAAAAAGAACTTTTAGGGGTATTTCAGGAGTACCATAAAAATAAATGTCAAAATGAAATACCTAAACTATCCATAAGAGTGCATCACAACCTAACACATTTTCAGGGGCAATTTCGTCCACAATGGTAAAAAATGCCATGCCAACTTCTGTTCTTATATAAGAAGGTTTAGATAAGGATTTTAATTATTTCAGGTTACATTATTTTGATAATTTACCTTTTTTTTTAGGGTAAATGGGGCAAGGTATTGGATAAGGTGGAGCTAATACACAAAATATATAGGGCCAGTCTACACAAGACTAATCCACGACTAACCGAAGTGTACGTAAACTAGTCTTGACACCTGCGTTTTTAAAAAAAGTGTACAAGATATTCAAATGCACACACTCTTTTCATTTTGTACGGCTTATTAACCTTTTTGGTCCCCAAAGTATTGCCCGCGTCTCAATTTGGTCCCCAAAGTAACAATTGGAAAAATTTAGTCCCTATTGTTTAAAATTTGTACCAATCAGGTCCCTAACCCTAACCCTGTTATCCCTTGTCGTTAAAATGAGGATGTCAAACAAAATAGAAAAAACAAGGGAAAAATTGCGGAGGTAGCCATGGTTGCCGGCTGCCCCCACCCTCCTCCTGTTGGGAGTGAAGATAAACAGTGCGGTAGCGCTACCAAGGAATTGAGGTAGCGCTACCTAGGACCTAATTTCTGACCAGAGTGTTTTGGAGCGCTACAGGTTTTTTCCTGTAGCGCTACCGAGGCCTTAAAGTCTCTTTTAGGGTTTCGGCCGACTGTGTATTCGGTTGATCAAAAAGTAGTTTTTCCAAAGCGTGAAAAAATAGAGAGAGGCGAGAGAAAACCAATCTCAGAGAGATTGTGAGAAGACTTGTACTCTTTGATTCGATTTCATAGTGGACTGGTGTGGCTCCCGTGGTTTTTCCTCATGTTGAGGTTTTCCACGTATATCTTGTGTCTTGCTTTTCTTTCCGGTTTTTCATTACGTACTTATTTGCTTGTTTTTTCTGTGATTCATTGTTCCCAAGATCCGTAGGAGCGTTTGCATTGTAGGATTGAACAGGTGTTCGCGATAAAATCCATAACAACTGGTATCAGAGCCGCGGTTGCAGTAGTTTTTGTTCGACAGGTTAGGGTTTAATCTCGTTCGGGCAGGCTAGGGTTTCAGTGGGAGCTATGGGTTCTGAAGAAGGCAAACAGAGGATCGGCAAGTTTGATGGGTCAGACTTCGCGTACTGGAAAACGCAGATAGAGGACTATCTGTATCAGAAGGATCTTTACCGGCCGCTGCTGGGTAAAGAAAAGGGGAAGAAGACAGGAGGGTGCAACGAGAATTGGGACGTCCTGGACAGGAAGGCGTTAGGGGTTATTCGCCTGTCTCTTTCCAAGTCAGTCACACACAACATTCTGAAGGAGAAAACAACGGAGGAGCTTATGGAAGCGCTGAAGAAGATGTACGAGCAACCGTCTGCTGCGAATAAGGTACATCTTATGAAAAAACTTTTCAACCTATCTATGGCAGAAGGGGTTTCCTTTATGTCACATCTCAGTGAGTTCAATATGATAGTTGATCAACTTACGTCTGTCGATATTGAGTTTGATGATGAGGTTCAAGCCTTGTTAATTCTGTCTCAGTTGCCAAAGAGCTGGCAGGGTACCGTTACTGCAGTCAGTAATTCGGCAGGGAAAGAAAAGTTGAAACTGAGTGAGGTTGTCAGTTTGATTCTGACTGAGGAGGTTAGAAGGGGTTCGATCGATGGTTCAGGTAGTTCAGGTTCAGCTCTAAGTGTTGAGCAGAGGGGCAGAGGCCAGACCAGGGGTGGTCAGAATCAGAACAGGAACAGGTCGAAATACAAGGGTAAGGGAAATAAGGCCAAATCTCAGGTTCGGCCTATTAAAGGTGAATGTTGGAATTGTGGTCAGACAGGCCACATGTCACAAACTTGCAAAGCACCGAAGAAGAATAACGGTGAGCAGGAGGCTCACATTGTGCATGATGCACTTATTCTTGCAATGAACAGCGACGTCGGATCGTGAGTGATTGATTCGGGTGCCTCATTCCACGCCACTGCTAACAGGGAGGTTCTGCAGAACTATGTAGCAGGGGACTTTGGGAAAGTATACTTGGGGGACGACGAGCCTTGCAGTATAGTGGGAAGAGGGGATGTTCAGATTGCGACGCAGGGGTATAGATGGTGTCTGAAAGATGTCAGGCATGTTCCGAAGCTGAAGAGGAATCTTGTTTCGGTTGGACAGCTCGCAGCAGCAGGTTATACATCAACATTCACAGGGGACACATGGAAAGTCTCCAACGGTACCATGGTGACGGCTAAAGGCAAGAAAGTTGGTACACTTTACTTGACTTCACATGGTAGTGACACACTTGCAGTTGTAGACAGCAAGGAGAGTTCAAATCTGTGGCACTATAAACTGGGGCATATGAGTGAGAAGGGAATGAAGGTTATGCAGTCGAATGGGAAGCTACCGGGTTTAGAGTCAGTGGATATTGACATGTGTGAGGATTGCATCTTCGGGAAACAAAAACGGGTTAGCTTTCAGAAAGGCGGTAGGCCTCCCAAGGCTCAGAAGCTAGAGCTTGTCCATACAGATGTGTGGGGTCCAGCGACAGTGTCTTCTATTGGCGGTTCTTACTACTATGTTACCTTTGTCGACGATCACTCGAGGAAGGTATGGGTATACTTCATGAAGCACAAGTCAGAGGTCTTTGAAGTCTTCAAGAAGTGGAAGGCCATGGTTGAGAATGAAACAGATTTGAAGGTGAAAAGGTTGAGGTCCGACAACGGCGGAGAGTATGAGTTGGGGGAGTTCAAGAAAGCCTGCGCTCTATTCGGAATTCGTTTACAGAGGACACCTCCAGGAACTCCGCAGCATAATGGCATTGCAGAAAGGATGAACAGGACCTTGACTGAGCGTGCTAGGAGCATGCGGTTACACGCAGGGTTGTCCAAGATGTTTTGGGCAGATGCAGTCAGCACAGCAGCATATTTGATCAATCTTGGGCCATCAGTTCCGTTGAATTTTGGCATACCAGAGGAGGTTTGGAGTGGTAAAGAGGTAAATCTCTCACACTTACGTGTTTTCCGTTGTGTTTCCTATGTGCATATTAGCGACAAGAACAGGGATAAACTTGATGCTAAGTCACAGAAGTGCACCTTTATTAGGTACGGCGGAGATGAGTTTGGTTATCGTTTTTGGGATGACAAGAACCGGAAGATAATCAGAAGCAGAGATGTTGTGTTTGATGAAAAGGTGATGTACAAAGACAGGGACAGCAAACAGAGTAGTTAGAGTACCATTTCGGATGGAGATACGTCCGAATACTTTGAGTTGGAGGATCTTCCAGATGACAGTGGGGTTGAACAGAGGTCTGGTAAGGCAGAGGAGAGAGCTTTAGATGAGACAGTTTTAGAGGGGACAGTTTCAAATGAGGTATCTCCAGAGACAGGAACTAGTTCAGCGGTCAGAGAGTTGAGGAGGTCAGCCAGAGTACCCAAGCCGAATCCGAAATACATTTCTTCGCTAGATTACTTGCTTTTGACGAACAGTGGAGAACCAGAGTGCTATGATGAGGCTATGCAGGTTTTCGAGTCAGCTAAGTGGAAGACTGCGATGCAGGAAGAGATGGATTCTCTTCATTCCAACGATACTTGGCAGTTAGCTCAGCTTCCCGCAGGAAAGAAAGCCTTGCAGAACAAATGGGTTTTTCGATTTAAGCAGGAGAGTGATGGCAAGAAAAGGTACAAGGCAAGATTGGTTGTAAAAGGCTTCCAACAGAAGGAGGGGATCGATTATATAGAGATATTTTTGCCGGTTGTGAAGATGGCCACTATCAGAGTGGTGTTGAGTTTGGTTGCTGCTGAAAATCTCTACCTTGAGCAGTTAGATGTTAAAACTGCTTTTCTTCACGGGGACTTAGATGAAGAAATCTACATGAAGCAGCATGTTGGCTTCATTGTGAAAGACAAGGAAGAGATGGTGTGCAGGCTCAAGAAGAGTCTGTATGGTTTGAAACAGGCTCCCAGATAGTGGTACAGAAAGTTTGATGGTTTCATGTAGTGCAGTGGCTACACAAGGTGCAATGGAGATCACTGTTGTTACTTCAAGAGGTTTGAGTCTAGCTACATCATTTTATTGCTCTACGTAGATGATATGCTTGTAGCAGGTTCCTGTGTTAGGGAGATCAACAGGTTGAAGCAACAGTTGGCAACGGAGTTTGCTATGAAAGATCTGGGTGCAGCTAAGCAGATACTTGGGATGAGGATCAGCAGAGATAAGGCTCAGGGGACCTTGCGGTTGAGTCAGGCTGAGTATATTGAACGTGTTCTGGAGAGGTTCAATATGCAGAGTGCTAAGGCAGTTGGCACACCCTTGGGAAGTCATTTCAAACTTTCTCAGGGGCAATCACCCAAGACAGATGCAGAGAGAGAGTACATGGCCAAGGTTCCGTATACCTCGACCGTGGGTAGCCTGATGTATGCGATGGTGAACACGAGACCAGACATTGCCCATGCAGTGGGAGTTGTGAGCAGGTTTGCTAGCAATCCAGGGAAACAACATTGGGAAGCAGTAAAGTGGATCATGCGATATTTGAGAGGTACCACTGATTTGCCACTTTGTTTTGGGAAAGGGAAATTGACAGTGCAGGGATTTGTGGATACAGACTTTGTCGGTGATCAGGATACGCGGCGAAGTACCACAGGTTATATCTATACTATGGGTTCAACAGCGGTGAGCTGGGTCTCACGTCTGCAGAAATTAGTAACACTATCCACGACAGAAGCTGAGTATGTGGCCGTGACTGAGGCTGCAAAGAAGATGATTTGGTTGAAGGGCTTCTTGGAGGAGTTGGGTTTGAAGCAAGAGAACTGCGTTCTTTTCAGTGACAGCCAGAGTGCTATACACCTTGCCAAAAATCCAGTGTTCCATGTCAGGACGAAGCATATTGATTTGAGGTACCATTTTATCCGTTCGCTTTTGGAGGATGGGGATTTGTTGTTAGAGAAGATTTTGGGGGATCGAAATCCGGCAGATATGTTGACCAAGTCTGTTACTGTTCAGAAACTGAAGTTGTGTTCAACTTCAGTTGGCCTTCATGCTTGAAGAGATGATGGGCCTGGAGTCACACCAAGAGGGGTCAGATGACTACGTCCACGGTTTTTGATTGAGATCATTTGGGTTTGCAGTTGTTTATTTGCGGATGCTTCAGGTTATCTTCAAGTGGGAGATTGTTGGGAGTGAAGATAAACAGTGCGGTAGCGCTACCAAGGAATTGGGGTAGCGCTACCTAGGACCTAATTTCTGACCAGAGTGTTTTGGAGCGCTACAGGTTTTTCCCTGTAGCGCTATCGAGGCCTTAAAGTCTCTTTTAGGGTTTCGGCCGACTGTGTGTTCGGTTGATCGAAAAGTAGTTTTTCCAGAGCGTGAAAAAATAGAGAGAGGCGAGAGAAAACCAATCTCAGAGAGATTGTGAGAAGACTTGTACTCTTTGATTCGATTTCATAGTGGACTGGTGTGGCTCCCGTGGTTTTTCCTCACGTTGAGGTTTTCCACGTATATCTTGTGTCTTGCTTTTCTTTTCGGTTTTTCATTACGTACTTATTTGCTTGTTTTTTCTGTGATTCATTGTTCCCAAGATCCGTAGGGGCGTTTGCGTTGTAGGATTGAACAGGTGTTCGCGATAAAATCCATAACACCTCCTCCTCCTCTCCTTTTCTTCCTCCCCTGCATCACCCACAACCTCGACGGTAGCAACCATCCAAAATCGGGAAAAAAACAAAACCAACAAATTAATGGTGGGGAGAACAACGTCGTAAGGACTGCTCAGGCGGTTTGGTGTTTGTACCCAATCAAGGCGAAGACAAGATGGTGCTTCAGGAAATTCTTCCTTAGCTATTTGAAGAGAAATAGAAGGTTTATTCGGACAACGACAGTGATGGCGGTCGTGGAACAGAGGAGAGGTCTCGCCAGAGTTTTTCTCAGATTTTGAAAGCCGGATTGTTGAAGACTTTAGTGGTGGTCGTATGGGGATCGGGGAGGGGGAGAGTGATACAAAGAGGGTTGAGGAAAGGCCTACCGGAGGATTTACCGACGCCCCTCATGTCGAAGGTAACGGCGAGGAATTCTCTGTGAGCGACTCCATGCACAATCCCCTTCATCAGCCCTTGACATCCGCCCAGTACCGAGCAAGGATGGACGAGCACGATTGCCAAAAACCATTTTTCGTCTGGTTTGTGGTTGTTCTGGGTTTGGGTTTTCCTCCTTTCGTGGTGGTGGTCTGAAGACGCGAGCCTCGAGTTTGATTCCTTCGGCAGTCTCGATTGTTTGGGTTTCTCTTAACATTATTGGTACGGTGGAGGAGTTTTGGAGAAAGATTGGGAGAGATGGGTATGGAGTTGGCGTTTTGGGTGTTGAAGGATGGAGGAGTTCAGTTGTTCCTCCACTCCCTTGCCCCCACTTTTCCTCCCTTTTTTTTTTTCTCTCTCTTTTATATTTTGTTTGACAGAAATTTCTGATGAGCGAAATGAAGAAGATAACCCTCATTTTAACGGCAGGGGATAACGGAGTTAGAATTTGGAACCTGATTGGCACAAATTTTAAACATTGGGGACTAAGGTCTGATTTGGCTAAAATGAAAAAAATAGTTTTTTGGTTTTTTTCGTTGTTCTTATTCAAAAAAAAATTGCATTTGTTAGTTTTGTGTCAAAATTTTGTGGTTTCTGAATTTATCTCGTCGAGACGAATCCAAAGAGTATAAAATTATGGTCAAAAGTAATAATTTTTTGAATAAAGCCGAAAATAAACCAAAATAAATCAGTTTTTTGGATTATTCTTCGTCTTTATTCACAAAACTTTAAGTTTGGCTAACAATTTTATACTTTTTAGATTCCTCTCGTCGAGATAAGCTAAGAAACCACAAAAAACAGATCGAAAACTAACAAATGCAAAAAAAAAAAAAAAAAAAATTGAACAAGGACAACGAAAAAAACCAAAAAACCAAAATTTTCAATTTAGCCAAATCAGGCCTAAATTTTTCCAATTGATACTTTGGGGACCAAATTGAGACGCGAGCAATACTTTGGGGACCAAAAAGGTTAATAAGCCCATTTTATACACATGCATTGAGACTACCTAATAGCGCCTCCAAAAATAGAGTTGCTATTTGGATACCTATTGCTATAATATAGCAATGAATAATGTCAAATTGCAATAATATAACAACATTGCTTTAATGGTGCAAATGCTATTTCTTTTATCTTTCAAAAAAATGTCAATGTGAATTGCTATTTGTGGGTCCCACGATGAGAGGGATAGACACGATGAGGCTTGCTAGATTATAACCATGGCTATATCTTGTGCTACACATGGCATGGGATATAGCTATAGATAAATCTAGCATTTGTTTTCCCTTACCATTGGAGAAGGGAATTTAGTATATCGTGCTATAATATAGATATAGCAATACATATAGGGAAAATGCTACAACGTTTTCCCCTTATGGCATACCCCAATCATAACGTGTTACGCCTTCTAATGGTTTATATTATACCTTCTAATGGTTCATGTTACGCCTTCTAATGATTTTTTTGTTATGCCTTCTAATAGTTTATGTCACGCATTCTAAAGGTTTTGTTATGATGGAGGGTAACATTATAGCGTCTTTCTACATATAGTATGCCATTAGAGATGCTCTAACAGTTAGTAATATATCATAGGGGGAAAAAATTAGGACTTATGTTAATTGAATTCAAGAGAAATTGGATTAATTTGAGATACATAATTTTATCTATGATTGTATTGAGGAAATTGTTTGATTTGATTTTTGTGGAAAAAATTAATTTATGAGCACACTAGACGAAAGTCCTAGAGTCGCCACTAGCAGTGGCATTAGAGAGATAAAGGGAAGGAGATTGTGTTCCTAGAGTTTATTCGGTACAATAACATTGAGGAGTGCATAGTTAAATCAATACGCGTTCTTCACATTTATTTCGTGTAATATTTTGAAAATCTTAAAGTTTAATTATGTAAATTTGTTTTTAATATTTTTTTTGAAATGTCGTAGACAAGATCTATTTTGAATCCAAATTTTTAAAAACTGCAAATATAAATCTCCAATCAGATCTAAATATTTATTAAATGAATGTCATTAGTGCATTTGTATCTAGTTTTGAAGTGAAATTACACCGAAATTTTTTTTTTTTGAAGTTTCAGACAATTACTCTACTGCTAGAATGAAGAGATGACGACTGTTAAACTTTCTTGATCGATTTTCATTTGCAACAAAATAATCCATAAATTACATTTTAGTTTTCAAACAACTACGTACCTTGACCATGGGTTCGGAATTCCAACCTGTCTATGGGTACTGATAGCCTTCCACATATGGTGTACAAATTGGGGTGTGAGACTTGCGATTCCACACAAATAATTCGCAGTGTTCCTTAATTTTAAAATATTTTTTCAAGTGATTGCTTGAAAAATAAGATTAATCGAATAACGGTAAATATGCTTGATTCGACATACAAAATGTTCATTCAGAATTTAACATCACCATCGGTGCACAAATGCTCAGTACCCCGTATGCATAAATTTATTTTAGGCCTCGTTACGCAGCAGCAGACTTGAGGTTCGCAGACACACGTTAGGGCATCCTTATTTGATACACTAAAAAAACCACCAAATTTAACCTCAAAAACACATTTTATAATTTAGCAAGTCACTTTTCAAAAAAATTCATAAAATCAGACTCTCTATTCAAACTTTAGCAAGTCACTTTATCAAAAGCTTACAGAATCAGACTCTCTATTCAAACTTTTACTCTTCCCTCTCTCTTCCTCTTTTGGTGAATGAACAGTAGGTCACCAAATTTGTTAAGTTACTGTAGCAAAATTAAAAAATCTTCAAATTGGTGAGTTTGTTTGGTGAGGCTGATATTGAGGTTTTGAAGAAGTTTGCTCTCTACTTTAACTTTAAAATTAAAATTAAAATAGGGAAGCTGATGACGATGCTCTTAAACCACGATGTTTGACAACAATAACACACATACAAGATAAAACTTGCAAAATGTCCGAATTACCCTTCGGACTGATTAGTTTTGGCCTACTGACACTGTGACACATTTACAATTGCTTGAACACCAGCCGGTTGGAATTCGGATGGATTGTGTGATATAACGTCACAAAGAAAAGGAGAGAGAGAGAGAGAGAGAGCAAAAAGTAAAAGAGGGAAGACAAAGGAATCATGAGTCGGCGCCCATGTCTTCACCGACCAATAATAATAGTCCCTTTCAATATCCCCCCATCTCAACATCTCCCACTATTCCATTCCATCTTCCCCCCACCTATACCCCTCAACAACCGCCCGCCTCTCTCTACTTTCTCTCTCTACATTTATAAACCCCATCCCTATCCCACCCTTCTATCCCCTCCCATTCTTTTGTTCACATCGGTTTCTTCCGTCAATATTTTTTACCCACGGAAGATGTCCGTCTCCTAGCTTAGATTAGGGTTTTTGTTCTTTCATCTGTTTTTGTTTTTTCTTTCACAGATTTTTCAAGTTTCGTTTTTTTTCCGGTTGATTTTATTAATTATGAGAGGGGCAGCAGTTGTTGAGCAGACCCATGTGGTGGAGAGGAGTGAGGATGTGGATAAGGATAATAAGAAGAAGAAGCGGCGATCCAATAGACGATCCAAGCAAAATTCTTCTGTTTCTGGTACCCTTTTCACATGTCTAGATAAATATTGTTGTGTGTGGAAGTATTTGGTTATTTGAATTTTTAGTTCTGAGCCATTGCTGTGATTTAACTAAGTTGGATGAACTGATCAGAGTCGACTTAGGAGTGAGTAAAATTCAGTTTCGAGATAGTGGCTGGATTGGATATTGCTTTTAGACTTCCAACTTTATGTGTTATGAAATGGATGCAGGAAAAAAGTTAAATTTGATTTATTTTTGGTGCTATTGTTTGTTGTTGTTGTTTTCCGTATTTGTTTAGTTGATTCTGCAAACACGTATGTATGATTTCCGAAATTATTGATATGGTGGACCTACGTTTTAAAAAAATTAATTTAGTGATTCCAAAGTTTTTTCTTTAGAAACGGGAGAGATTGGAGCTTCAGCAAAACATTTCGTAAGCAAAAGTCTTCTATCCTAAGATTATCTCTTGAAACGAATGTAGTGTATTTTTAGACATAGAAGCCTAACCAGATGATTAATGATTAAATATTAATTGTTAAACGGTTTTATTGCACATCAAAGTTATACAAATCAGATGATTAACGGTTCAATTCATCACTCATGCAAAAATGATACGAATCTACTGATGAATCAAGGTTTAGATAGAATTGGTGATGAATCGAACGATTCACAGTTTGATTCATGCAAATATTACGATTGTTTTGCGTTCGAGGACCACTTGTACCTTAATTTTTCTTATGAATAAGCTAGAATAGAAGTTCATAGTGTTAGGTAGGGAAAAAATTTGTATTTCCATGCTAAATCTGTTAATCAGTTGTTGATTATTGTTTATTTTGATTTGGAGCATGTTGTTAACCCTCTATTTCTCATTATTCTCAAACATTAAAATAATCATTCTAAAGATGTTTAAGTCTAAAATACCTCAGGCTGCATGATCATTGTTAAAAACAAGCTTTTGTTTTGTGAAGGGTAGAGAATTCATGTCCGCAATGAATCTTTAACATTTATTGGCATACTCCTTACAACTGTCTTTCCTCTTCCACGTGATCATCAATTAATTATGGAAAACAAGCTTCAATATTTCTTTAAGCTTAAATGTATCTATTTTACCATGTAATTTCATTATGTAAACGCATAGAGATATATTTTCCAATGTATTTTTGCAACGTTGATTGGATTGTTAAAATTCATGATTTGGAAAAAGGTCAATATGCATACTCTTTACAGGTGTCTTTCCTCTTAGACCGCATGATCATCAATTAATGATGAAAAACAAACTTCAATATTTCTTTAAGCTTAAATGTATCAATTTTACCATGTAACTTCATTATGTAAACGCATAGAGAAATATTATCCAATGTATTTTTGCAACGTTGATTGGATTGTTACAATTCACGATTTGAAAAAAGGTCAATCCTATTCTGGATTCAATTCACCATTTGAAAAGTGGTTCTCTTTTTTGTTGCTTGCTATGTTTTTCACCTTTGAAAAGAAATAAACGCATTATAGAGAGAAACTGAGTTATCGATGTTAGTATGGTTTTCCTATTTCTTTGTGACCATGTAAGAATTCCTTCCCCCCTTTTTTGGGTGTTGATGCCAAAGTTCTAAATTGTGGTTTTGACAGACGTATCGGTATTTTCTATAACCGTCATATGTAGCGGTATTATATAGCAGTATTGATCTGGTGCATCTAGAGAACCGGCGGCATGGTCCTTTTTTGGTGTGGAAGTTGTTCACATCCCCTCTAGAATCCAATGATGACCAGTTTTTGTCTCTTAAACCTTATTAGGGACATTTGAAGTTAACATGTTGATTTCCAGAGTCATTTAGTCAATGTTGGCTTACAGTGAATCCAATCCAGTCTAATGAATCCCACAGTGCTCACTTATTGTGTCTCTGAGTCATCCTTCCCGCTATCAAAAGTAACTCCATTCATAGTTTTGAAAACAATGCTTCGAATTCGTCGTTGATAAGAGACTGAGCTTGACTTTTGGTTTATTGTACAAGTATAAAGAAAGCCATCATTTTACTCCAACAAGTTAGAGTTGCTACCTTGCTGGTGTTTGCAAGGATACATCTGCAGCATAAGTTCTGCAAGGTACACTTAGTTTCCATTTGGCATTTAGATTAATTGATTTCGTAGCTAGATCCAACATAGTTCGTCGGAGATGAATATATTTATCCAGCTCGTTCACATGTGATTTCTATATGCACCGGTGTACAAGTGGGTTGCTGAATTGGGTGGCCAAAAATCGTGTACATACAGGCTGTTTGGTGATTAAGTGGCTGACCACTGACATATGGAACCTTGATTGGCACTGAGTAGGAAATTTTTGACAGTAATGATGAGACAATCGTTGTAGGTTAAGCAAATATATTGATTTTGATCTTGTTTCTGGGGTGCAGAGGAGCATCCATGTAATAAAAGTGGTATGTTTACATGTAATAAAAGTGGTGTGTTTACATCCATTTTGGCTTCTTTTTTTTTTTCGTTTGCGGAAGCTAGAAACTTTGTCTATTTCAGCTTAGGGATGACTAGCATGACTGGAAGTGCTCTTAAAAATTCCACCGTCTTCAAAACATGTTCTCTGAATTGATACTTTAGAAAATGGCAAACAAGCCATTATTTATTCCCAATTAATTTGTTTTCTCAAAAGATGAGTGTCGCTTAATATCATTGGTCATTCATTAACTTGCTTTTCTGCCTCAACTTGCTCTGTATATATGCAAACCTCTTCTTCTCTGTCCTCACTCCTTATATTGTGGAACATGCTCATGGGGTGCTACTATTGCTGTTGTTGGCTCTGATGCCTTTATTTATTTTCTTTCGGCAAGCAGTTTGTAGTTCGGTAGATGAACTACATGCAGAACCATCAGAAGACGTGGAGGGAAGTGGCACATCAAACGAGCAACAACTTCCCAGAGCATCTAACATCGCTTTTAATTCTTTGCCAACAATGCATATGAACGAACAAGTGGCAACACAGGAGGACATAAGTCTGCAAAACCAACATTTTTTTTCATCTGATCATGGTGGTAGAATGTATTCAAAATCATGTCCTGTGACAGTTACTTGTGAGGAGTCAACAGGGTCCATTGGGAGTAACAATTTTCTTCTGCCTCATCAGAGAAATTTTTTTGCTTCGCACTGGCCCAGTGAATCTGTTGATGAGGCATTAGAGGTCAGTGTACTGACATGTTCAATCCGTTATATAATTGTTTAATGTTACTTCTTATTGCATTGTATTATTGACCTTCTAAGGCCTCATGAACACATGGAGGTTTTAGGTGGTCCTTCTTTATAAGGATGTTAGTATATTTGGTGTTTACTTGTGCAGAAAGGTCATGTCTTTAAAGCCCTATTTCGGGTCAATGCTCACAATAGACTCGAGGTGTGTCACCATTCTACCTCTGCCATTATTCTTTTTTGTCTGTCTGTGCTATGATGATGTGCATATCATTCACATTCTTTTTTGTGTTGTAGGCCTATTGCAAAATTGATGGAGTTCAAACGGATATTCTCATCAATGGACTTCCTGCTCAGAATAGAGCTGTAAGTTTGGGGTTCTTTTTTCCAAAAGTGCTTTCCTGGATGAAGTGCTGTTGACTTCCATTGACTTTCAAATTTTCGTACTTTTTCCATTCAGTATTAGTACATGTAAATTGGTCAAGTCCAATTCACTATTATCTGATTATCTTGAATAAGTTAGTTCTGCATTCTGGATATTTACCCTATGGATTACGGAGTCAGCGTGTTCAATATGTAAATCTATACAAACACCATACTTCAATTACTGAACCTCGTAATCAAGTCAAGAAGGTGTATAAATGTGTAAGTACTAGTACTTTGTCATTTCTTTGTGGACTATCATATTCCCATAATCCTGTATTTTGTGGTGGTAACAGTTCTTAGATCGATCCTAGTGTTAGACTCTCACTCTTGCTGTCTCTTTTTTGATGATTTTGTGTTGTTTTACTCTTTGTTTCATCATTTCAGATAATAAAAGGTTGTGTTGCACTTCATTGTATTTCCCACTTTTCTTGAACATCAAAATTACATTTTGCAACAATGAGAGATTTTCTTCATTTTGCAATTTGTTTTGTTATTTACTTAAGTATTTATTCATCTATGTTCGGGGGAGGTGTTGGATGGGTAGTGTACTTGGAAAACTTTTGTAGACATTGTACTAAGTGAGGCGGAAAGAGTAATAGTGGGGAAAAGTTCAGGTAACTGGAGTGTGTGTGTGGTGACCATTGTCTGATTTGACCCTTCTGAGTGAACCCTTCAATTGTAAGGTGGACTCCCCTGAGCTCTGGTTCTCCCTGCACAAGTAACGCCTGGCGTAGTGGCGTTAGTGCCAAACATGGCCGGAATATGGCCAGGATGGCACTCTGATAGTCTAGTGAGTACTTGTTAGAGAGAGAAGTACATAGTATTGAGAGTGAAGAGTTGTGTGTACCTCTTAGGGTTTATCACTGTACTTGTATAGACTCTCTTGGCTTGCCCTCCAAGTTGTCATGTGCCGATCACTCATGGTAGCCGCCTCGGGTGACATCATCTATGACGTATGGGATGAGGCGGTTACATGCACATGGGCTGTCACAAGTATGGCACACACGATGACCGCCTTGGGTGACCTCAATCCATAACGTGTTGGATGAGGGCGGTTACGTGCAAATTGCTGAACTGCATCACGTATTCCTCGTGAGTAATTTCGGGTTTACCCGAAACGGATGGCTCGTCCGGATTAATCTTGTCTCAGCCGATAAGTCGTCATATTGTGCTTTCCACTTTTCCACTAGAGACTTGTTGTCTCAGTACAATCTTCTTGGGCTCCGTGATCATCTTGGCGTGGCCCATTTATTTAAGTGAGTCTATCCTTTCTGATCACTGGACCTTTTGACCAAGCTGCTCTCAACCCTTTCATAATTATTCGGCCCACTGCAGTGTGACTCATTTTAGGTTAATTTCTTAAATGGCAGTAAGTTGAATTGCATTGTTACAGGATGCACAATGGAAGGTTATTATTGTTATAATGGTCCATATTTCAAGCTAGTGTCATGTTTTTGATCTTCCAATTGTTTCTTTAGTACATGTGGTACATGCGTAATTATTATGCTTACATCTCCATAGGGCGATTGATTTTTTTTCTTTTTTTCATGGAATATTGTCGTGTAGGTGGAAGGAGACATTGTTGCAATTAAAGTTGATCATTTCTCATCATGGACAAAGATGAAAGGGTCTGCTGGAACTGTCGACAATGCTGGCCCGTCAGATGATAATAACTCTGCCTGTCAAGTCACTGAGTTGGCCCGCAATAGGTCCAAAGGAAAGAATAAAGTAGATGTGGCTTATGAGTGTGCAAATGGTAGAAATTGCTCACTTATTGAAGACAAAGGGTTTGGTAATGTGGGCTTTACTACACCCATTGGTGCAGATGTTGGTCTGCAACTAATTGGACAATGTTCTTCTGTGTCGGGTCATAGTTATAGTCCTGCTAATGGACATTGTCCTTCTGCTCTGGATCCTTTGCAGACAGTTAGTTCCAGCGACCATAATGATATTCCGAATTCGGTGGAGAAGTTGTGTGCAATGATGAGTTCGTTTCCATCAAAACGACCCACCGGCAGGGTCGTGGCCATTATGGAAAGATCTCCTCGTCGTGATACTATTGTTGGATTTCTGAGTGTTAATCGGGGCCTTGCTAGTAAGGAAGTTTTGAAAATTGAAAATAAGAAGAAAAAGAGTTCATTATTATCTCCCAACATGGAGTGCATCATGTTGACACCAACAGACCCAAAGTTTCCAAAAATGGTGGTATTTTTGAGAGACCTTCCTAAAGCAATTAGGAAAAGATTGGAGGATGGCGATCAAACAATTGAAATGGAACTTGTGGGTGCCCGAATTGGCGATTGGAGTGAAGGAAATTATGCCCCGCAAGCTCATGTCATGCATATTTTTGGGAGGGGTGGAGAGATCGAACCACATATTTCTGCAATATTATTTGAAAATGCAATCCCTTCTTCGGATTTTTCAGCTGAATCACTTTCTTGTATTCCATCTGCTCCTTGGGGTGTGCCACCTCAGGAATTAAAGAGAAGAAGAGATCTAAGAAATTTGTGCGTATTTACTATTGACCCCTCCACTGCTACAGATCTTGATGACGCACTATCAGTTGAAAGGCTTCCCAGTGGTGTTCTCAGAATCGGTGTGCACATAGCTGATGTATCCTATTTTGTTCTGCCAGACACAGCATTAGACATGGAAGCTCAGTTTCGTTCTACAAGTGTCTATCTATTGCAAGGTAAGTTACCTATGTTGCCCCCATTGCTTTCAGAGAATGTAGGCTCTCTTAATCCTGGAGTAGACCGACTTGCCTTCTCAGTTTTATGGGACATAAGTCTTGACGGTGAGATTATGGATCAGTGGATTGGCCGCACTGTCATAAGATCTTGTTGCAAACTCTCCTATGAAAATGCTCAGGACATCATTGATGGGTTGTTTGATGTGGGAAGTTGTAGTCCCGCAGAAGATAGTGTCCCTCAGTTGCATGATCACTTCCACTGGTCTGATGTTAAAAATTCTGTGAAATGCCTTCACGAGATTTACCTCAAATTGAAGGAGAAGAGATTTGATGACGGGGCATTGCGTTTGGAAAGCTCCAAACTGGTTTTCTTATTTGATGAAGATGGAACTCCGTACGACGGTATACTTTCTGATAGGAAGGACTCAAATTTCCTTGTTGAGGAGTTTATGCTTTTGGCCAATAGGACTGCTGCAGAGGTAATATTTAGAGCTTATCCGGGTTGTGCATTGTTGCGCAGGCATCCTGATCCTAACTTGAGGAAGCTTAGAGAGTTTCAAGCTTTTTGTAAAAAACATGGTTTTGAATTGGACACTTCTTCTTCCGGTCAGCTTCATCGTTCATTGGAGAAGATTAGAGACACACTAAAAAATGATTCTGTTTTGTTTAATATTCTTGTGTCGTATGCTACGAAACCAATGCAGTTGGCAGAATACTTCTGTAGCGGAGATCTAGAGGGTGAAAATTATTGGGGGCACTATGCTTTGGCTATTCCTCTGTACACTCATTTCACTTCACCACTGCGTAGGTATCCGGATATTGTAGTACACCGGACATTAGCTGCCATAACTGAAGCTGAAGAGATGTATTTGAAGCATAGAAGAGCATCGCGAAATCTAACCAGTGGGAAGGAATCGCTAAGAAGATGCTTCACTGGTACTTGTTTTGATAAGGATGCTGCAGTATCAATTGAAGGTCAGGAAGCGTTATCTGCTGCAGCATCAAAATACAGAGTTCCATGCACAGAAGCACTTGTAGACATCGCTGCTCATTGTAATGAGAGGAAGCTGGCTAGCAGGCATGTCAAGGATGCTAGCGACAAACTTTTCATGTGGTTTCTTCTCAGGAAAAAGGAGGTATTTTTTCTCCCTTTGAATGTAACAGTAGTAAAAAATTATGATTGAAATTGCTGCGTGTAGAATATGTTTTGTAAACAGTAAATTCACCAATATAAATAAAACGTAACTGTACCTTATTAAACTGGGTCTGAACTCTTAGGCCTTGTTCGTTTTATGGTTTAGTTTAGTTTTAGTTTAGTTTTGTGATTATTACCCTCATTTCTCTCCCTCTATCTCTCTCCACTCATTATTCCTATCTCTAAAACTAAACTAAAATAAAACTATTGAACGAACAAGGCCTTAACTTTTTCCATCTCGCTGCTTTGGCCCCAAAGTGATCCATAGTTAGAAAGAGGATTGTGATATAGTATGGGTATGTTTTCGGTTTTCTCCTTGAGCAAAAACTGGTGTACCAAATAGAGGTTGACAGGAACATATCTTGAACTTGCTAGAGGAGCTTTTATACCTATTATTTATTCTTGTTTCTTTCGCCTCAATGCTTCGCACTCGCGTTTGGAAACACTAGTTACAAATTGGATTGAGGTCTTAGCCTATGTTCACTAGCCTGAGGTCAGGTAGGGATTTTTAAACTGAACCCAAGCGTGAATCCTTTACTTAGCAGCTTATGCAGCTTTGCCAAGTGGTCTGGTTGGGCTTTGATGGGCCGGCGAGTTAGAGGAGTGGTTACTAGGTAAGCTTGATGACTTTAGTGTTTGCTGTTTGGTGAACTTGAAGACTTGAACCTGAAAAGCTATAGACAAATGTAGTGCGTTGCTTAGTCAAGGTTCATGGGATTATGCACTTCGGTTGTGGGATGAGTTGTGTGTCGAGTGGCCATTTGGAGAGGCACGCACATATGGCATTTGGCGGGATTCCAATTGGCTGAATTCCACAAAAAGGCGTTGCTGAATTATGGTTCATAGGATCACACGCTTCTGTTGTGGGATGAATTCTGTATTGAGTAGGCCATTTGGAGAGGGACACACATATAGCATTTGGAGGGATACCAATTGGCTGAATTCCACAAAAGGCGTCGCTGGGTTATGGGCATCTAGCTGCGAGTATTAGCCTGTTAATGGGAAATGGTGATCGCAGAGAGCTGGGTGTGATTGCTTGGATAGAGTAGCGCATGCCCAGATTACTTCATTGATTGTGTTATAGCGCTACAACTTGGGTGCTTTCTTGGAGAGTTAGGACCTCTTTTAATTTGTGATCAGATTTTTGGTTCATGGATTTCAATATATTTGTGATCCAGATTATCTGCACATTGAGGTTACTATTTTCTTTTCTTGTCCTGTGTTCTTTTTGTTCATCTGTTTCTCGGTGGGATATTAGTTCTTTGACTTGATTGGCTCCTGATTTTTTTTAGGAGTACTGTGCTCGAATTTGTTGAGAATTTTGCAAGTCCATTTTTTTTTTTGGTGTGGTGATGTTTTTTCTTCACTCTTTTTGGTGGATGGATAGCTACTGATTGCAAATTTTGTGGAGTGTTCAATTCAAAATTGGGGGTTGCTAATGCTAAAACTGTTTTTGTTAGTGCCAAAATTTACAGTGAATAAAAGATTTGTCCCATTTGCAAGGTACAAGACTCTTGTACACTAAAACTTTAGCATTAACAAAAACAGTTTTGGCCTTATCATTTCCCTTCAAAATTTTGTGTAGCGCATACTTGGAATCGACCAATGGGACAGAATTGCAGGTCTCCCTGCTTGTATTTCTGTCTCCCATGCACAAAGTTCCAAATTAACTGTTTCTGTGTTTTATAGTATTTTTAAAATTTTAGAACATTTAAAAATACCTCGACAATTGTTTGCCTAATCGTTTGTGGTTACTGGTCTTATATTCTTTAAAGCTGAGAGGCCTGAGTTGCCAACACTATGAGACTTCTATATTTGTTTTTCTTTTGCCCGACTTCTATATTTGTTTTTCTTTTGCCCGACTCAAAAGGAGGTTTCAGCTATGGACCAGTTGGAAAAAAGCTTCTAGGTTCCAATCTGATTCCAGAAATTTTGTTGGATATTTTGACCGGAAAGATGTGTGCGTTATGGTGGAATTAGTTATTAAAAATATAGTATACTATGCTTAAATTATGTGTTTTTGCCTTGTGATTTATCTTGGGGTTATTGCTTATCTAAGAGTCTTCCTTGCTGGTTTCTGCCTTGTGCTACCCAGGTTTTGTTGACTGAAGCAAGGGTACTGGGTCTGGGACCAAGATTCATGTCAATATATGTTCCCAAGTTAGCTGTGAGTAGTTTCCTTACCCATTAATGTTCTTATTTATTTGCTTTCTATAATTCTTCCTCAATATTATTTGTGCTGCTACGTTGTATTACTATAAAGTTGTCTTGAGGTTTCCTGCTTATTAATGTGCTCCTAGATTGAGCGGCGCATCTATTACGATGAAGTTGAAGACCTAATGGTGGAATGGCTTGATAATACGTCCACATTGGTGCTCAATTTGTCTTCACATAAACGCTTCCAGCGGAGAGGTAGCCCGGGTAAATGGAGGACAGCTGAAGATGCTGCACTAATTATCTGTCCATTGGAGTTGTCTTTGGATTTCCCGGGAGATGGTGGTACCAACGGCTGTTCAGAAGAGAATATTGAACAGAAAAGTTGCTGTGCATCACAAATAGCAGTACGAAACACTTCTCTAGCATCGCTGGATCTAGCACATGGTTCATTGTCTGGTATTTCAGATGCTATTGAAGTTGAACCTGCTGTATTCCCCCTCATGGTGCAACTCCTTTCAACAATACCTGTCGCTCTACATGCAGTTGGTGGGGACGATGGGCCACTTGATATAGGAGCAAGACTGTACATGAGCTCATATTTCCGGTAATTTTGGTTTGGGGAGTCCTGTTAGGCTGTGTTTGGATATTGGATCTGTGGGAGGCCTTTGAGGAAGGAAAGAACAGCAAAAGGGGAAAAAGAAAACACCTTCACATTGATTCTTTTTTTTTTTTTGTTCCTTCTTCCTAACGCGAGTGTCTCAAGAAATCCAAGATGCAAACACAGCCTGATTGTTGGTATGACAGTTATAGGGTGTTGAAACACAGTTTCTTTTCCTTCTTGGAACGGGATATCTGTTGTAGATATGGTGTAGTCTACAGTTCAAGTAGGTTTGGAATTTGAAAACCTGTGGCTGATGCTGTTGGTTCAATACTGGATATACGTTGGTGGAGAAGTACCACTTGGTGGCTGTTTTTAGTTAAAGCTACTTCTTGGAATAGGCCCTTGTTTTTGTTGGGCATTTCCGTCCAGTATAATTTGGTTGACCATGACTTTATCCGGTGTTCTAATGCAGTGCATCGGAGTCTAATTCCCTGTTTTATGTCTGAGTTTTAGCTTTGTTGGATTTTCACCCAATTAGTTTTAATGTTGGGCATCCTATTGTAGTTACTGAGACAGTTGATCGCTTTTGGCTGTCCAAGTGAGTTGACTCTGTGGTCATCTTCTTCTACTTTGAATAAAATGGCTTTGCTTTTCCTTGAGGTGAAAAAAGATGTCTGTACTAGACCCTCTTTTATAAGTTCAGGCAGTTGAATATTATTGTATTGATTAAATGAGCCATCTCTCTCTCTCTCTCTCTCTCTCTCTCTCTCTCTCTCTCATTTGTGCAATTGATGTTGTCAATAAATAGGTTTTATTTTAGAGTAAAAGTCAAGAGACAATTAATAATTAGTGAAGAATTACAACACATTAGCAGGCAAGGCCTACGTTTTGCATTGCATATCAATATTCTTACTTCTTAAGCTTTGACTTGTTGGATCTTGATAAGTTTCTTCGGTTCAGTTCACTGTTCTTGTTGCTTGTTTCAGGGTTTTGAGTTTTCAATATGGCACAGTGTTTCAGTAATGAAGAACCATAAGACACTCATGATTTTCGGTCCCTCTATCAATGCACTCTTGTTGCTTGCTTGTGCCTGTTCAGTTGCGTGATTGTACCTCGAGATCTATGGTTTTAGAGATTTAATAAGAGCGTGATGTTTGTGGTGTTTAGACAGTATTGGTTTTGGGGACAAAAGCCGGTGACCATCGGTTCTCCGGCTTTACAATCCTGATTTTGGCTGCAACCTCTTAAGCTATGCGTAGCAAGGGTCTGTATATTTTTTAGTCTCTCAACCTGGTGCAAATTTCATACGTATCTCCTTTTCTCCCGGTAGTTCTCTCTCGTCCGCACATTCCTTTTGTGGCTACCTCGCTGGTTCAGTTGTGGATAAAATGAGTTTGGTAGATAGAGCCCAAGGACATGATTCAAATAGCGTTGTCCAATTTACAATTAGTAGTTCATGTAGCTCATTATAGCCCGCCCCCCGGGGGTATAAAATTGTTATTAATTCCATAAAATTGTTCTTAATTAACCTGAAAACTAAATATAGTATGCAAGGATATTTGGAGTTGTGAAGGGGCTCGGGTCCCCCCTTGCACCCCGTTGAGACCGCCCTTAGTTGTGTTGCAATAGGCTGTTCTGTCGGTCATAGGCATCATCCTTTTATTGAAAATATAATTCATCCCCTCATTTGATAGATCTCGGTGCTTCGAACACACTCGGAAAAAACAAATCAATCGAAAATTTGCAACTTAGAAAGAAAATCACGTTTTCCTTCAGTAAATGAGCAGCAAATATGACATCAAAAATACACAGCAGAGTATTTTAGTTTGTTCACTGACTTAATGATGTCCAATCTACTTTGGGTTTTCTTGAGATTGTTTCGTACTTCGAACTCTACAAAGGGAACGATTCAGGGGGTGTTCCACTAACTTAGTTTTTTTGGTTTTTTGGTTTTTTTGAATGTTTTAGTTTTGCAAAAAAACTAACTTGTTCCACTAACTAGTTTTTTGGTTTTTAGTTTTGCAAAAAAACTAACTTGTTCCATTAAACTAGTACTTTTTTTGTATGTTTAGTTTTGCAAAAAAACTAACTTATTCCACTAACTAGTTTTTTGGCCTTTTTGGTTTTTAGTTTTGCAAAAAAACCAAGTGGTTTTTTGTTAGTGGAATGAGAGAGTTTTTTAGTTAAAACAAAATTGTTTTTTTTTTTGGCGGAACGGGGCCTCAAATTATCTTATGAGCGTGGGACGAGGTTCTTATGACCGGCGCAACAGACTAGTGTGCCGGACTCTATCTTGGGTGGGGTGCAAACAAGTCGAGTGCACTTCATTTCCAAAACGAATTAACGAGCCAATTCTATGCAAACAAGATGAATTGTTTCGAGCTGAGCAAAGCTTTAAAATGTTCAAGGTCGACTCTATCACCACATGAGTGAAAGTAATCGAGTTGGGACTAGGCAATCTGAACTGTCGACGAGCCGAGTCTTAAGCAATTTGAGTCGTTTGCAGCGATAGATATACACACTAGTTTGCAGCCATAGATAGATATACATATACATGCGTGTCTATCCCGGGTGAGTGCAATTTTGTTTACCCTCTTCAAACGATGGTAAACATTACCCTCCCTCTTATTTGTTGAAATAGTATAGGTCCCATTATAAAGTGATATCATCATTACCAAATTGGAGGGAGGGTAATGTTCACCCCTTTTTTTGATTGTTAATTACTATAACTATTTGAAGACGAGTAAAAGAGTAAAATTGATGCAATTTACTTATTGACTTTAAACCATGGATAGACTTTAAAAGACGGGAAAAAATATATTTGGACCAACAAACACGGACGGATGGAGTGCGAATACAGAACAATCCTCTGGAATGGGAAAACCTGGCCGGGAACAGGCTCACCCCTGGAGCCAATCACCCTGTCCAAGCCCTAAACAAAAATATACGCGCCAAATTATTGTCGGTTCTGAAAAATCGACAGACGACGACGACGAAGAAGAAATCATCACAGATTTTATCGATACAGAATTTTATATAGGTTGCAAGGGTGCTGCTGGTTATTCATGGCAGGAGCAATCGGATGGTACGGACCTCTGATCGATCTGTCCGAAGCTGCTTCTCACATTGGTGATTACGTTCAGTTACTCGTTTTCGTCCATAGAACTACTCCTGTTCAGGTTTCTCCCCTCTCTTTACCAATCTATACACACACATACACGTACAGAAATAGGCGTTGTCGTGATCGTTAGGGCGAGTGCCAGGTTTGGGGTAGTCCAGGTATGGGGTAGTCCAGGTATGGGGTTCGATTCCCCTTGCGGCAAGTGTGTCCGCGCTAGTTCTCCGGAGGTTTGGGTCACGCAGTCGAGTCCACTAGTGGCCTGGCTGTGGGCGTGACTGGTGCGGCTCTCCGGATTTTTGGGTCACGCAGTTGAGTCCACTAGGCCTGGCTGTGGGGCCCAACGGTAAATAAATTCAAAATCAATACAAAAACTCGATTTCTAGATATTCTATTATGGATTACGATATTTTATCCTATTATGAATGTGAATTATGTAGTATTTAACTTTGTGTTTCTCCATAAAAACTACCATGAAGAATTGAGCGGTTTCTGAGGGCGTGTCAGGATTGTGAGACGGTCCAACTTGGTATAGAGGCCTACGGACCTTTATCTAACTTCTTCAAGTGATTGTGTTCGACCTAAGGATGAGGCAGAATGATGGTTTGTGCTTTGGGTGGATTAAAGGACTTAATAATTTCTCATCCATTGTGAGAAATGAGAGAACAACACTGGATTTCCACTAAATGGAATCCAAGGATATTGAGTAGATTAACAAAGTTGAAGGGAATTATTACATGAAAATGCAAATGATCTAGGCTAGGCTAGGAAAAAAGATCTGAAGCGGGTTGAGGAAAATGGATAGGTACTTTGCTGGAAAGTAATTGAACTGAATTGGTTGTAAGCGCTGGGCTTGATTGGTGTTGGAACCCTAAATAAATATGGTAATTAAATAAAGTTGGCTGGAGCCGATAGAAAGATAAATTGGAAAGAAGCCCCGGGCTTTGTTTGGTGTTGGAACCCTAAATAAACATGGTAACAACATAAAGTTGGCCGGAGCCGAAAGAAGATAGTTGGATAATAGACATGATAGAAAGGTAAATTGGATAGAAGCGCTGGGCTTGTTTGGTGTTGGAACCCTTTCTAAGTCTTGAAAACTTGTATTTAGTCTCCAAGTTGTAAAATATTGGCATTTGGCGCCAATTCCACCCTTGCTTGAAGTGTTGAGGAGTTGCCACATGGCTCTGCTACTTTTCTGCTTTCTTGCCGTGGTGCCATGTGTCCCATGTCTTGCTCCTTTCCCTCCATGTTGGCGGTCATTGGAGGTTATTTACTAACCCACACCCTAGTACCATGCAATATTGAGATCATGGGAAAACACCACTTCCCTTGTTTTATGGGATATGGAGGTAGTGGCTATTTATCCCATATTTTCACATGTGCGTAGAGAGGATAACTAGCGTTGAGCCCGTGCTATGCACAGGTGAGACTACATGAATGCACAATGTATATATATGGCATATTAGGTAGCAGGTGGACTCAAAATTTCAAATCATGCATGCATCAAATATCTAGTAGTATAAGATAATGGTAGCATGTGAACATTAAGCACAATTTATAGTATCCTGATGGTAAAAACTTTAAGTAAACTGAGACTAAGAGATAAATATAAACAATAAATTTGAAGAAAAAACAGCTCAACCGATCACCAAATACACCGATTAAACCGATTTTGGCCCTACAATTCTTATCCATGATTTCGGCCAGTCTTGAAAAGTCTACTGTTTTTTTTTTTAAGTTCATGTATAATGGATATTATATGATGGTGCATGTGGTTGTATATGAACAAACGATCTATTGGGATCCTAACCACTGAACACGATTTATGATGGAGTACAAAAGTCGTTTGTGGTTTCCAGATGCTTTGTTGATCGTTATTAATCTGCCTTTTCCTATTAATATTTTTTTTTTGGTCATCCCTATTTTCTAACATCGAATTTAACCCACATATAAACAACAAACATGTAATAAATAATATGAGATGGAAATAAAGAATAACGTTACACATATATGTAAAATATTAAAAACTCCAGAATGCACACGGACATGTACAATAGAGGAGGAGAGTTGAAGGGATATACGTGTGGTAAGCCATTTTTTTGAAGAAGGATCCGAAGTACCTGTGTCGGTGTAGTTGCAGAGCCGTGGAGTTTTGATCAACTTGTAAGTTGTCGCCTATATCTGCAATTCACTGAATTGTTTTTAATTCTTTGGGTAAATAATTTAGTGAAAATTTTTTAGGCACGAAACTTCTTTCTAAACTCATATTGCTCACCTGAGAATTGAAACCCTAGGAACTTCCCATGGAAGAATTGCTAAATCTGTTCACAGGAAGAATCCACGTGGAATGGAAGAATTGCTAATCTGTTCGTAGGACCACAACAATAAAAGGTCCTTAACCTTATACTGCTTTAAAACAAAATTGCTATTAAAAAAGAGCCTATAAAATTCCAAAACCGATAGAAATTAAATGGAGAAGTGCAAAGAAACCTATGAAATTTAGAAGCATACCTGTGTCGGCGGGCCGGGGTGGCTGTGTTGCAGTGGGCCGGGGTGGCCATTTTGGTCTGCTTTGAAACAAAATTGATATTAAAAAGAGCCTAAAAAATTCCAAAACCGATAGAAATTAAATGGAGAAGTGCAAAGATCGAAACCTATGGAAATTAGAAGCATACCTGTGTTGGCGGGTCGGGGTAGCTGTGTTGCAGCGGGCCGGGGTGGCCGTTTTGGTGTAGCAGCAGTTAGCAGGGTGGTGGCTTTTTGAGTCAGTAGAGGAGTGCTGACAGGTAGGAGGGAGATGGGATGAGATGAGGAAAATGGGGAGTGTAATTACATTGGTTGATATATATGGCTATGTTGGCTGTTTCTTTTCAAAAGAGGAAGAAAGTGGGGACGTGCATGGTTAGGAATCCAAGTAGGAGCAGTTTTTTTCCAAAGAAGGAAAAAAAGTGGGGTTCGGTTGAGGAGGAAAAAAGCGGTGGTTAAGTGGGACGTGGGATTTTGGCTGGAACAAAGGGGGAAAACATGGGTAGTGACGTGGCATTTTGGGGGAAAAAATAATTAGAAATTCCAGGAAATTAGGATTTAGGATTTGGGATTTGGAGTGGTTTGGGAGGGCCAACTACATTGCTGTAGTATATTTAAAGATGGGCCAATTGAGCAAGTCAATTGGCCTTTGAAATTAAAATAATAATAATCGATTAGGCTATTGCCAAATGGATCTGTTATTCTTGAAAAATTCAAATGGGCCTGTTTATATTGAAATTATGATGGTCATTACTTGGTCCAGCCCAATCTCGTCCGAAAACACTTTGATGTGGAAACGTAACAATGGTTTTATTGTCTTCATAAGATTGGCCCTTCTTAATCATATTTTAGATTCTAAAAATTCATCTACCGAGATTCTAGACTAATAATAAAAGAAAGGAAGACAGGTCAAATTAAGGAAAACGGTAAATTTCACTAACCTCCTTTGAGGTTTCTCACATATGAACCTCCGCCAAGGTTTTAAAAATTACACAGACCTCCTTTACTTTCCAAATTATTGTACAGGTTCCCCCATTCCGTCAAGTTGAGACTAACGATGTTAGTTTTTGTTATTAAATGACGTAAATGCCCTTAAATATTAGGTGAATAAAAAAATCAAGTCTTTTCCTTCTTTTTATTGGATTTAAAAACAAAAATAAAATTAAACCAATTACTATAGATGATAGAATTTATGCAATGACTATAACATTGTATACGTTCATAATCATTACTATATTGTATAGAAATTATGGTAATCACTTAAGCTTTTTTTTTTTTTTTTTTTGGGTCACTTGCAAGTATATTATTAAAAGGAAATGAAAATTGTAGGTATCTGATCCATTATATTACAAAAAACTGTGATTTTTCTACAAAATTATTTTGAAAAATAAATTATGTAAAATTCACTCATTCAATTCTTTTTTAAAGCTCTTCCTCTTCTTCTTCTTCTTCTTCTTCTTCTTCTTCTTTCAGAAGCAAAATTAAAACATAATTCTTTGTTTCCAAATTTAATTATGTTTCAACACTAGTGCAATAATAGAGTAGAAAAACTTAAAAGATTAAATGATATACGAGATTGACTTTATTTTGTAAAATCTAATAAAATCGAGCACAAAAGTACTAAAAATAATTGGATTGATTAGTTACATTGATTTCAAGTACATATCGCATGAAAAAATACATATAGGAGACAAAAAATGAGATACATGAAGAAAAAAAATAACTTTATAAAAAGTAATAAATAATGAAATTTAAGATTGTAATAGTGATTACCGAAATTTGAACAAATATAATGAGTTAATTATATTTAACTATAAAAGCTCCAATTAGAAGAAAAATAGAAGAAGACATAGTTGTCATGATATTCAAGGGCAGTCATGATATTCAAGGGTGTTTTAGTCATTTAGTAGTAGAAACTAACGGCGTTAGTGTGAATTTGACGGAATGGGAGAATTTAGACAATAATTTGTAAAGTAAGGGAGGTCACCGTAATTTCTAAAACCTCAGGGGTGGTTCTTGTATTTCTCAGAAACTTCAGGGGAGGTCACTGAAATTTACCGCGAGGAAAATGATTATTAGTACTGCAATATTGGTTCGTGCAGATACATGCTTTTATATATCTGACGCAGTGGAATTCATGATGAAATTTGTGTTTGAGCATATTTATAGACTTATATACACGCGCACCCATGTCTTCCCAGAGAGTAGTGTAGATTTAAACATGAAAGCGAGATTAGCGAGCAAATATGATATCATGCGTGCTCGGAGTTTAATGGCGGTATTCGTATTTTGATGTCTAGCTCTACACGGTTTAAAGTTGACAATTTCGCAACGCGAGCATCATTTTGTCAATTTCTCTCTCTATTAATGTAAATCTGTCACCTGCTCTGTAGAGTTTGATTTTGATTAAATAATGTTCCGGTTTTTGTGTAGTACAAGATGGCGAAAGGTGGAAGAGAAGTCATTAGGACAGACATTCAGGTTGGTGATGATACTCGCCCATTTTTCCATGTATCCATATGGCAAAAACAAATGGGTTCCATGGCTGTTGCTGGTGATATCATCTTGCTGCAAAGTAAGACCCAACTTTTATCCTCCCTTTGAAGTTTTCAGAGCGAGCACTGGTCAATTTATCTTGTTAAAGTACATATTTTCACGATATGTATGTGATTGGGCTCCCTTGTGATTCAACTCTACCCAACTTTGCATCATAGGCATATGAAAGTGATACTTTCAGTTTTTGCTCCCTATTAAAATGTCTTAACTTGTGACATTTTCTTCATACAACAACTTTCCAGTTCCGTAGTGGCACAATAAAGCATATCTGAGTTACATGCCCTTTATGTTAGCCTCACACGACATTTTCCGTTGTGCTGGTTATTCGGTATCCAATTAGCTTTTAGATTGCAACTTAATATTACAATTTGTGCTTCTAAATCAAATAATTTTATTTAGCCATCCTATTCTCTCCGCTACGTTTAATGTTATGTCATTTCAAATAGTAGATGCCAGTGTGACTGATTCTTGTCTGACATGGAGTTGGTATCTTTTTACTTCACACAGATGTCAAGATTACAAGATTTGGAGATTTTGTTGAGGCCAGAACCATCCATTGCTCGTCCCTACAATGTTTAGTCCACCCTTGTGAATCACTTGGTTCGAAGGGTAAATGTTCTTTTCCCTCTTTTTTAAAGTTTGCTTTGTAAATAGACATGGTATTATCTTCCTGTTATGTTGCTTAAAGTTACTTGATGGCTGGAAAGTTCTAATTTCTATAGCCAGATATCAACAAAAAATTATTTTTCTCCTCTAAACTTCATTATTAGATGGTGTATGACACCAATAATCAAAGCTGCCATCGTATGCCTGGGTTTGATTCCTACCACTGCAAGTTGCAATCATTCATTTGACTTTGTGGTTATGTTCATTTTGAATTTCTATCTCCGCTTTTTCGAATTTATGTTTATTTTGAATTTCTATCTCTGCCTTTTCGAATTTATGTTTATTTTAAATTTCTATGTCTGCTTTTTCGAATTTCAAACTTAACTCAATATATGGAGCACCTAAGATATTGTCTTCACTGTTGAGGTCTGGACGGCATCATGGGGGAGTGTCAAGTGGGAGCAAGAACAAAGGAAAAGCTTAGGAAAGTTATTGAATGGGCGCAGCAAGTTGGATCTACTCTTCACAATGTGCAATCTCATGGGCACCAAGTACCTTTTTTTGTCTTGACCTTCTAATTCTTGGCGGGGTGTGCTAAATTTCTCATGCTTGCACGAGATTAGTTAATTGCATGCAGACTGGAGTTGCAAGGTTCATATTTTCTGTTTTAACACGCTAAATTCGTGGAACTAATCAATTATTTCAGTAGATTAGGAGGCCATAGAATAAGAAGGGAAGTCTTACCTATGTGGCAAGACTGGAAAGTCGAACCCTTGTCCTCCAGTCTGCGTGCCAACCAGGAACAATTTTATAGCCAGTTGAGCTAGCTCACTTGGTTAAGTTCATGGAACTAATTACTTCGACGAGTCTATAATTTTTGTCTTTAAAAAAAATTTGCATGGTTTATTGGAATTGTTCAAGCAACTTATCCCATGCATTCAGTTTGACTTGGTTAATTTTGTTTGTGACTATGTCCTGCATCTTAAATTGCTAGATTGTTGATCTAGCTTGGCTTCTTCTGTCTCCCCTTATGTATCGATGTAACTGGTAGATGTACATGAAGGTTTTTGGAAGAAAGGCGCCTGCAACAAAAAATGAGTATATCTTGGAAGAATATGTCTAAACTCTTCAACTGCCTACATTTTGTTGTTCAAAAAAAAAAAAAAAACTGCCTGCCTTCATTTAATGCTGTGTTCCACATATGCAAGTTACATAGCGTGAAATTGCACAATTTTTGTTTTGTACTGCGCTTAGTTGATTACATAATTGAGCATCCTCACACTGTGTGAGAACTGCCAAGACTCAAGAGAATGCATATTATACTGTAATGCCTCTGACTTAAATTACAATAAAGGGCGTTGTGTATAGATTTTGTTGCATGAAAGAACCAATTAATAAGCCAGGTCAATGTTCATGCCTGATCTCCATGTTGGATGTTTACATGTTTGGAGAATTTTCACTGTGTAAAACTTGCGCAGCATAAGGGCCAACAGTCAATTAACTGGAAAGTGCAAGAAGAGAGATGTTCGCAGAACTGCTTCTCTCTTTTAGAAGTGTCACGTCTTACTGATTCCAGTAAGGCTACATTTTATGCCTCAGTTGGCGAAATTTTTCTGCCACTGACCTGGAAGCATCTTCCTGAATCGGAGGAGGAGAGGATGTTCATTGGCAGGAGATTATGCACAATGGGAGATAAATATTTAGCTGAAGATCTTATTTGTAGCGGCTGCCAGCTATGCGGCTCTCCTTTGAATTCTGAGTTGGGGTATGGAGAAGACCAGGTCTGCTTTCAACAGTTTCTTGACCAGCTGTGATCCTTTTAGTTACTGAATAGCATGTCATCTATGTTTGTTTCCAGGTCTACCTGTGACGAAAGCACCACATTCTATTGTCAGAAGAGTGCAAATCATCTCCACATGAGAAGTGTAATATACAGACCCTTCATGGTATGGCGCACTCACAGTCTTGATTTGATCTCTACGAGTCTTTATTGCTTTTGACATGATGAATGTCATGTACTTTACCGAAGAAGCTGACCAGGGCTGCACATTTGGTTGAGTGTTCTGTCTACTCCTTGAAATTTGACTTGGTTGATGAAGTTACTTGAATCATTGTCTTGAAGGATCCAATTAGCATTTAACACTTAGTTAAATACAGGAATATCAAACAGATTCTGGACAGTCCTAGCCTACCAGACTTCATGCTTGCAACACCAAGTTTCTTAAACGAAGTAACCGAATTGAGCTGCAGGTTGTTGGCTTGTAAACCTTGGCTTGTAACCCTATATTGTATCACTATATAATCGCCTCAAGGTTATAAAGTATCCCAAGTAACCACCGAGTTTGTCATAATTTATAGGTTTCACGAAATAGGAAAATGGATCCCCACAATGAGAAAATAGCTGCAGCAGCAATATGGCGTGAAACATTGTATAGAGACAAGCCACGGGCCTGAGAATTTTTAGCTGCAGATGGTGTAGAACAAGTTGTATCACTTCATGGGTAAAAGATCACTGGCATGAGTGTTCTGTAAAAGCTGATAACTTCAGTCCATATAGCAGCGAAGCAATTTTCTGTTTTAATCAATGGTGAAGCATCTGACTTCTTCAACACAACCAAAAATAGCATTGTTTGATCTCTTTTATGCTGACGTGGGTTGGTATCCCAGTGGTAGCGTAGCAAGGTTCTGGATTCAGTGGCGCAGCATCAATACTACTAAGTTAACTTACCTGCTAAAATTCTACCCATGGAAAAACGTAAGCAAAAACCTCTCTTGTGCATCTGAAATGCCAGTTTGGAGATAAAAATTATCGCTTAATTGATCTGTTTAACAACAGGTTACAAAAGGTGACGAATTTCACAAGAAAATTAGATTTTGTTGTCTTTTTAGCAATAGTAAAAACTATGTAGAAAATCAAAAATGAAATTCCACATCCTATGCGAAAGTTTTGCTATATTTACATGGAACACAATGTACAATGTTTCTAACTGCTTGATCGTCTTCTCCTCCTCCTTGTTCTTAAATTGATCTGTTTCTGTGGTGTTAATTTTTTCCTATAACCTTGCAAAGCATAGCTGATTTGTGTCTTTCATTTGCAGTTATACGTATGGGATGACTCGAAATATATTCCACTCCTTGTGAAGAACAAGGCCGCTGAACTCTTGTTTGGAAACATAAAAGCTGAGAGTGTACACTCATGCTATAGAGGTCACGGGCACGGTCAGCCTCATGATCCGTATAACGATCAAAACGCTGATCATTTCGATGCAAAAGGCACTAGTCAGTTGAATGCCGCGGAGGGAGGATTTGCCTCGTTTCTCCATCCTTGTGCACATAAGAGCCTGGGAAAAAATGGGAAAAAGCAATCTGGAATCCCGGATTTCTATTCGATTTGGTTGATATTGCTTAAACTCTTGGTGCAACAGGGGAAGGATAGTCCTCTAAAATTCAAAGTTACAGTCAATGTGGGCAAAGATTGGGATAGGGGGAGGTTTGAAATGGTGTCTGTATCAATGCCATGTTTTTGAGCCCTAAACAATTTTTCACTTATGAGACGGTGAAGTTGTAATTTCACATAAGGAGAAAAAAGAACGCCAGCATTTCTGTTCTGTAGTTGTTTTATTCTTTTTTTGTCTTTGTTAAATTATTTAATAAATATTAATATATCGTGATGAGAAAAATCAAAAGATAGATTAATAGTAAAAAAATTTGAGAACGGCAATACTAAATCACAGAGGCTACCTTTTTATCTTTTCCATCTATACTGATTTTCGTAATCTTTTTGTCAATTATTTTAATTCCTCAAATTGGTAAGGTAAAAGCTTATAGACAACTTATGGAGTATAATACACTAGTCCAAAAAGATCACAAAAACAACCGTTACGCACTAGCCAGGCCAGAGATTATGGGGTATCGAGTGACAAATTGATTTTTCAGTGTAAGAATTACAAGTTGACGTCTTAAAAATGATTTGAACTAAATTAATTATTCTTCAACACAATTTATATTCTTGTTGTTTATTGACTTGTTTAGCTTCTTGTAAATTTTATTGGGATTACATCCACCTTCTTCATGAGAGAAATAAGAAAAATAAAAATCCTATGTCGAAATTTTAAAAAGTTCAGAAAAAAAATAAAAAAAAATTCCATTTTTTCCTTTTTATTGAAATCTTTTAAACTTCTAATCATAATTTTTAATTTTAAAATTTCACTAATTGGACAAATAATGAACTTAAAAATAAAATAAAATAAAATAAAAAATTAAAAACAAATGAAAGAGGTACTCCCTCCGTTCCATATTAATGTTTCACTACGAAAAGTCGTGTCATTTTTCAAATAAAAAAATGAACTACTTCCGTAAATCATTTTTTGAATTTTTTTGCACCGAATTAAAGTACTTGACAAGTACTTTAATTCGGTGCGAAAAAATTCGAAAAATGATACACGAAAGTACTTCATTTTTTGATTTGAAAAAAGGTAATAGAGAAAAAGTAGGGACATTATTTAGGAACGGAGGGAGTACTTTGTTTAAGCTAAACTCGGCTCCATTCGCGGAGATGCTTTTTGCCCATGTTTTCCTCGCAGTTTCCATGGTATGATGTGCTGGATGAAGACTTTTGAGAAGAATTTTTATTGTATCCACAATAGCAGAAGCTGCCCTTTTGTCTTTTTTCATCTATACCGATTTTCTTTAATTTTTTTTTTGTCATTATTTTACTTCCTAAAATTGGAAAGATAAATCTTATAGACAACTTATTATAATACAGTCATACTGGTTATAAAATAAATAAGTGTTCCAAAAGGACCACAAAAACAGCCTTTTTCGCCACGAGCTACATTGGAGAATATAGGGCAATCCATTTTATGGCCGCATAAGAATTACTAAGAGTATGGCGCAAGAATTAGGAGTTGAGGGAGTCTTAAAACTGATTTGAACTAAATCAACTATTTTTTGACAATATTTATATTCTTGCTGTGTATTGACTTTTTAGCCTCTTGTAAATTTTATTTGGATAAAATCCAATTGTCTTCATGAGTGAAGTAAGAAAAATACTGTAAAAAGCATATGTCGAAATCTAAAAAGGTTCAGAAAATACATTAAAAAGAAATCTCCATCTATTTCACGAAAGAAATAAGAAAAATACTGTAAAAAGCATGTGTCGAAATCTTAAAAAGTTCAGAAAATACATTGAAATCTTTTAAACTTCTAAACATAATTTTTAATTTTTATTCACTTACCAGGACCAAAAATTAATGGAAAATTGTAACATACTCTCTCCATATTAAATTGCTTGACATTTTTAGCTAATTAGGCACTATGCTCGCAAAAATTAACGAACTTATATTTTTTAAAAACTTACACCAATTTTTTGCTCATAAGATTTTTAAATTGGTGCAAAAATTAACGGAAAATACATTCGTGCTATTGCAATATTTTTTGTAAGCAAAATGCACAATTTCTCAAAAAAGGTCAAGCATTTTTGGACGACGGATGTAGGAGTACGATCTAAAATGAGGCACGATCTCTGTCTCTTTCTTTTACTACCAAAAATACCAAACTATCCAAATAGGAGGTCAAAAAGAAAAAAAAATAAAAATCCAAGTAGAAAAAGGTTCTGCTCGGGAGTAATTATTCAGTGCCCCTAGGCTTTACCTCGTGGTGTCCCTTCTCCACTAAGGGGTGTTCCACTAACAAAAAACTATTTTTTCTAAAAACCAAGAGATATCATTCTCTCACAATACATCACATAAAAACAGTGAAAAGCCACTTTTTAAAAAAAACCACCTTAGTGGAACACCCCCTAAATACTGTGATTTGATTCAAATTTAAATACGGAGTATTTTGCTTGGGTGGCACCACAGTGTGTGATGAAAATGAAAAGAAGTTGGAATACGACGTGACGATGTTCCAATAGTATTGAATGATTTTTCACCACTCGGAGTCTACTTTCTTTGATTCCTCCTAGGGAGGGGGTATTGTAAATCGATAATGATACGGGTACAGAAAGAAAGGAACCGAAAATGTACCGACCGCCTTCGGGGACCCACTTTTGGGTCCCACACGAGTGATCCGAACCGTTCATTGTTCTTAAAACATTTTTCCGAGGGGCCCCATAAATTTCAGCTCAATCGGACGGTTGGAAGTGCTCGAACCAAAGTCTCACCGTTTGAAGCAAAATTTTGCTGAAATTTTGTGGGGCCTTTCGGAAAAATGTTTTAAGAACAATGAACGGTTCGGATCACTCGTGTGGGATCCAAAAGTGGGTCCCCGAAGGCGGTCGGTACATTTTCTATGCTCCCTGTTCTGTACGGGTAGCACTGTCCATTGTAAATGGAACAGGGATATATTCCCCACCGCAGCGTGTGATGAAAATGAAAAGAAGTTGGAATACGACGTAACGATGTTCCAATAGTATTCAATAATTTTTTCACCATCGGAGTCTACTTTCTTTGATTCCTCCTAGGGAGGGGGTATATCGTTTTTCAATTTTTTTGGCACCAAATTGAAGTACTCCTCGTGTACTTTAATTTGGTGCGAAAAAAAATCGAAAAAACGATGCACGAAACTACTACATTTTTTGATTTAAAATATCATAATTTTAGCACCTGAGTGCTAAAATCTTTTGAAAAACTGAACCTAAATGGTACACGGATATATTCCCCACCACAGCGTGTGATGAAAATGAAAAGAAGTTGGAATACGATGTGACGATTGTCCAATACTATTGAATAATTCTTCACCACTCCGAGTCTACTTTCTTTGATTCCTCCTAGGAGGGGTATTGTAAATGGTACAGGGATATATTGGGGATAGTTTATTCCTGTATTTGGACGCATTTCCTTCAAACCCTAACATCAATCATGTTCATTTCACTCGCAATTCAACGTACCTGGACGCCCTTTGAACTGGGACGCCACTTTTGGGAAAAGGAAAATGCTAAGACCACACAGCTTCCGACCCACTACCCTAAATCTTCTTCAACCCAATACCCTTCCCCTAAATCTCTACAAAAGCTCTTGTCATTTTAGAGGCCGAACCACCACTTGCCCATTGTTCAAGGCAGCCATGTCCACCGTTTCTTCCCAGAAAGAGGCCGTTTTGACCCAGGACCTCCAGCCCTTGCAGGTATGTGAAATTGGTCGATTTCTTGATATACGCTTGATTCATGGTATTATATTGATGGGTTTGCTTCGATTGGGTTCGGCCTTTCTTATGGTTTTGGCTTGATCTTTATGAGTTCTTTTATGCTTGTATTCTTGGGCGTGAGTTGTTACTATGTACATCTGATGCGGCGTATTGAAAAACAAGAACAATGACGAGTTCATACCCACAAATACACTATATAGAGAAAGCTCTATGCTTTCTTACTGTTAGAAACTCAACGAGTCGCCACGAGGCTTACAAGTCAATTTATTATAGAAAAAACGTATACTGTATATCAGAAGAAACGTAATGTATTGGGAAACAAGGGTAAAAAGGATACTAGAGTTAGAAACTAACTATTCTTCTTGATCAAATAAACATTAAAAGTTATCTAAATCAACTCAAATCAACAAACTAAGACTATATTCGACCTATTCATTTTGTTGCATGATTCCTAACAAAATAACTAATATCAAAGATCTGCAATTAAGTATAAAATTTGTTGCCGATAAAAAAAAATTATGTATACTATTTCTATGCGTGAACACTATTTTCTAAAATCCAATTGCCTCAAGATCTTTCACGCAACACTTTTATCTATCGGGCTGTATCGTATCAACATGAAATGTTCTGATATGTGTGGAAGAATCTATCCATGGTTCTGATTCATTCAAAAAATGTTTTCCTTGATTTTTTTTAAACGCTTTGAAGTTTGAACACATTCCCGTATACACATGTCTTTGTAACCGTTCAATGTACACGGCCCTGCGTGCATTGTGTGCAGACCAATGCATGACTTCGAGCACAAATGTGTCCAGATATGTGTCTGTAACACTGTTCATTTTTGTGTGTTCTTTCACTATATTTCTTGAGTGCCTTCTTTTTGCTTTGTGTATCTGAAACTCGTCAAAGGAAGTCTTTATTTTGAGTTGGATGGAAGGAACTATGAGAGGATTTAATTTGGAGTAAACCCTAGAACCCTTTAATACTTAAGCAAGGTCAAATCATTGGAAGTATAGTAAGGGTCAAGAAATCTAGGTTTTTGTTTTAGTTATTTTTTACAAAAACCCAACTGAAAATAATGCGACTAAGGCTCCGTTTGTTTTATAGTAAAGTAATTTCCTTTGTTTGGTTGTCTAAATTAGGGGTAAAACATTTTACCGTGTAAAATCTTTTCTGGAAATGGATGTAAAATGACTTACTCGCAAATCTTTTGGTTGCCATTTTATACAATGTGCTCTCTCCTTCCTTTACCCGATTACCTCTCAAATTGTCGTTCGCTGAATCCAAATAGGAATATCCCGCCGCCGCCGCCCCCCCCCCCCCCCCCCAAGTTCCCCTTTTTCGCTATCTTCGGCAAATTTCAATATTACCCCATAAGGTTTTCCATAGTTATGGATATCGCCTATTGCCTTCACATATGAGAAATGACAATGAACAATTATACAGTAGTTGCTTGCAATAGTTTATATTTAACTCCTAGTTTCCATTGCCCAATGATGTGGGATCGAGTCCTCGCAATCTCACCAAGTTAGGATCGCAACGTCCTCGTTGCGCTATGGGGTCCAACAACTTGCTCCCACCAGCTATGTGAGACAAGTACCCACTTAAGCACATGAAGCTCCTCAAGCTCGTCACATGTGGGACTAGCCCAAGCACAACAAACACCTCAAGCTCATCTCTTGTTGGGCCCACCCAAGCACGTCTCCTCAAGGGACCCGTTTCTGCTTGGTGTAAGCTTTGATACCCCCCTCTAACGACCTTTGCCGGTTGAACTACTAGCCCTTAGCCTAACCACGTGGCTCAAAAGTTTTTTTTTTTAATTTTATTTTATTTTTAATCGAACGTGGCTCAAAGTTAATTCGAGTTATACAGTAGCGCATTTATTTTTGGCTTCTATTTCCCATTGCCCACCGATGTGGGATTGGGTCCTCACTATCTCCCCCAGTTAGGATCGCAACGTCCTTGTTGTTGGTCCAACAATTTGCACCCACCAAGCGATATGAGATAAGTACCCACTTAAGCACATCAACCAGTCAAGCTCCTCAAGCTTGTCACATATGGGACTCGCCGGTGTGATTGACCGATACCTCAAACCGACAGTTGTCTGTCCAAACATGTGATGAAATGAGCCAATAGTGATTTATATCTAAAATTCACCCTTTTTGATTATCAGAATTAATAAAAACTATCTACTCAACTTATTTGGCATCAATATGATTTTTTCCCATTGGAAGAACTGTTGTGATAAAACAAAGTTAAACTTATTAACATAGCTTTACTTTTTAGTCGTTGAAAGAACTGTGTTGGCCAGAAAGGACAAATTTATTACATTTGTGTCCAAAAGAATTGAGGATTGAGAGCTTTTTATCATTTATTTTATTTAAAAAAAAAGGTGAATTTGTCAATATAAGCCACTTTTGGATAGTTCCATCACGTGTTTGCTGAACAATTGTTGGTTGGGTGTTGGTGAAATGGACATTGAAAGCACAATGGGTTCATTGTCATTCTTGATACGTGAAGGGGGTATCCGTTATTAAAGAAAGACTCAAGGGGTGTAGGTGAAATTTACCCTATATTTATATTTCTGTTACATTAATAAATGCAGAGGGCTAACTCGTGAAAACCGTACATTACGGGTCTACCCGTAAAGCTTCGATAGTGGGCCAAATCATTTTCAACCATCAACCAAACATTGGAAAGCAACAATGAACAATTTTATTTTTTGCAAGATCATTTTAAATGAAAAAATATAACGTTGAAAAATGTTTTACATTGAAATAAACGGAGCCCAAATCTTGGCTGTATATGAAGGAAAAGGACGTCTGTGAAAGAGAGGTAGGGCTCACGATTTGTGTACTATTGTTCTCCTTCGCGATTGAACTATTGTAGAATCTATAACTTGCATTTTGTTGCTCATATGTGCTTGTCAAAAATTAGGTGCACGGTTGTGATTACCATTGTTTTTGAGGAGCTAGGTGGTGGGTTTTGGGCTTGGTGTTTGGCAGACGTGCCCTTTAGTAGGAAGGGATACAAAGGTTCTTTAGCGCCTTATGTGAGTTGAGTGGGTGTCACCTGTTGGGCTTTCTGTTTCTAGAATTTGCTAGCAACTAGTTAATTATGTTTGGTCTACACTGCGCGTACACCTGCATTCCAAAACAGTGAATTTAGGATCCAAAGCGATCCCACGATTTTTCCTCTTTGTTTCATTAATATTTTCCCTCAGAAAGATGATGTAACCTGGAATTTCCAAGCCACACAAAACTGAAAGGAGAACACTAACAGATAATTTAAACATAAACTGGATAGGGGAAGAAGGAAACATGGAGCTGCAGCCCCAAACAAACACTATGGTTTCTCACATCTTGGCCTCCTTCCAAATGATGAACATAAATCTTATTTATAGACCCTTCAAACCCTAAAGTGTGAAATTACCAAAATGACAGCTACTGCTGAACTCAAATGGCAAATCAGCTATCATACCTTGTCTTGGACATCATGTTTCATTAATAGAAGTATAAATTGTAAAGAAGCAAAAGTTGGAGGGTTAATAGGACAAATATAAAAGAAGATATGTCAAAATGCTTCTGGATATATACATTTACATCAATTTTCAGAAAAAATACTGCTCAATTTTTTGAATGCTTCTCGTTTTAAATAAATACAGTCGTGTATTGTAACCCCTTGAAGTCCACCTTCACTGTACTGCAATTTTGGGCATGTGATATATTGCGTTCCCGTTCCCATTTCTTGTGTCGGATCAATCTTTGTTTTAGGTATCATAGGTTGGGCTAGACCTTTGCTTTGTGGTGGAAATGGGTGTTTGGAAGAAGATCGATTCTCTGGAGGGGGAGATCAAGACCAGTGTGCGTGGGAATTTGCAAGCCAGCCGGCTATGTGGGTGGGTGAGTTGCAAACTTGCAAGGGTTGTTGTTAATATGGGGCCTGGGCCATGAGGGTTGTTGTGTTGTGAGGTAGGAGGGGGAGGAGTTTGGGGACACCATTTTCGGGCAGAGGGTTTTGTGGGCATTGCAGGTGGCTTGAATGTAGTTTGTTTTCTAGTAGAAAAAGTGAGGAACCATTGGTTGAGAACGGCCGTGAGTTGCCTTTTAACATTTATTGACGAGTTCGAGTTAGCGTACTTGTGTTGCAAGGAGTTTTCTAGCTTCGTGGTGGTGTGTTTTGTTGTTGTCCTTGTTGGAGTTATTGTGATGCTTAACATTGTTGGCGGAAATTTGTTGTGAGAAAAAAAATCAATTGTTGACGGAAGATGATAAAGTTTACGTTCTTAACGAGAAACCATCCCAACCACTCGCCTCATTGGATGCATGGCTGCAATGTAAACCAATAGCATGTGCGCCACACCAGAAGGCAAAAACTCTAGCCACAACTCAAGGATATACGGTTTATGTTGCGAGACTTCACAATCTTGGATGATATGTTGACTTCTGCTCGTCAACCTCTCATATTTGTAGTATGCTCCAAGATGGTTTGTCATCTGGTTGCCTAGTGTTTTTTTAACACCATTGCCTAGCGTTTGATGAGCCTTATTATCTTTGAAATGGTCTAGTTCAAATAAAAAAAAAAGAAAAAAACCCTGAAATGTTGCATCTATATTAAGTACCCTCTTGGAATCTTCTCTACTTAGGTGGATTTGATGTGAGGTTTAAGAACCGCTTTGTGGCTTGGTTGGTACTTACTACTTTAGTCTTTCAGTTGGGTCCTCTTTATTAAAAACTAGATTTTGGGCACAAGCGATGCTTGTGTAAGTGATCGGAAAAGATCTGCTGTTAATTAACCTTTCATTATCGATATACCTTTTTTATCCACAAAAATCCTAGTCTGTTCTATCTTAAAATAAAGGGGGAATTGGGGTGAGATTTGAATCCTTGCCAAGAGAAGTTCCCAATTTCTGCCCGACTAACTCAGGAGGCAACTTCATTATCGAACAATGCAAGTACATAAAAATGTGAGGACATAACACAGAAAAATTGCAATAAAGGTCAATATAATTTAGTGCAAATTAGAAATTGAATGTAACAGAACAAACCATGCATTATGATATTTGGAATTTTGTCATAAACCTGATGGCCTATGAATAAACTCGTATAGTCGTATGGCATCAATAATTTTGGCAAATACAACAAAAACTTTGGCAAATATTCTAAGACTAAAATTATGAAGTTTGTAAAAGTTAAATTTGAATTTCACTGACCCTATAACAACACAAAAGTAAAGAAGAAACTGACCAAAAAGAACAAGAAGAATCTGAGTAAAGACTTGGAAATACGATTACCAAGATTTAAGATTGAAAAGTTGTCTCCTTAACCAAGTTGCCTTCCTTCGACAATTGGTACACGATCTCTTCATTAATCCTCAAAAGAGGAAGAAAATGACATTTTATTATTGTGGAATATATATTTATAAACTGCAATTGAGAAAATAGGAAATGGGATTGAATGTCTTACTTGTTCAATTTATAAGTGGATGTATGAAGGGGTTAGGTAGCAGTGGAGTTTTAGGAATTTGCTGTATGGAAGGGGCAGATAAATGTTCCAGAGTTGCGTAACGGCTGGAAGTTTTTTCTTTATCTGATAACTTCTGGGAAGAGCAAAATGTGAGCTAGCGTCGAAGACCAATTGGTTCTCTTCCTTTATAGGTTAGAATGGATTTCTAATTTCTACGTGGAGAGCTGTTCATTAAGTATATAGTTCGTAGTGTTGAAGTGCTAACATTCAACTCATCTAATGCTTAAGCTGTTAGGAGAAGTTATTGAAAAATCAGGGTTCCCTAATAGCTGTAAAAACCCTAACAGTATGAATGCGAATTACTAGTTAATACTACCAGCAGAAATTCACGCAAGCAGTCAAATCCCACAACACAGAGATATACATGGAAACCCCACATGGGTAAAAAACCACGGGAATGAATCAAAATCACTATACTCATTGTGCAGTTACAGATATACCTATCCAAACGATGTAAATCCTCACAAAGTTCTAAGTATCACCTGCCGAGTCACACGTACACCGCACCTAGTGATCTTGATCGCCAACGCCTTGAATCGCACAAGCCTTCCTTGGATACTTTCGGAGTCCCACCAAAAGTATTCCCTAGAAATCACTTCTAGATTGTAGAGAACTTCTTGGAGATGAACATGTAGTTGTACGATTGTTCGTTTGTGTTGAGACTCCAAGGTTATCACTCAAAAGATCAAGAAACTTCTCTCTCTCTTCTTCCAAAAAGTGCGGCTGCTATAGGTTATGAGAGATAATGAAAAAACCCTAGCACATCGGTATTTATAGATAGCTGTCCGCGCCCAACTTGCTCGACAGGTTGCTCGAGCAAGGCCTGAAGTTATTCTTGGCAGAAGAGTTGCTGGAACTTGGTCCTTACAGTTATAAATATCACTCACCAAATTACTTGTGGTTGAACTCTTCCCTATAGGCAGGAGAATTACCTTGAGTATTAGATTTGTAAGTACTGTTTAGATTGCGAAGTTTGAGTACTGGAACTTGCCCCTGCCTTGGCGATCATGGCCCATGAATTTCAGCTTTGAGGAAATGTGGAAATAATGGATTAAGCTCTAATAATGTATAACCTATACTCGTAATTGGAAAGACCAATAGGCATGTACCACCAAGCGTAATCGCACAAGCAAGCTAGAGTACACACATAAACAATTGGGTAGAACAAATTCACACTGAGCTCTAATAATGTATAACCTATACTCGTAAGTGGAAAGACCAATAGGCATGTACCACCAAGCGTAATCGCACAAGCAAGCTAGAGTACACACAAACAATTGGGTAGAACAAATTCACACTGAGACTTGACCTCATTGCCTTTTTGAACCAAAGGCTTTGATAACATGTTGAGATGTTGGATATTAACATGGTATCAGAGCCTTGGTTCAAAGAATTGATGGGTTCAAGCCACAAGATATTGTTTGTTCTGTTGTACTCGCCATATTTCTGCACCTTACAGTATATTTGTTCACACGTTCTTCTGCACTCTGTTAGCCGCGTGTGAGATTCATCCGGGAGGGAAGGGTGGATTGGCGGTTAATCCTAGATAGCTTAATATACGAGAGTTTTGAATTTGAGACCTTTCGTTATCAACAATCTCGTTCCATGTTAAGTTAGCATCAGTTTAAGGGGGTATCAAAGCTTAGGTTGCTAGAGTTATCATATTCAAGTCTCGGCATTGGCCCTAATTCACAGGTAGCATATCTATGTTAGTCAGAGGGGTGAAGAGATGAGAATTTACCTCACTGCTGCCAAACCCCCCACGGCCGATCCCTGTGAATAGAGAATGGGAAATAGAGTGGAAGAGGATGGGTTAATGGCCCGACAAAGTGGGCATATACGTTCCTGAGTGTAATCGCACAAGTTTTTTGAACAGAAGTACAACGAATTCACACAGAGAGACTTGAACTCAAGACTTTTTAGAATCAATGGCTCTGATACCATGTTAACATTACCTTAAGGCCTCGTTTGTTTGGCCGGAGATAAATGGATGGGATATGAAATCCCATGGGATATGGGTGGGATATGAAATCCTTGGGATATTGCTCAGGATATTAATGGATGGGAAAAATTCATATCCGGTGTTTGTGTTCGACGGGATAGTGCTCGGGATATCCGGTTTTTGCACTACAAAATCCAAATCCCATCCAAATCCCACCCCCCCCCATGGGATTTTTATATCCCGTACGGATGGGGATATAAAATCCCATCCCACCCCATATCCCATCCCAAATAATGTTACCAAACACAAGATTTTGGGACCCACGTCCAAATCCAAATCCCATCCCACCCCAAATCCTCCCTAACAAACAAGGCCTAACAGTTAACACGGTCTCTGAGCTTTGGTTCAAAAAGTTATAGTTCAAGCCTCGCAATATTGGTTTTGTCGTGATATCGTTGGACTTTGTAGTGTGTTGGTGCACACTGTTTTCCACCATGTGTTGTGTGGGAAACAATAGTCGTTTGCGGGCAGGGTTTGTTTACTAATAGATAGCTTGATAATTGATCTAGATGGTATTGCTCATGTTCGAACAAGGTAAAAGATTTTTGTGCAATTGTTGGGTAACAAAACTTGTGTGCCCATGTACTCTCTAAACAGAATGGGTACAAATTCATGTGGACATACCTGATCTCAAGACTTCTCGACATCAAGGCTATGAGATCATGTTGATAATAATTCAACATGGTATGAAAGCTTAGGTTGCAAGAGTTATTGGATTCAAGTCTCTGCATTGGCCATATTTCACAAGAACATAGGTACTTGTGGGGAAGGGTTAAGGATCTGACCGGAGTGAGATCGCGAATTCACCCGGAGAAATTTGAACTCAAGACCTTTTAGAATCAGTGGTGTGATACCAGGACCCAGTTGCGCTGCTAACGTTGATTTAGCATTGTACTAGTGCTGGCCTCAAGTGTTTCTAGGATGAAGTCTCGTGATATTATTGTATTCCATAGACATTGTTTTGCAGTTTGCAGTATATGTATTGGTGCATCCTTTCATTACTATGGGCTATCATTAGAATGCTAGTACAAAGCTCGTGCTCAACTTGTACTTGATAAGATTGATATGAGACCCACTCCGACCTTATCATGTTTGTGTGAAATCATTTGCCTATTTTGTTTCTTTTCCTCAAACTTTACCTTCGCTATTTCATGCTCCTACTTGTTGGTTGTGGTTGCCAAAGTGAGAGCTGACTTGAGGTTCACTTTTCTTCCCTTGGCACTTTTGGCCTGAAACAGCAAGTGTTTCAAGGACCTCTGACCTTAGTCAGACTCCTTGGGGTAATTTATTGAGGTTGAGCATTGAGGTTTGTGTGGATTGTTTAGGTCTAGCATTGAGTTTCTGATTGAGGGCAAATCAAACCAATCTAAACCAAGAATTTGGACTTTGGAGATACAGCGTAAAGACTATACTAAATCAAGTTGCATCTCTAATGATACGAAGTAGCAATAAGCCATGTAACACCTCTAACTGAATGCTATGGCCTGCCTCATTTTCCGTTTGAGCTTCAAGAACTTTACGGCATATTACTGGTTTAGTACAACCACTTTCCTTGTTCGTTGAATGCTTTTAACCGGAATCACTTTCCACCTTGATTATGTTACTGGTTTAGTACAACCACTTTCCTTGTTCGTTGAATGCTTTTACCCAGAATCACTTTCCACCTTGATTTTTTAAACTCTCATCGGCGCATGATTATGAAGTCCGAATCCTTGTTTCTAACATGGACATAAATACAGCTTACATCCTTTGTATTGTGGATATGATGACGTGGAGAAATCCTGAAAACGTAAGACATGGAAGTGGTTGTCGTATACATAGATCTCTCATATCTATGGTTGATACATTGAACTTTTATCTGAACTCTGAAGATTTTGTTGGAAGATAAAGCTTTGTTAAGTTCATTTAGAGGACCATATTGTGTGATTGCTAGTCGTCACGTGATATCTTGACCCAGTTCCTGTCTTTGTCGATAAGCGACCATTTCGTGCGGGCTTTTGTTTGATATGGTGTAGTTAAGAAGAGGAAGGAGAACTTAGGCGACGTGTCACAAAAATGTTAAAATTAATATTTTCATTTTTGCCTTTCATATTAAGGAAATGTGGACAATGTACGTGCCTCATAGTGTCCAGTTTCCACAAGATGGTGTTGTCTTATGCCATATGGAAATTGACTTTTCATGTCTATAAACTGTCCATGGTTCTAAATCTGCAAGTGTTCAATATTTTGGGCTTTTGAAGTGGGTTCAATGCTTCAACTCTGTGATAGCGACTGCAATTGTTGAATGCCAGGTTGGAGATATTGATACTTGAGCAATTAACACGTGCAATTCCTTTTCAGGTTGCGAAGCGATTGGAGAAGTTCAAAACTACGATCTTTACGCAGATGAGTATGCTTGCCATCAAGCACGGAGCAATAAACCTTGGACAGGGGTTCCCCAACTTTGATGGTCCAGAATTTGTCAAAGAAGCAGCCATTGAAGCCATTAAAAGTGGGAAAAACCAATATGCTCGTGGATATGGAGTCCCTGACCTCAACTCTGCTATTGTTGCAAGGTTCCAGAAAGATACTGGACTTGTGGTGGACCCTGAAAAAGAAGTAACTGTCACCTCAGGGTGCACAGAAGCAATCGCTGCAACTATGTTAGGCTTGATAAATCCCGGAGATGAAGTGATCCTATTTGCCCCGTTCTATGATTCTTATGAAGCCACTCTTTCTATGGCTGGTGCCAATGTCAAATGCATCACCTTACGGCCTCCAGATTTTTCTGTACCCCTCGATGAGCTAAAGTCCACAATCTCAAAAAATACTCGTGCAATTCTTATAAATACCCCTCATAATCCCACGGGCAAAATGTTCACCAGGGAGGAACTCAACACAATCGCATCTCTTTGCATTGAGAATGATGTGTTGGTTTTCACTGATGAAGTTTATGACAAGTTGGCTTTTGAAATGGATCACATTTCCATGGCTTCTCTTCCAGGAATGTACAGCCGGACTGTCACTATGAATTCATTGGGAAAGACATTCTCCTTAACGGGGTGGAAGATTGGGTGGGCCATAGCTCCCCCACACCTGACTTGGGGGGTGCGCCAAGCACATTCGTTCCTCACTTTTGCTACCTCTACTCCTATGCAATATGCGGCTGCAGTAGCTCTTAGAGCCCCCGAGTCTTACTATGAGGAGCTAAAGAGAGATTACTCAGCAAAGAAGGCTATTTTGGTGGACGGGTTGAAGGCTGTTGGTTTCAAGGTGTACCCATCAAGCGGGACCTACTTTGTGGTGGTAGATCACACCCCATTTGGACTGGAAAATGATGTTGCATTTTGTGAGTACCTGATCAAGGAAGTTGGAGTGGTTGCAATTCCAACAAGCGTATTTTACCTTAACCCAGAAGAAGGAAAAAATCTTGTGAGGTTTACCTTCTGCAAAGATGAGGGGACGCTAAGGAGTGCGGTTGAAAGGATGAAAGAGAAGCTATTGAGAGGCGTTGATAAGTAGTCCTCCGACATTGTGTTCACTGCAGTTAATAATTGGGGATTAGAGGTTATTCTTCTTCTTCTTCTTCTTCAAAGAGTGAGTTGATGAATCATTGAATATATTGAATTGGCTAGCTATTTTCCTGGAAATCGTGATATTCATTGGACAGTTGGGACTGTCGCCTACTTCGCAGATAGAGTTTTGTTGCAGGACCTTTTCTTTTCCGGGAGATATCTAAGTTTTTTTTTTTGGATCTAAAAAATTCAGTCCAATGCAGTCCAACAAGCTCATTTAGCGAACCAAGCTCTGGCTTCTTTTGTCCCATTCCTGGTTACAAGAGCGAGGCGAGTTTTTGGAGACGTATACATGGTACACTCTCAAGCTTATGTTAACATCCTAAAGATGTCTTGAGACTAGTTTATTTATGTAATGTTCTGTCTGTATCCGGTTAGCGGATCCGAGGACCCTGTAGTGCCCCAAAGCAGTACAAAGTGCTAGTCCCGAATCACGACCGTCCGTTCGGCAAGTGGCAGACTACTGGAAGCATTATTTGACCTCATGGCGATAAAAGATCTTGTTATTTATATGCAAATACTGGTTTCGTTTTACTTTCTCCTGGTCGTCGTTTTACATCCTAAGATGTTATTTATATGCAAAGATCTCACTTCGTTTCGTTCTGCTTTTACTTTTACTTATGTATCCTCGAGCTTGCACCAAAAGATCTTGCAGAGATATTTACTCGGCATCAAAAAAAAGATCCTGCAGAGATGTCTATATATGGTAATATTCCATATATGGTAATATTCAGCAAAACCAAGAAGTAATTATATTGCAGGGATGTCTATATATAATATTCCAATAATTATCTTGCAGAGATATTTACCCGGAACCAAAAAAAAGATCCTGCAAAGCTGTCTATATATGGTAATATTCCATATATGGTCTATCTATATATAATATTGAGCAAAACCAATAATTATCTTGCAGAGATGTCTATCTATATATACTCCAATATTCAGCAAAACCAATAATTATCTTGCAGAGATGTCTTTATATAAATATCCACCAAAACAAATAATTATAACCTCTTTAGTCTGCACCAATCATAGCAAAGCAAATTGGTGCAGACTAAGTGGTTTTGCAAAAAAACTAAGTGGTTTTTTGTTAGTGGGATGAGAGAGTTTTTGAGTTAAAACAAAACTGTTTTTTTTTTAGCGGAACGGGGCCATATTTGAATAGATTTTTTGGACCTTAGATATGATGTGAGGTTATAAACATGAGCCACCTTTGTAATTTTGGATTTCCCTACAAGCATTAGTGACTCAAAGCATGTATTTTATAGATGGATAATACTCGTAAGGTCAGTTCACAAGGAGTTTTGTTCCGATTTTAACTAGATTTTTTGTTAAAAGACTGAAATTGGTCTTCCGAAAAAAAGTTAATGTGGGTCTGAGCTGGTCCGTACACTTGGCCTATAAAAAAATTAGTTGTCATTATCTCTTATAATAACATCATTGTGGTCCTCCCCCTTACATTCATTTCAATTAAATGGAATTTGCATCTTTTTTTTTTTTTTTTTTCTTTTTTCTGGATCATCAATTTGCATATATTAGTTAAATTTGCATCGAAGCAGTTCAGATAGTAGGGCAGGTTGAGCCCAAAGCAGTCTGTGGCCAGCTCAAATTTTGGTTTATGCCTAGTGGGTTTTGCAGCAAGTAGGCCAGAAAGCTTTGGCCTCAATTCTGTTATGTAGGAGTCGAGAAAAACTTGCATGCCGAATGGGTATCACCACGTGGTATCCGTCGGCACATCCAAATCGTCCAAATGTGTTTTGAATGATCCAGATTGAAGAGAGGCATTTTTGTATTAGGTACAAAATTTACCCCAATAAATGTGGGCTGTCCAAAATACGTTTGGATGGCTCGGATGTGCCGACGGCACACAAAATTTTCTTGTTGGAGTCACACATCTCAATTTCTACAATTGCAGGTATAAACAAATAAATGATTAAATCAATTTATTTATTTATTTATTTATTTATTTTTTTGTTAAAAAAGGATCATTTCATTTTTATAACTTCAACTGTCTTTTCTTTTCTTTTCTCCGTGTCTCGTCTCTGTCCTATTTTTCTTTTCTGTTTTTGACGGGGGCAACGTTTTGAGACTGTATGTGTACTTGACTTAGGTTTTATTATTTCTAGTAATTGATTTTCACCTCCTCAAATTGATATCCACACACATTTTTTTGGTCTTATAGTGAAACTTTTACACAATTTTTTTTTCTTTCTAAAAGACAAAAAAAGGAGTGGATATTAATTTGGAGGGTGTGGAAATCACTCCCCTAACTTCTTAGTGAAAAGGGAATTAGCAGAAACCGTTAATACAACCAAGGCTAGCTCAAGGCGGTAATTTGAAATAGGCTTTTTCGGATATGTTAATATATATTTTAAATTATTTTTCTAGCTTTTTTTTTTATCGGTAAACAAAATTTTATTAAAGAATCTCGAAAACAGGTACATCAAGAAGGAGAAAATCAAACCAAAAGTTGGAAAGCCTAATGGGCAGAGCACAAACACTCTTGGACCTAAAATGTCTTGATAAAACAATGAAAATACTCCAAGACCAACAAAAACCAGATAAACAATAAAGCACATAAAAACCTAGCCCAAACAAGTGGGTAAAGCACAACCCTAAGAAAAACCCAAAACCTAACCCTAAAGCAATGTGCAAATCATCCACCACCTCCATCACCGTAGCAGCTAACAACCACCACCATCTGAAACCACCGATCCACCTCCGGATAACCCAAGAGAAGCAGTGCTGACGAACAAACAAGTCAAGCTGTCTCGGATGCTCCCTGAGCAGTTAAGCAATAACTACGGCACCCACTGGTAACCGTAGCGGGAGATACACCTCTTGCCGTTAAGCCGAAACCGGAGATCCCAACAAAAATCCAGAGATGCGCTTGGAGGCAAGGACCGAGAGTCCATGGCAAAGAAGAGTAGTAGACCCACACGACAATAGGGTCAGGGGGTTGGAAAAAATAGATTTGAGAAGGAAAGAGACGAGAAAAAGAAAGCCTCACCACTTGCCGTTCTCGTCGACAACCAATAGCCCCTTGAAGAGCCGCTTATCAATTGGTAAAGCGACTCAAGGACACCCGGAAGTAAGAACCATGACCCTGCTGCCCATCTGTTACACTATTTTCTAGCTTTTTTAGAAGCAAGATCATTAATTAATCCTTTTATTTCTACACTATCTGTTACAGAGTAAAATGTAACTAATCTTTTTTCCCCCTACAGCCAATAATTTCTTTTGTCTTCACAAATTCGAAATCCAAAATAAGATTACATGAGAAGAAAATATTGGTCCACTGGCACCTAAGGCCTCAAATAAACTTTAGTGTTTTTTTTTGGAATTGATATTGCCACTCCCTTTTTTCTCTATTGGCACTCCTTTTTTTTTTCCCTCTATATGCAAAGTGCGAGAGTAAGTTAACCTAATAAAAAAAAAAAAGAGAGTGTAAGACGAAAAAAAGAGAGTGCCAATAACACTTTCCTTTTTTTTTTTTTGGCAAGAAGATATTCTTCATCTCATAGCCTAAGGTACATGAATGTTAGAACTTCAAACATATGCCTTTTTATTAAAAGGGGAAGTCTACCCACGCTCTCACCTATACAATCAAACTTACAACTGATTTGTCACATTAGCATTTGGGAACCATCACTTACATAATTGAAGACGTTAACTTTGTAGAACATGTTAAAAATTTTAACAAAGCCAAAATTTATGCTTATTAGATGTCAATAAATACACGACTAGAACACACATTTATTATGAAAAAATCTAATTCATAAAGAAGATAAATGTGTTTCAATCATGCATTTATCCTTAGAGTGAATATTCCCAATCACTAAAATGATGAAGACCAGAAACTAATGTAGTAGGAAATTGATTGTAACTTTGTGAGTTTGGTTACAAAAGTGGGAGCGTGAGAGTAGACTTTTCCTTGATTAAAAAGGTTCCTTTCTATTCTAAATATGAAATATTGTTAAATCATTAATTTCAAAGTCGTCATAAAGGTATGGCAGTGGCCTATGAAAAGCTAAAAAGTGAAAAAAGAAAGGTATCTCAATTATCAATTAAGTTGTGGCTGAAGCCAATTCACAGCCATGCAAGCACAGTTCAGATAAAAAGCCTTGATGGGTCAATTGGAGTTACCAAACAAAGCATTGCATTCTCTCTCACACACACAGCCATAGTTGGCCTGGTCCATGGCAAACTTTTCTTGTGTTGCTTGCGAGTCATGGAAAATGGGGATTTCATTTAATACAGAGACCCCACCCTACCACCCAAAAAACCTCCTTTTCTTCTGTCTCCTCACTATGACTTATCTCATGTACACACTAACTACTACTGATGAAGTATGGATGTGGATATGGTATTTGTCAAACTGCATGCTACCCATCTTGAATTTGATTGATTTATAGAGTATATCCACCAATTATTCTTAACGATGTACTAAATTACGAATCTGAGACCGTAGGAGACCTTTGTCAAGGGACCAGCGTATTAGAGCTAATAGTTACATGAAATATCTTATGAGAATTATTCGGGGTGAAACGTTTTCCTGTCACATTATCAATCATGATATTGGAAGTTTCTCAAAACTTTAGAGCTCATATCACCATTCTTACTAACTACTCAATGCCCCCACATAATTAGCAAATCAATGTGAACTAATTTTGCCAATTACGAAATATGAAAACCTTTTTGTTCAAGGGATTATTACCTCTAGGTCTAGAAAAGAGATGTCTAATTACCAATAACGTAAGTCATTTTTTTTAATTACCACTAAGGTAAGTCACTCTTTTTTGGAGTTTAGATTTAGGGTGCACTTTCCTATTATAGGGTTTTAGTGGTTTAGGTACTTTCATAGAGTACCCTAGGATTTTAGGCACTTTCATAGGGTACCCTAGTCGTAGGGTACCCTTGTCATAGGGGTACCCTAGAGTTTAGGTTTAGGGTGCACTTTCCTATTATAGGGTTTTAGTAGTTTAGGTACTTTCATAGAACACCCTAAGATTTTAGGCACTTTCATGCGGTACCCTAGTCGTAGGATACCCTAGGATTTTAGACACTTTCATAGGGTACCGTACTAGGGATTTTAGACACTTTCATAGGGTACCGTAGTCGTAGGGTACCCTAGGATTTTAGGCACTTTTATAGGGTACCCTAGTCGTAGGGTACCCTAGGATTTTAGGCACTTTCATAGGGTACCCAAGTCGTAGGGTACCCTAGGATTTTAGGCACTTTTATAGGGTACCCTAGTCGTAGGGTACCCTAGGATTTTAGGCACTTTCATAGGGTACCCAAGTCGTAGGGTACCCTAGTCATAAGGGTACCCTAGTTGTAGGGTACCCTAGAGTTTAGGTTTAGGGTGCACTTTTCTATTATAGGGTTTAGTGGTTTAGGCACTTTCATAGGGTACCCAAGGATTTTAGGCACTTTCATAGGGTACCCTATGATTTAGGCATTTTTATACAGGTTGGGGAGTTGATAGGAATTTTTCAGAGTTGGGCTTGACCTGATGGTAATTATGGGATCCAAGGGTGACCTAATGGTAAATGTCCCTTTGTTCAAACTAATATATTAAGTAGGATCAAATGAGGAAAAAATTATTTTAAAACGCATGGACGATGTTGAGCAATTTTTGAGCAAGCATAGAGGTGGGTTTAATTGACATGAATATAGTTTTTTTTTTAATTGAGAGAGAAAATTCCATTAATCATAACAATACAAAAATGAAATCGATACAGTAAGAAAAAGAAAAAAAATGAGAAAGCCTCGGAAAGTGCATAATACTTTCTTACTACTATTACTCGCAAATTCTTAACCTATCTCCCAGATTTATGATGATTTTTTTCAAGGAAAGAAAAAAAAAATGTAGTTAGCAAAGAGCTAACACTACTACTACCGAATGCCGTTGCTTCCACCTAAGGCTCTATTTGGTTGTTGAGGAAAGAAATGGAATGGAAAGGAAAATTAAAATTTTTACCTTCCCTGGTTGGTTGTTGATGTAGGGAGAGAGGGAAAAGGGGAGGAAAAAGAGAGGAAAATTCCAGATCTGGTGAAGAAAAAGAAAAAAAAAAGAAAAAGAAGCTTGCTGACATGCCTTTGCTGTCATTTAAATGTTCATTTTTGGGGTGGTTTATAGATTCCTACTCTCTGGTGTGTATAAGCAGTAAAATTTAAGTTTAAAAATTAGTTAAAATAACATTTAATGCTATTTTCTTTTCATTTTTCTTTGGAAACCAAACAAGAGAAAATTCATTTCAATAACTTTCTTTTCATTTTCTTTAGACAACCAAACAAAGGAAAATCCTCAACTTTCCTCTTTATTTTCCTCCTAATTATTTTATCTTCTTTTCCGCTTCTTTCCCCAACTTCCAAACAAAGCGAAAATGGAGAAAAGAAGGGAAAGGGAGAGGGTTTAAAATTTTTCTCTTCCCTTGTTTGGGTGGAGAGAACAAAGGAGAGAAAATGGTTAAATAGAGTTGTAGGCATAGTAAAATTCCCCCCCTCATTTTCTCCCTTGTTTCTTCTTAAGTATTTTCCCTTCTCTTCTCTCACTTTCCATAAGTTCCAAACAAAGCCTTAATGCGGCAACCTCAAACAATAAGAATTTGGGTGCCAAGTGGGTATGGGTGACATTGTGTCGAGCACGCATCTCGATTGTCCAAACGTGTTTTGGGCTGCCTAGATTTGAGAGAGAGAGAGAGGAAGGGTTGGAAGAAATTTGGGCCGTCGAAAAAACTTCTGGACGGCCAAAATGTGTTTTCGGCACCACTTGTATCATACTCACTCGGCACCCAAAATTTTCTCACTAGAAAGACAGTGATCGATGATGCCACGAAAGCGGCTCGACAGTCTGGTAACATTATACTTATAAAACGGTTGCAGGCTACAACGTTAAAAAACGGCCTCGAGTAGTAAACCTATGAAATATGGCTACAATCAATTGTGATAGAAGGTAATAGAAAATATTAAAATTCCAACAAATTAATTTTATCGTGCAAGAATGGAGACAACGGCAATGGCAAATGGCATCAAACTAAGATAAAGAAGATCATGACAAATGGCATAAAACTAAGGATAAAACACTAACATAACGAAAACAATCAGATATGATGGAGATGATCGAGATAAAAAATCAAATATGTAATGTATTATGCTCAATCAATTTCATAATCGTTTAATTCTATTTCTTGTAATAATTCATGATACGCGAAGTCATTTATCGAAAGAAAATAGTGCCAGCAGATGGTTTATCAATTTTGGATCACCTCTGTTGAACACGTTCTATTTACATCGTCCGAAGCTAAAACTCTCTCTGTTTTTTGTTTTTTTTTTTTTGCTAAAGAGATAAAAATTCATTAGATCAAATGCTACCGAGTACAGAAAAAAATAGCTAAAAATAACAAATTACAAACAAAAAAGATAAAGAACATAACTAAATTAACTGAAGGATACGTCCCTCGTGCTGACTAATTCAGTCGGTTAATTGTCCAAAGCCCGGCCTGCAATTATCATGAGTTCAAATCTCCAAAGTAAGCCAAACATAAACTTTAGTCCTTTAAAGTTTCCTCATAGCCATAGTAGTTAAAGTCATGTATTGCAGAAACTAAAGCAGTAAACTGTATAACCAATGCCAAACTAGATCCGGGGTGACCACACTCGATTTTTGGACCCGTGGGGGCCAGATCTGGGGTTCCCGGTCTGGATCTCAACCATCAACTGCGAGTGGCGGGTTCCAACAGCTCCGGCGGGTGCGGCGACGACGACCGGTGACTTCCGATGACGCATGCAAGGCGGCGATTTCGTTCTACTGTACTTTTCTGTTCTTTATTCTTTTTTTTTCTGTATTTTTTTGGTTTTTTCTAGTTTTTTTGTTGTTTTGTTTGTATTAGTTGGTGATTAATGCATTTTTCTTCCTATTTCTAAAAAAAAAAATGCCAAACTAGGGATTACTCATAGCTACTCCATAAAGAATGCTAATAAATGAAAAACGATGTAGGATGTGTTTGGTTAGATAGTTTAGTTTAGTTTTGATGATGTCATCAGGTGTAATGAGTGGAGAGAGATAGAGAGAGAAATGAGAGAAATGATAACGTCATCAAAACTAAAACTAAATTGGGAAACGAACATAATAATTAAGCTTGTGACAATCTAAAACCCCATCAAGATAATGAATGAAGGTTTAAAAAGAGAAGGACCCAATATGATGATGTAAAACGGAGATGATTTTTTGCGGTTCATTTTGGTGCTGTATGTAAAGGCTGTATGTACCATCAAGTTAAGTTGGGGGGGGGGGGGGGGGTTTGTGTGTCTTTTAGGTTCAAAGACCATCAGAATCCTTTATTTTTTTAAATCTCCTAAAAAAAATGATCAAATTAAAAAATCATGTCCGTACGTGATCGACATGATTTTTGGCATAACTCATAATTTCCACGTAATTATAAAAACGAGACAATTATGATATAAATGCGGAAAGAACCCACAAATCTGCATATAAAAAAGGGTAAATTACACTGACCTCCCCTAAGGTTACTAACATTTTCACTGACCTCCCCTCTGGTTTTGAAAATTACGTTAACCTCCCTTACTTTACAAACTAATATGCACATACCTCCCATGCCTTCAAAATTGACTTAACGGTGTTAACTTTGAGTGCTAAAAGACTATTATACCCTTCCTCGCAAACAATTTATGTTACATTATCATTACCTATTTTATGTTAACACATATTGACGAAAAAGAGTAAGATATTAAATTGTACAAACCTTAAAAAAAAAAAAATACACTGTTAAAAAAGAGGACTAAAAATTATTTAAATAAATTAGAAGGAAAAAATACACTATATTAAAAAAAAGGGATTAAAATTTTTACCGTTACTATCTTGTTTTCAAAACTTGGCACAAATTTTTTCCTTTTAAATATTTAAATACTCCAAATTTTAACCCTCTTTTTAAACATATAGTGGATTTTGTTTTCCTTTTAGATTATTTAAATAATTTTAATCCCTATTTTATGTTAACACATATTGACGAAAAAGAGTAACATATTAAATTGGACAAACCTTAAAAAAGAATACACTATATGTTAAAAAAGAGGGCTCGAAATTATTTCAATAAATTAAAAGGAAAAAATACACTATATTAAAAAAGGGAAAAATTTTGGATTATTTAAATATTTAAAAGGAAAAAATTTGTGTCAAGTTTTGAAAACAAGATAGTAACAGTAAAAATTTTAATCCTTTTTTTTAATATAGTGTATTTTTTCCTTCTAATTTATTTAAATAATTTATTTAAATAATTTGGAGTATTTAATCCCTTTTTTTAATTGTTTGCGAGGAAGGGCATAATAGTCTTTTAGCACTCAAAGTTAACACCGTTAAGTCAATTTTAACGGCAAGGGAGGTGTGTGCTTATTAGTTTGTAAAGTAAGGGAGGTTAACGTAATTTCCAAAACCAGAGGGGAGGTCAGTGAAAATGTCAGTAACCTCAGGGGAGGTCAGTGTAATTTACCCTATAAAAAACAATAGTGATAGGTACACACCCTCTCAACCACTCCCTCTCTCACATGTGTGGTGGGGCTAAGCGCTACGAATATGTCTGGAAAGAACCCAAAAATCTCCATATAAAAAAAAAAATTGGGCAATCATGATTTTCCAAAACCAATGGTGATGGCACAATCGTGTACTAGTTTAATACCATACCCTAAGAAACACACAAGACTATTGTGAAGATCTTTAAAAAGTGTGAGCAGCACGTGCCGGCCTGCTACAGTAAAGAAAACACAAAAAAAAAAAAGAGCCCCGGAATCTAGATCGGACGACCTTGTCTTCCCGTCAATAGCGGGAACTCCCACGAAAAACCCATCCAACGGCCACAAGTCCTCCTCCAAATCCCACCCTCCGATCCCCATCCAACGGCCCAAATCAAACCCAAGTGGCTCCTCTCCAAATCATCACAAATTATTAAAACCCGGTCCAATCCACCATATCCCACTCTCTCTCTCTCCCTGGCGTCCTCTTTCTCTCTGTCTCTCTCTAAGACACAGTGTCTCACCTTTCTGTTGTCTCTGCTGCTAACTTGCGCACTTAACACTGCCTATCCTGCGCCGCCTGAGATGATTCCGGCGTGTATGCATGTGATACAACGAATATCGAGGTACAGGAGCCGTTAGATTAGAGGAGATTCCATCGGGACCTACCGAAATGGATGGTCAGAAGAGCCAGGGGAAGCTAACCCGAACCCACTCCTCCCTCCTCCGTTCATCTCCGACCATCAGATCCTCAATCCACAGTCTATCTTCCATGAATGAGATCACAGAGGATCAAGAAACAGACATAGAGGAACAGAAGCCCCACAAGCCAGGTTCAGCCCCGGTTCGACCCCGAAAAATCCGGTTCATCCCGGCCCTAGCCTTTTCCTCCCTATCTCTCTACACCCTCTTCCTCTTTGTAAGAAAAGACGAAGTACCCACATCGGAGAATCTCCTCTTAGCCCTAGTTTTCGTAGCCGTGGCCCTGTTTTTCGCTGGGAAAAACAAGGGTTTGATCCACCAATGCTTCATAATTGTCAGACAAGTATGTGACGAGTGCAAAAAAAGACATGGGTTTTCAATAAAGACCCATAATCACAAACCTGTCAAGTGGTTTATTGGTGATCAGTCCAATCTAGGAGTAAAAGACAAGAAACAGAAGCCAATTGTGTTGGAAGGGGTTGAGTTTTACAGCAATGGGGATTTCTATGAAGGGGAGTTTCACAAGGGGAAGTGTAATGGGAGTGGAGTGTACAATTACTTTGTGAATGGGAGGTATGAGGGGGATTGGGTGGATGGGAAATATGATGGGTATGGGATAGAGAGTTGGGCTAGAGGGAGTAGGTATAGAGGGCAATATAGGCAAGGGTTAAGGCATGGGTTTGGGGTTTATAGGTTTTACACAGGGGATATGTATGTAGGAGAGTGGTTTAAAGGGCAGAGTCATGGTGTTGGAGCTCAGACTTGCTCTGATGGGAGCTGTTATGTTGGGGAGTTCAAGTGTGGGGTCAAGCATGGCCTTGGTTGCTACCATTTTAGGTGAGTTTTTTTCTTCTACTTTTATTGAATGATCTTGTTTTGGTATTTTTGAAACTTTTTTTGTTGTTTAGAATCTTGATTTTTGTAATTGACATGTATGACCATGTGGGATTTTTACTAATTTGATCTTTTCATTGCCATGTGTGATTTCAGTTGTAAATGAGTAATACAACAGTAGAAGTTACTATGTATATTACATGATGTTGTTTAGATCTGTGTAATCTTTTGAGGACTAACTGGAAATTGTTTTGTGATTTCAAATGTTGTTTGGTTGTGGTTTTTTGGATGGGTTGCAATTTTTGTATTAGTATCACGATTTTAATTTTTCTAGATTTTGATGCAGATTTAGGAATCTAGTACCTAGTGTACCATTTGAAATTAGACCTCAGGATAATATTCCAGATGTTACCATTTTAGGTGAAATTTTTCTTGAACTAACAATTGAAGCTTTGTTTTGAATATTGTAATCTTGGTTGATTGCGGTTGGCGTTCCATGTGTGATTGTGTGGTCTTGTGGGTTTGTTACTATTTTGCAAGTGTTGGCATACACAAAACAATTGATCTTTTCTTGAGTACAATTCTAAAGGTGATGATTTCTTGAACTTCATGGATTTTTTCTTTTGTAAAAAATTTTGAATGCTGCTAATTACTGATTGGTTTTTCCATGTGTGATCTTTGCGGTTTGTTACTGTTCCGAATTTTGTGATAAATGAGTTTTGGTTCGTGTGATCATTGGAGGATTACTATTTTTTGCATTGCTTTGTGATTTCATATGATTTTGTAAAGTTAATTTCTTGGATAACTACTATTGGATGAAGTTTCCTTCTTTGTTTTGATCTTGATTGTCTGCGTCTGTAATTTGGAAATTATGCCTCGGTGTTGATACATTAGCTTGTCGTTGCTCTTCTTTCTTGGATATACGTTTTGGATTCTACTTATTTCTACTCTATTGATTGGTAGATTAAAATACAGTCGTTTTTCATTAGATGTTTTAATTGCGCTTAGACTAATGTACATATTAATAATTTTACACAGTTCCCTGATGTCATTGTTTTCAAAGGAGAAGAAAAAATTGATTGACTTGGTCTTATAGTTTTCTTTAATCATCTATGAAAACTATTCTTCTGTTTTTTCTTTAATGGTTATGGCTGTTTTGTAGGAATGGAGACCGGTATGCTGGGGAATACTTTGGTGACAAAATCCACGGGTTTGGCATATATCACTTTGCTAATGGCCACTGTTATGAGGGATCGTGGCATGAAGGCCGTAAACAAGGATATGGATTGTACACATTCCGAAATGGCGATACTAGGTGTGGTGAGTGGGACTGTGGCAATCTCAAGACCCCTCTACCCCCATCGACAGATGAGGTCCTTCGAGTAGTTCAGGTACACTCTTTGAAAATTTTCACCCATTCAATATGTTTGGTCTGTTTGGAACTTGTGTAAAGAAAGAGAAATGTAAGGAAAAATGATACAGGAGGAAAAAATTTCAGAGAAATATTACTTATAGGTTTCTTTGTTTGGCTTTGTAAAGATGAGGAAAGGGAGGGAATGAGAAGGGAAATACTTTGTGAGAAGTGTTCGAAAAAATTTTTCTTCTTAATTTTCGGAGATATTTTGTTTCTTTTCCTCTCAAAATGATTAATGATCTCATTGTTTGACAATTCTCTCTCTTTTTAATGTCAAATTTGTAGGCTGCTAGAAAAACAGCTGAGAAAGCAATTCACATCCGGCGAGTGGATGAGCAAGTAAACAAGGCAGTGGTGGCTGCAAACAGAGCCGCCACTGCCGCCAGAGTTGCTGCTGTCAAAGCAGTCCAAAACAGGATGGACGGCAAATTTTGCGATGCTGACATCTAACGACAATCTTTGCCTTGCAGAGTGTAAATTTTTACTAGATTTTTATCTTCAGCTTCGAAAATGTACCACCCCGGTAAGCACAAGCTCCCCGGAGGTTGAGAGAAAGTATGTTCACTGTAATTTGTATATAGATCTCTGTATATCAATGGAAGATGAGTTTTTCAAGAGTTTTTTCTCCTGTCTTTCCATTTGGAGTTTATGCAATATTTGGTGGGGTTAAGCAATGAAACTCCATTATTGTGTTTTTTGCTCTGCAATAATGAGAAAGAAGTTTGATACCAGATTTTGTCTATTACACCATCGTTATCATAATTATCCGCAACAAAGAGGAAGGCCTTATCTCCATTGATGGATCTTTATCTCCAAGGATTGGAAATTTCAACACCTTCAAAAGAAACAAATTGCTAAAACTTCTACTTATTTGCATCTTTAAACAACAATTCCTAACCGCGCCGGTTGTGACATGGTGCGATTGCAAGTCTTTCGTGAGGAAAGAAGAATGTAGATATTTTTAATCGTGTTCGAAATCTTTCGATGCAAGTGGATTTTACAAGTAATGAGAGGTTTACTTGCATAGGGTGCATATGGGTTAATTTGAATTTGTGCACATAAGTCTATGTAAGTAGCATTTCTTATGAAAAAATATGAGGTCGTGGATCATGTGCAACATTTATGAACTCAACATGTTATTCCTTAAAATACTCTAGACAGTCCCTCAAATTCGACGTGCTGCATTCTTTTTTTCCAAGGTGTGCGGCTTGGATGATAATAAAAGGGGTGTGTGACTTGCATTATATCTGCCTACAATATTGTGACATGAATCCGATTCACAAGAATCAACCCTTCTATAAAAACATGGTATATTATAAGCAGGACTGTTTTGTATCCTAACGTTCTTTTTCATGTGTAATCCTGTAGGGTACTCTAGGATTTAGGTTTAGGGTGCACTTTCCTATTATAGGGTTTTAGTGGTTTATGCAATTTCATAGGCTACCCTATGGTTTTAGACACTTTCATTAGGATACTCTAGGGTTTAGGTTTAGGCACTTTCATAGGGTACTATAGGGTTTTAGACACTTTCAGATAGAGTGAAAAAATGTTGGGAGTTGTGGTAAAAACAAACTTCTTTGGGTAAATTACACTGACCTCCCCTAAGGTTTCTGACTTGTACACTGACCACCCCTACTTTATCTGAAATAGCACTGACCTCCCCTGAGTTTTATATTTTAGTATCAAAAGCACCATTCAACAGTACCGACGGCGCCGGGGACCCCCTTGTGGGTCCCCAACGGTCGATCCAAGCCATCCATTCATTCCAGAATCGAATTCCGAGTGGGTCTACGCGGAAATCACCTCAATCGGACGGTCCTAAGTGCTCGATCCAAAATCACCCCATTTCGTTCAAAAATTTTGGATCGAGCAATTAGGACCGTCCGATTGAGGTGATTCCCGCGTGGACCCACTCGGAATTCGATTCTGGAATGAATGGACGGCTCGGATCGACCGTTGGGGACCCACAAGGGGGTCCCCGGCGCCGTCAATACTGTTGAAGGGTGCTTTTGATACTAAAATATAAAACTCAGGGGAGGTCAGTGCTATTTCAGATAAAGTAGGGGTGGTCAGTGTACAAGTCAGAAACCTCAGGGGAGGTCAGTGTAATTTACCCAACTTCTTTTACTAATCAAAAGTAGAGCGGCACGGAGTTACCTGTGCATTTAAGGAGGTGCCGTGGAGTTGTCGGGAAACAGCTCATCAAATGTGGAGCAGCCCATAAAATGCTCTACACAGAAATGCACACACACTCACATTAATGTATAGGTCCCACACACATTGAATGTGTATTGTGCGTGGATTCCATTTTGAATGTGAGTGTGTGTTGAAGTGTTTGTGGTTGTAGAATAATTGATTAGGAAATGAACTTAACAATGTATACCAAACTATTAATACAACTATGGGGAAGTTTCCACTACAGTATTTTCAATATTCTTGGATTACAATTTGTCAAATCACCAAGTCATTCTTCTCGCATACATCAACTGATTTAACAATTTGTAGTCGAAGAATACCAAAATATAATATAGCAGTGGAAACTCAACCTATTTTTTCAACTTAACACACTCAATTTTCCTATCTGCATACTCTTCCAATTTTATGGGTATTGATCCATATGTTGGTGTCTGCTCAACACTTCTCCGCAAATGGAGATTCCAACTGATCTATGCCCATGCCCATGTCCCAGATGTGTAGACATGAGTAACGTGAGAAGGTGTGAAGATATTGGCTCCATAATACTAGTAATAGAAAAAAAGTGGCACTATATAGGGGTGGGAAAATAGAAAAGTACATCATGTTTGCCAAAGTAGTCATTTTAATACCTTAGAAAGATAGTAGTTGGAGTCAGGGCTGGCCTTGATATTCTTGGAGCCTAAGACGAATTTGTGAGGGGAAAAACATATTCGTATTGGAGAGGAAAAAGAGAGGTCTCACGACTTGAACTGTGTACCTATTGGATAGCAAAACTAAGCATTCCCGCTGGGCTAGTTAATTCATTTGTTGTATAAATGTATATTAAATATATATTACATATCTGACTATACCTATTTGGGGCCCTAATTTTGAGCAAAAATTTGGGGGCTTAAGGCGCCCGCCTCATGAGCCTTAGCTCAGGGCCAGCCCTACTTGGAGTTGGATGTTTCCTGTGGTATGCAGAAAAGCACAAAACTGGTTAGATCAAGTTAGAAAGATCATTAGACCTCGGGTTGGGCTCAATAGTTGTGTAGCACTCATTTGAAGCGTGAGGTTTAGGGTTTGACTCTTATAAATAGGAGGTTGGCTCTTGTAGTAAAAAATAATTAAAGTTTTGAATTCAGGAGGGTAAAAAATATTGTATTAAACTAGTGCAGGAGCCATGTGGTTCTTCCTTCTGGTAGGATAATGTGGGGATTGCCGTTATGCTTTTCAAGCACATGGTGGGGTTCTTGTTCAAAATATCTTTAACTTTTCATGCATGCATGATTCAAAATCTCTGTTTCATCTATTTTTTAAGGATGGATATAAAAATAAGAACTTTTCCCTATTCCTTTTCAGAACAACAATTAAATTCTTATTTTTCACCAACGGTCCAGTGGAAGAGAGACTATTCCATGCTCCTAGAACATGACTTCATTCTCTCACAGTAGTGTGTGGGCCGGAGGAGAATTCATGCTCCTGGAGCATCGCTTTATTCTCTCGCAATAGTGTGTGTTCCACGGACTTGAATTTGTGGCACATACACTATTTGTGAGGGTTAAAGCAATACTCCAGTCCTAAAGCATAAAACCATTTTTGCCATCATATCCACTATTAGAAAACTTCACTTTGACATCCATAATATTTAGAACTTTTGCAAAAACGACCTTCTTAAGATTTTCGAAATTAGTGATATTGCCAATAGCTTTAATTTTTTAATTTTATTTTTTTTGGTTGAGTTTCTCTCCCAATTGCTTTGTTCCCTATCAAGCCCCTAGTATATATTTCCCTCATCATACCTCTCCATTTTCGGAAGTCAATTTTCCTTTTTAACCCTCCTACTCCGCTTTAGTTTCTTTATTTGTTTTTTGTTTTCCGACCATAATTGTATAATCTCCTTCGAAAACCTATGCGTATCCCAAACCGTATCGTTTTTGTATATATATCCCACATAGTGACTTATGATATGGTATATACGAATATCCTGATTTGTTTGATACGTGTCCCATGACACAATGACTTATCATAGATATTTTATGATATGGTGACTTATCATAGCTATCCCATGAAACGGTGACTTATTTCGTAGATACGTATCATATGCGTATCCTGATACGTATCAAATGCAAATTCCAATATGTATTCTACAATTACTTATTGAAATATAAGTTAGAACTTATTTTCAGAAATGGAACCCCAAACACACTCTTAAGTTGTTTGATCGAATTATGCCGACCTTCAAACCATTCAAAGGAAATCCAAACCCAATCCGAGACCCTCCTCGGGAGATTTGGAAGTTTGCATCCTACAAATTTCTTTATCTATGTGTGTGCGCGAGCGTGCGCGCGAGATTTTAGATTTGTTATTAGGTATAACTATTCTATAATTATATACTGCTATTTTCTGTTAACGTATCTTACAATACACAATACATATATCTTGATATGATTCGTGAAATGAAAAAAAAAGAAAAAGAAAAAAGATGCACAATGTATGTATCCGGATTTAAAAACACTAATTGTGAACACCACTATTACCTCTGGCTTCTATTATTGTTCGTATTCCACTCGTGACCCTACACCGTATAAAGTATTAGTAATAAGATTCCCCCTTAAATAAATCTACCTAAGTCTTTACCGAGTTTCAAACCTCCCTTCCTCAGTCTTTCCTCTGTCTCAAGCTTCCAACTACCCCCCACATGTATTTCACAAAATATTTTGGAAAAAAAAATCCGCCCTTATGTAGTAAAATTCTTGGCTCCGTCCTTGTAGGGATGGCCATCTCGGTCGACCCACTCCGATCCAATCCGTCCCCTCCTCGAATGGATAGGGGATCCGGGAGATTTTTTCGGGGATCGGGTAAGGTATGGGAATTTTTTTTTAAAAAAATTCGGGGCTGGTATAGTCAGTCCCCTCCCCAATCCCCTTCCCGTTCCCCTCCCCTCCCCGCATCCTCGTTTACATATATAGGTATATTATAATATAAGTTTATAAGTTTTTTATTTCCCGGATAAGTTTATAAGTTATAAAAGAACAAAAAGAAAAAAAAGATATATTGCTGCATCAAATCCAAGGTCTTATAATTGAGGTTTGAGCATAAACTAAGGTCTAATATATATATCTATGTTTTTCTTTTGTAATGAAAATGAAGATGTACATATTGAATATTTTTGCGGAAAGAATCAAATTCCAAGGTCGTGGAGTTGTAATTTTTGGGAAATAAGGTGGAGATGGGTGAGAGTTACATAGAGGTGGATTGACAAAAAGAAGGATGATTTAATCTACCTAGAAACCAAAACCAAAAAAAGAAAAAGAACAATAACAGCAGTTAGCAGTAGCACTTTTGAGTGACTTGTTACGTTTTAATTATCTTTGAGAACTACTTTTGTCATTAGCTTTGGATTTTAATACAACTTATTTGGTATTCATTTGAATAATTTGAGTGAACTTTTAGATCCCTGATTCCCCGTGGGGATCTCCGTTTCCCGCATAGGGGCGGGGATTGAGGTTAAAAAAAAAATCACCAGGTGGATCTCCATTTTTGCCATCATATCCACTATTAGAAAACTTCACTTTCATCCATAATATTTAGAACTTTTGCAAAAACGACCTTGTTAAGATTTTCGAAATTAGTGATATTGCCAATAGGTTTGCCTCTTAATTTTTTAATTTTAATTTTTTTGGTTGAGTTTCTCTCCCAATTGCTTTGTTCCTATCAAGGCCCTAGTATATAGTTCCCTCAAATGCAAATTCCAATATGTATTCTACAATTACTTATTGAAATATAAGTCAGAACTTATTTTTAGAAATGGAACCCCAAACACACTCTTAAGTTGTTTGATCGAATTATGCCGACCTTCAAACCATTCAAAGGAAATCCAAACCCAATCCGAGACCCCCCTTGGGAGATTTGGAAGTTTGCATCCTACAAATTTCTTTATTCCAATATGTATTCTACAAATTTCTTTATACACACACACACAGATATATATATATGTGTGTGTGTGTGTTTAGATTTGTTGTTAGGTATAACTATTCTATAATTATATACTACTATTTTCTGTTAACGTATTTTACAATACACAATACATATCTTGATATAATTCGTGAAATGAAAAAAAGAAAAGAAAAGAAAAAAGATGCACAATGTATGTATCCAGATTTAAAAACACTAATTGTGAACACCACTATTACCTCTGGCTTCTATTATTGTCCGTATTCCACTCGTGACCTTACACCGTATAAAGTAGTATTAGTAATAAGATTCCCCCCTAAATAAATCTACCTAAGTCTTTACCGAGTTTCAAACCTCCCTTCCTCAGTCTTTCCTCTGTCTCAAGCTTCCAACCACCCCCCACATGTATTTCACAAAAAGTAAATCTAGAAAGAAGATACTGTTCACTGGAATATTATCTTAAGAGGTCAGCAATGACATAAGTAATTCACCTTTCATTTGACTAACCCTAGAAGGCTAGAATGAATGTAGGATTTGGTTTTCAAAATTAAAAGAGATGGTGACTACCTCAGCCATTACCAACCCCCCCTGTTCCTAACATGTTACTATTGATTAATTTAATCCACTAATAGAAAAAAAAAATTAATAAAAATAAAAATTATACACATACATACGCAATCCCCTTCCTGTCCACACCCTTAAGTTACGGACTTCGTCCGCACCTCCTAGTTCCGGACCAAATCTCGACGATCCGAACCGTTCAATGTGTCTAAGACGTGTTTTTAAGGGTCCCCGTGAGAAATCAACAAAAAAAAATAATACCGGAAAAGGATTGATCCGAGCAGTTTTTTTTATAAAAACGAACATATACAATTTTTATGAAAAATTGCTCGAATCAAGCCATTTCCGGTATTCTTTTTTGGGCTGATTTCACGCGGGGACCCTTAAAAACACCTTTTAAACAAATTGAGCGGTTAGGATCGTCGAAATTCGATCGAGATCTATGAAGTCCGAATTTTAAGGTTTGGAATTTTAAGGTTTGGATAGGAAGTTTAGTGCATAACTACATATGTATCTACTGCCTATCTTTTGACAACATTATGAAGAAAGAGAAATTGAAGGGAATGCAATACAATCATTCTTGTTTTTATTTATGGTGTCTTGTAGCATGTCCTTGCCATTTATATTTATTAATAACTCATTTTTGCTCATTGTTGGTATCGGTTCAAGTAAACAAGTGCTTGTTTTCTTCTTTTGTTACCTTGGGAGTGATACAATCTCTGACCCTGTAGGGGTGATTCATATAAATAAATTAAATCTAGGGGTTTGTTTAAGGGTTTTTTTTAAATCTCTGATCTGGTCAATGAATTAGTGGGAATCCCCATGAGATGTTTGTTGGAGAAATAAATGCAATCTAAGGGTTCCAAATGAATAAGAGATCTTGAAATTTCTTATAATTTAGTAAGGGTAAATTACACTGACCTCCCCTGAGGTTTCTGACTTGTACACTGACCACCCCTACTTTATCTGAAATAGCACTGACCTCCCCTGAGGTTTATATTTTCGTATCAAAAGCACCCTTCTACCCTTCCGACGGGTACTGACGGCGCCGGGAACCCCCTTGTGGGTCCCCAACGGTCGATCCGAGCCGTCCATTCATTCCAGAATCGAATTCCGAGTGGGTCTACGTGGGAATCACCTCAATCGGACGGTCCTAAGTGCTCGATCCAAAATCACCCCATTTAGTTCAAAATTTTTTGGATCGAGCACTTAGGACCGTCCGATTGAGGTGATTCCCACGTAGACCCACTCGGAATTCGATTCTGGAATGAATGGACGGCTCGGATCGACAGTTGGGGACCCACAAGGGGGTTCCCGGCGCTGTCGGTACCCGTCGGAAGGGTAGAAGGGTGCTTTTGATACGAAAATATAAACCTCAGGGGAGGTCAGTGCTATTTCAGATAAAGTAGGGGTGGTCAGTGTACAAGTCAGAAACTTCAGGGGAGGTCAGTGTAATTTACCCATTTAGTAATCCATCGTGTGATGATTAGAAAAAGAACAAAAATCCATTTTTACCACAAAAATGGTATACGTATGCGAATCTGCAAAATCTGTTGGTGTTGCACTAACTTATTCAAAAGTCTATTAACAAAATATTGTACACATTTTTTTTTTTTTTTGTGTCATTTGTCATTCTTCTACAGGGGAGGGGGGAATGAGACTCGATTCCAGGATGCAGTATGGGGCATCCAATATTGTACATGTTAATCTACACCAGATATTGATATGGTAAATATTGAGTGTTTAAAATAACATCTAATTACTACTAAATGTCTAATTAAATTCTGACAATAATGTGCAACACATATTGAAGTGGTACATATTGCGTTTTAAAAGCGGTACTTGAAACGAAATAAACTTTTCATTTCATCTTGACTTTATTCTGACCGCATATTATTGGTCACAGCAAGTTTTTTCAATTATCTTGATTTATTCTAACTGTCGACTAAAATACTAAAATCGCATAAATGGTACCTCAAATTTCAAAAATAAAAGGATTGATAAAATTGTTATATGGAGTGCTATATTTTAAAACATTCTTAGCGCCTATTTGGGTATCATTGCTTATTTACCTACTGGCTTATTTGCTTATTTTATTTTTGAATCTAGAGGCATTTAGAATATGAAATTTACCAGGGTGCTGGGGATAGATAGCATTACTGTCGCCTCTGCCCTCACCATATATCTAGGCCGTCTCGGCCAACCCACTCCGATCCAACCCGTTCCCTCCTCTAATGGATAGGGGATTCGAGGATTTTTTTGGGGATCGGGTAGGGTATGGAAATTTTTTTTTAAAAAAATTCGGGGATGGTATAGTTAATCCCCTCCCCAATCCCCTCATCATTCCCCTCCCCTCCCCGCATCCCCGTTTACATATATAGGTATATTATAATATAAGTTTATAAGTTTTTTATTTCCCAGATAAGTTTATAAGTTATAAAAGAACAAAAAGAGAAAAAGATATATTGCTGCATCAAATCCAAGGTCTTATAATTGAGGTTTGAGCATAAACTAAGTTCTAATATATATCTATGTTATTCTTTTGTAATGAAAATGAAAATGTACATATTGAATATTTTTGCGGAAACTCCGATCCAACCCGTCCCCTCCTCTAATGGATAGGGGATTCGAGGATTTTTTTGGGGATCGGGTAGGGTATGGAAATTTTTTTTAAAAAAAATTCGGGGATGGTATAGTTAATCCCCTCCCCAATCCCCTCCTCATTCCCCTCCCCTCCCCGCATCCCCGTTTACATATATAGGTATATTATAATATAAGTTTATAAGTTTTTTATTTCCCAGATAAGTTTATAAGTTATAAAAGAACAAAAAGGGAAAAAGATATATTGCTGCATCAAATCCAAGGTCTTATAATTGAGGTTTGAGCATAAACTAAGTTCTAATATATATCTATGTTATTCTTTTGTAATGAAAATGAAAATGTACATATTGAATATTTTTGCGGAAAGAATCAAATTCCAAGGTCATGGAGTTGTAATTTTTGGGAAATAAGGTGGAGACGGGTGAGAGTTACATAGAGGTGGATTGACAAAAAGAAGGATGATTTAATCTACCCAGAAACCAAAACCAGAAAAAGAAAAAGAACAACAGTAGCACTTTTGAGTGACTTGTTATGTTTTAATTATCTTTGGGAACCACTTTTGTCATTAGCTTTGAATTTTAATACAACTTCTTTGGTATTCACTTGAATAATTTGAGCGAACTTTTGGATCCCCGATTCCCCGTGGGGATCTCCGTTCCTCGCATTGGGGTGGGGATGAAGGTTAAAAAAAAAAAATCACCGGGTAGAGATTGGGGAGGGTATGGGGATTGATATGGGTTTGGGTATTGGAGATGGAGGTAGTGGTATCCACCCCCTACCCTCCCCATGCCCATCCTTATCTGAGAGCATCTCCACCCTATACTCGTAATCTCTATAAGAGAGTATGAAGTGTGCAAGAGGTGCTCCAATCCATCCCCTAAAACTCTTCTCTATTTGATGATGATCCTCTAAATATATAGGATATAAATAATGATAGGTGAGAGGATAAAGATTTTAACCTTTAAATATAACTTTTGATCAATACATTTACATTTTACAAAATTAATATTATTGAAAAGGTCTCAACCATATTTTTAAAACAAGACCCATATTCAATATACTATGATAAAAAAAAAAAAAAAGTTTGTAAATTCCAATTATGGAGGGAAAATGAAAAATTGTTGAGCTTTGAAAGAAATAGAGAATAAATTAGAGGTTTGTGGTTGGAGTAGAGATGAATAATAACATCCTCTAAATTGATTTCTTTCAATATAAAACATTATTTTGATCATTTGAGAGTATTTGGGTGGAGAATGGGGATGCTAACAAAGAGAGCATGCACTTTCAAATACTTGGTGTCAGAAAATAAGGAAAGGGGCCATATGATGCTTCTATAGTACCGGTTGTGTTTTCAATATTGTGAAAATCAGTGGTTATACTGCAAGAAAAGCTAAAAAAGCTCGACAAATCATTATCTTTTTTTAACAGAAATCTCTTGAAAGCTACATTTTTTTTTTTTTTTTTTTTTGAGTATGACAAATATAATAGTTGAAAAATTAGATTTTATCGAATATATAATTTCACAAAGGATAGGGATGTACATTATCTCGGGATATGTTGTATTGATAACCTTAAAATATGGTGTATACAGTGTCATCCGTATAATTTTTTTTTTTAGTTACTTCCATGACTATGAGGGATACTTTTTGCACTAGAACCCCTTTCAAGCAATGCTACCACAAATCTTTACAAGAGATCAACCACATAATTAGTTTTCTAATTTGTTTTAGATTACCATCTTAGCCAAATTAGATGAGTTTTTAAAAATTAAGTGTTCGACTCAGCGTAGACGCACCCAAACTAACTCGAGGCTCTTAATACCTCCATGCCAATTCATTGGGATTAACTTTGTTAATATAGTTGATGTTGTTTTTTTTTAATTATTTTTTTTAACTCCTTGGCAAAGGAATAAATTCATTGGTATGTGATCCTTCTCTTCCACTAACATTTTTTAAATTTTAAATTTCTATGATTGAGTGAGTCAGAGTGACCTTACAAAATAATAGTTTTCGATTACCAAAGCAAAATTGTAAAGCATAACAAGAAGGGAACAAAAAACAAAAACAAAAAGGGAACAAAACAAAATAATCATAAGACATTAACATCTAATGAATGAGGACATCTTGAAATGCTAAACAATATGGAATCAAGTAAACAATATGAAAACCTTTGAAATTTGAATGATTGAGTTCTCTACATAGCATGAAAACTTGTACATAGCATGAAAACTTGTAAATAGTCTATTGAATGTGATTGGAAAAATCTCTCCTCTTATTATTTCATCCATTAACATCTAGTACTTTACATGTCTAGACTAACAAAAAAATTGAAACAAAGTGCATGTCTTAAACGATCAATCCGAACTGTTCATCTATCTCAAAATCCAATTTCGAGTAGGCCCGTGCGAGAATCGGTGCAATCGGACGACCCTATGAGCTCGATCCAAAATATTGAAGAAACCTGCATTATCTTTTCCTGAATAGGTTTTTGCAATTTATTGCTGGATATACATACCAAACAAAATTAAACAGAGCATTATGTCTCAGTCAATTAGCAACCGGTTATATGAATTTGTTGTCTCCATAATCAAATCCATGTCATACGGATCTAACAAGTTTTTTACATGGTAGTTGTGAATTAAGTACCTAATGCACGTACAACTCTCTTTTTTATCAGGACTTGAAATTGACTGTGCGACAGATAAAACTCTGAACATGACATTGATTGAGTTTCTTTTCCATACATACATACATACAGTATTTGAACTTTTTAAAATTATGAAAAAACTACCATTTGATGTCATTCTCCTTAAAAATTATGAAAAAACTACCATTTGATAAACATGACATTGATTGAGCTTCCATCAGTCCTGATTTTGAAATTGGGCAACGGTCCAAAACAAAACACCTAGAATATTGTTTTAAGGGAATAAAATAAAACACCTAATTTGACCTTTGACAATATCAAAAAGTGGAAGAAAGGTCCATTGGTTCTAAGTCCAAAGTGATTGGGACATAAATAAATGTGATGCTAATAAATCTCTCTTTTCAACAAACTAATTGTCATATTCGGCCTTATGACTCCCAAATTAAAAAACAAAAAAAAAAAAAAGAAAAGAAAAAGAAACCAATGGTTAAATTTTAATGGGTGAACTAGTAGTTTATTTTGCTTCCCACATTTCTTTGAGAGGCTACAAGCATATTAAAACATTTCTAGGGATTGCCCGTGCCTAAAGACACAAAGCAACGGATTCTGGACACAATTTAAATGAATTATTACTCTCTACTGTTGACCACCTCGCTAATCAAACTGACTTCTCCTAAAAGTCATGTTTTCAAATAAGCTTTTAAACAGACGTCATCTAATCAACTACATTAATCTTTATGGGATGCATCAATTCAATGCACCAAAATGGTATGTCGAAAAATAGCATATTTGCTCTAATACTCTAGAAATACCTAAACAATAAATAAATCTCATATGAAAATACTAACAGCTAAAAAAAACAAAAAATGGATAACCGAAAGAGAAATGTAAAGGGAGAATCTTCCTCATTAGCTTTTGAGTTGTGATGATCTTTCATCAAACTCTATTATGTAAAACTTTTACTATTAATAAATTTTTTCAGACGTTCTTCCCGATCTTTTTATTTGTCATCATGAATGTTTGAACTTTCTCATCATCAATTTTCGAAATGTCTTCCAGTACTGTCTTCATCACTCTTGAACACCTACTTTGTCCAAAGAGAAAAATGAAGAACATGAATAACAATAAAACATATAAAAAAAAATGAGTAAGAATTTCCTCTTTCAAAATAAAATGATGACGAAATAAGTTACCTTAACCATAGATCTCGTCTATTCATCCCAACACTATCGTGGTGCGATCATTACCTGTATAGATATTACGTTGACACATCTCATTTCTTTTCATACAAAAGAAAAAACATCCATGGAGAGAAACAGTGTACACTACTCCGTACAACATGACTCGAAAGGGCATCAAAACATCTAACCCAGGAAGAGAGGGAGAGAACGTGTAGAATAACGGAGAAAATAAAAAGATTTGGTTACCTCTTGTTCTGACAAACCAGAGGTAATGAGCCACTCTCTTTCTCCAATCAAGGTATGAAGGAACCTAATTTCTCCTCTTCTTAGAGAAGCTTACGAATTTAGAAGAATTGTGTGTGCTTATAAAAGGAAAATCTAAGTTCAGAATAGATTATTTAGGAAAACGTAGATTCATTTTTGAAGGAATACATATGTACAATGCTAATTAGTAAAGAAAAATATAATTATCAAGTTTTTTTAAAAATGATTGTTTCCTTTCCATATACAAATCCAAAAGGGGTTTGTTTCCATTTTGACTATAGGAAAATCAACTTAAAAGGAAACAACATAAACCAATTATTGAGTTGAATATTGTAGGGAAATTAAGCAGGAAACCCATTTGTTTAGTTGATTTGAATTCAAAGGGATAATCAATTCTTTTTTTTTTTTTAAGGAAACAACGTAAAATCAATCAATGGAAAGAATCTATTAGTCATAAGGTTAGGGTGGTTTATATTGGGAAGTATTTTCTTGATCGGACGGCTACAACTAAAATGAAATGTTGATCCGACGGCTGTAGAGGGTGGTTTAGTTTATGGTTTTGAATTTTGAAATGAAAGTAATTTCAACCCTTGGATTAGTTGAGAATAAACTTTAAAATTCAATCACGACTCTTCAATGTGCCACGGAGGACAGTTGTGAGAGAGACATTTCTTAAAATCATTGTGTAATGTAATATAGATTGTAAGATTTGGCGGCTAAATTTATACTCTCTCCATTTCTTAAATAGAGTAGTGTATTCTATTTTGGATTGTTCCTAAATAAGTGTGATGTTGAAAAATTAGTGGGTTAAAGTTGGTATGTTTCCTATTTTGCCCTTAAGAGTAGATTTCTTTTTGAAAAGTTAGTGGGTAAAGTTTAATGATGATGTTTCCATCAAGGGCAACAATGAAAAATGAATATAAAAAGTTGATGTGAATGGTGTAATGATGATGTTTCTTAATAAATGAGAATTACGAAGATACACACTTGAAAAGGAATAGAGGGAGTATTATTTTACAGATTTTATTCTCTACTTACACTCTCATATATAATTTTTTGATAACTCAAGTGTGTGGGTCAGCTTACTTGCACCACAATATAAGTTGACTTTTATTTCTTATACTAGAAACTTGCGATTTTGTACATAAGAAGGGGAAAAAAAATGATGCTCGTTTGAACTCAGAGAGTTTAAGCGTTCAAAATTGCTGGTAGTTGCCTAATATTGTGAGGTTGGGCTAATTTTTGGGGGCTTTTTGGCAAGGGTTTTTTTGGTTATTTTTTTGGGTAATTAAAAATAACTACTATATTTTTTTGGTTATTTTTAATTAATTTTTACTAGATTTGGGTATAATTTATACCCTATATTTTTCTTCTCGACAAGTGTAATCCAAAAATATAAATCAAAGTCGAAAAAGGTTCATATAAGTGACGAAAAAATGTAAAAAAATAAAAATAAAATCGTTCTATATGGGAAAGATTGATTTTTTTGGCTCTTTTTCGTCGTCTTATAGGAACTTTTTTTAAAATTTGATCTATAATTTTATACTTTTCAAATTCCTCAAATTGAGACAACTATGGTGTAAAAATTTGACCTGGTCAAAGTAAAGAGAAAACAACCAACAGGAGAATGAGAAAAAGTCCAAAAAAAAAAAAGAAAAGTTAGGCCATATTCTAGGCGAAATGTACTCGTGATAAATCAAAGAAAACAAAGAGAAAGAAACTCTTCTCTTGTACCTTTTTCCCCCCCTCTTTCATAATTGTAAATCACTTAACATCCACCCAAAAATATTTATGGAACCGGATGAGGGGTAAGTCACCTAACTTGTTCATTTTTCTTGACTTTTATGCATATGTGGGTCTGAATTAAGGTAGAAGGAAGTTTAGTGGGATTACCTATATCTTTTGGAGTAAGCTCCTCTCCTGTCGATGAAAATAGATTAGATGGTCCAGTTATCTCATTTGTGAACTCTTCTCCAACATAATGTGATGATCCAAACCATTCACATTTTAAAGATCGTTAAAAATTCCGATCAAAATGATTTCTGGTGAACGGTTTGGATCATCGAAATACGACCAGGAAGGGCCCATAAATGGGCCAACTGGACGGTCTATTCCATGAAAATGGAAATGGACCGGAGAGATCCTCCTCCATGTCTTTTTCCTGGGTTTCTCCCTCCTAGATCCTTTTAAATTCATGGAACAGAGAAGACATCAAAACCTCTATTTGACTTTTGTGGTGCATGTCTATTTTGTCCTTTGAAACTACTCCACAAAGTAGTTAATGATCAATAACTTGCCAAGAAAAAGGTGCATCGCTCATGAATTACTAGTAGTACTTTTTGTTTGATTTTCTAAAGGGCAAATTACACTGACCTCCCCTGACGTTTCTGACTAATACACTGGCCCCACTCAGGTTCTAAAAATTACTGTCACCTCCCTTGCTTTACAAACTAATATATAAATATCCCCTTACTGTGAAAATTGCACTAACGGCGTTAACTTTGAGAATCAAATGACCCTTATACTCTCCCCACAAGTAGTTTAAAGTGCAAGTAACGCTACTACGTTTAATTAACGCATTTTTTTGTAGTATTAACATATGAAAAGTATAAAAGATAATTTTTTTTCTAATGCAAAATAAAATAACTAATACTAGAAAATTTTAAATTTTTTGGACTTTTTTTTTCAATAACTAATGTATCTTTTATACTCCTATATAGTCAAAATATGCACTTTTGAATGTCTCTCGTCTATACAAATCTAAAATAATAAAATTTGTAGGAATATCAAAAAAGAGTAAGTGACAATCAAATCAAAATTCTTAGTTTTTCTGTTTAATTTTTTGGTAGTTTGTTTTATCAAATCTATCCAAAAATACCAAAAAATTTAAAAAAAAAAAAACAAAAAATTTTGATTTGTCCATTTTTGGACAAAGTTTAATGTTTATTTGTTTTTCCCAAAAAAGAGTAATCATAAAATTAAATTAATTTTGGTAAAGATAATTCATTTTGGATTTTTTGACAAATTTTATTATTTTTGATTTGTATAAAAAATAGAAATCCAAAAAGTAAATATTTGATTATATACAAGAAAATGTATAAATAATAAAAAATTCTTAAATTTTTTTAAAATTTTCTATTTGTTATTTTATTTAGAATTAAAAAAATAAATCTTTCTTTTATAATTTTAATATAATACTAAAAAATGTGTTAATTTAAAGTGCGAAAGGTTAATTGCAACTTAAACTACTTGCGAGGAGGGTATAATAGTCTTTTATTCTCAAACTTGACGCCGTTAGCCTAGTTTTGACGGCAAAGGGGGTTTATGTATGTTTAGTTTGTAAAACAAGGAGGTGGCTATAATTTTTAGAACCTGAGGGGGGTCGGTGTATTAGTTAGAAACGTCAGGGGAGGTCAGTGTAATTTGTCCTTTTCTAAAACCTGGTACTTCACAAATAAATTTGATCTTGTTTGTTAATTGTTATTTTCTATGTTCCGGCTTGAGAAAAATTGCCAATGAAAAATGTTGAGAAATACAAGATGCCCATTAAAGGACCTTCAATAAAAACAAGAAAAAAGAAGTACAAAATCCATTTCTCGAAAAACCTTTTTCATGATAAAAAAAAAAAATCAAATTTTTTTTTTCACATTTTACAAATTCACCCTTCTGGATCATTAGCGCGTAAGTGGAGTATATTAATACTAGAACAAACATAAGTGGTCTTGCATTGGGACTTAGGGATTTGTTTCCACCTAAAGTCTCAGGTTCGATTTCTCTTGCCAATAAAACTCTTGAGGCCACTGGGGATTATGTCCGGTTGTTTACCTCCCGGAGCCTGAATTAGTTGAGATGCACGCAAACTGACCCAGACATCCGGTTAGATTTGTTGTTTAGGATTTTTTTTTATCACTATTTGTTGTTTAGGATGATGAGTACTTTTTGTTGCGACATTGTTCTTACGTCAATTTCAGGGCAACGACCAAATTTTTGGCTTAATTCATTGTCACTGTTTGTTCATTCATTTAACTGTCACAAATAAAAAGTCAATATGGTCTGGTAACAAGAATAATGCACTATAAAAACTACTAATAAAATCCTTGACGTAACAAATATCGTTTCTGATATCGATACCGTCGGTATTAAGTAAGAACCACGCATGAATTTGTTCTTTTCTTCTTCTACCATAGGATCTCCTTACAACAGATTTTGCATGATGTAAGAGTTAAAAGGATTAGGTTTATGAACATAGAAAAGTAGTCTGCAAAAAAGAATTCTGATGGAATTTTTTTTTTTGTTGTCATTTGTCATTCCTAATTTATTACGTGGGAGTGGGGGAAATGGAACTCGATTCCGAGATGCAATGTGGGACATCCAAAAGCTCTACCGCATGAGCTAGCCATCACTTGCAATTCTGATGGAAATTATGTCAGCCTAAACTTGAGAATGGAAAATGAACACTTTTACTTTTGCTGCCTAGGCCAAGCCCAATGGGCTAGCAACGCAATAATCAGTTGAACAGGTGCTAAAACAAATTATGGGCAAAGCCCATTTAAAGGTCCGGGTGTAAGCACCCCATGCCAAGCCCATAGACTGTTCATATCCCACATACAACACCCGATCATCGCGGTCCTTGGCCTTTTGTTTTGTCAAACATGGAAGGTAAAAGATTTTGGAAACTTGAAATAAGGGTTGGCCGTCAACAATGGAAAATGATTTATGATTATTAGACATAAAAATCAGCAAGAACAGTTCGGTAGCACGTTCAGAAGTACGGACATGATTAAAGGTGTCCGGAAATCCTACGCTGACCAATCCGATGTACCGAAAAATGCACGGACCAGAAAAAAGTGGTATGTCTCATAAGAGGACAATATCATTCCTTTTACAAGCTCCACATATATCTGAATTGAATTTTGTTCTGTAATAATGTCTGACATCATAGTACATTAGCTCAAGAAACCTTTTCAAGTCCTCACTAGTAGGTGTTGCCGGACGCTAAACTTGAGTTTGCTTATAACTTGTTTTGAGTTTTCAAGCAGCAATGAAACTTATATGATTCCCGTCATACGTAGATGCAATACAATTACGGACATCTGAAACCTTTTTGGTGAGTACCGGCATGAAAACCTTCAGTATATGCTGTGTTCTTTAGCATCATCTGCGTTGAAGACACAACTTGTCAGTTGCTGCTAAAATTCATTAAAAAGCTGGAATCAATAGACATGAAAACAGTAAAACAACTATGAAACCACCACGTAAATTGCCATATCTGCAACCTGTCCGTTTAGCCTAAAGAACAAGGAGTATATTATAGTGATGAAATGAAAAACAAAGCGTAGTTTCTGGCATCACATAGCGCTCTCAAACAAATAATGATGAGACATGAAAAATTGTGAAGATGAGATAACAAGCATATAGGGGCTTTTACATGTTTGTTGATTGAAGGGCAATGTATTTGCAAGTGCGTGTGATACAATGGTCAAGCAAACACCGTTTAATCTAAGAACACACAGAATGGAATTTCCTTGCAGTGGAGATTCTATCTTCCATCGAAGTTGTCACAGATGGTTCATTTGTTTGGTTGCATTTGCAATAACTCAACAAAGAAAATGGTAATGGTTTGACAAGAAGTTAGATGCTGCTTAGTTGCATCTGCAATAACAACCAAACCCCACAAAGAAATTGGCAACGGTAACAAATCGTTTGACTACACGAAATTAAGTGTCAAAGATCTATGGCTGCAAATGGACCAACATGTTTGCTAAAAGCTTGCTCATGTTCGTTGTTCACATTCAATCATCTGCTAGCCAGGCTTCAAGACCAGTTCCGTAACATGAGCACTGTTGAATTCAGGAGATAACTGGAAACAAACATCTCTACTGAAACTCATTACAGATATGGGGGAAGAGTACCTCAAGTGGGCTCCTGGGACTATAGCAGGCGCTAAAAAGGCTCAAGACCACTGGAGGTGGAGGAGGAGAGACCTCAGGGCAGCCTTACAGTGTAGCGAGTGGTCAACCGGAGAGTTAATGTTCTGTGTAAGTCTTGTTGCAGTAGTGAATGACTTGTGAGGCCTCTTATTCTGCCTAGGAACCTCGGAGGGGAAGTTAGCTAGTTGTCAAGCCTTCCACTCATTGTTGGGCAGATACGGATGTTGACATGGCCTCTCTTTTAGTCCTACGATTAGTATTTGGCACTGCCTCACGGATATGAAGGGGTAGTTCAGGTGATATGTGGAGACTTCATATCATAGAAGCAAGTTAGGCACGATAGACTCCCCAAATGTCAGGTGGAAGTTATGATACATCTTTCAAGTGACGCCTCTCTCCCTCCATTACCGATCAAGGTAGAGCTCCCCCTCACGGAGGTGAGCCCTGATATTTCCTTTACTCAAGCCTCCATGCTACGTGTCTCCTTAGGTCTGAGCAAGGTACCCATGCCCTGCTCCTGACCTGGGATATAGTGGAGTGAGCAGTTGCCAGGCTCATTAGAGCTTTATTTAGTGTGTGCAGAGAATGGGAGATGCCGTGAGGATCTTGTTGAGCATCATGGTGCTATGTTTTGGAGGTTACGGAGAAGTTCCTTCTATGGATGTGTGGAGGTCCATGAAGCCTAGAGGGCTTGCCTGGGATGCGGATATTGGGTCCGCGGATAAGTGCCACGTGGTGGTGTCCTTCCGGACACCTACATTATTGTCCCTCTACTTGCATGTACTCATGTCCTAAGTGAGAGCTTGGGGACTTAATATCTGTTATTCTGTACTTGTTTTTTTTGTTTTTTGTTTTTGTTTTTTTTTGTGTGTTTGTACGTTTTCCTTCTTTTCTGTGTTAGGAGTCATTTTCAAAGTTGGGAGTCTTGTCATGTCAACGCTTGTGTTGGTAAGTGCTTTACTACAAGTATGGAGATCATTGACTCCATTCCGTTGTTGCTTTAAGAGCTCTACGGAGGTGGTGAGATTTTATTCCCTACTCGGAGCTCTTCAAGGCGGCGAGTCGAAGAGAGCTTCTATTTTATCAGCATTGTTGGAAAGTGTGACACAGAGCTTCCATTCTACCAGGTGGTGTCGGAGCCTCAGAGGAGTAGCTCGGATCTCGATTCTATCTGAAGTTGGGGAGAAGAGTCCCAAGTAATTCAAAGCTTCAATTCACAAGTATTTCGTCGATTCCGCAAGCCTTCCCATGATTTATAGTTTATATTGCATATATGAACGGAGGAGGGTGACCTAGTTCAGTTGCATGATCCTGCTCTATCTATTTGTCTCCCTAATATCGGACTATTTTTTTAATAATTAAAGAATAAATATGCACATATATATTCTCCTCCTATCCAATTTTTTTTCAAAAAGCATTGAAAGATAAGCGTGGGGACACAATATCGAGTAACAATAATCAAGGCTGCCTCCCCCCATTTTTTTCTCTCTCCAAATATGAGTTTTAGAGGATACACCAGGCACAAATCTTTTCCTTATCAAGCCCCCTTTCCCTCAAGTGCCAAACTCCATTCTCTTCGATAGGTTCCAAAACCCATGATTAGCGTATCTTCTCACGAGACCATTGCTTTGAAGGACGGACCAATAAGGTTGGGAATTGGGGGTTCGGGTGTTGGTGTCGCGATGTTGTTGTGGGTCACGATGTGGAAGCGAGGGGGTGATTTTGAGAGGGGTCGGGGAGTTGAGAACTCGAGCAAGGGGTTTTGGGGGAGGTATTGGGTCGCGATAAAGGGCTGCTTAGTGGAGGGGGCTCCTTGGGGAGGTATTGGGTCGCGATGGGGTGAGAGCTGGGGGAGTGGGATGTATCTGAGAAGGGTAGGATCCAAGGAGGGGTATCGAGGAGGGTGTGGAGGTTGATACTTGCAAACATCAATATTTCTCTAATTTTTGCAAAATAGTAAAGATGTAGGAGAGCCAAGGAGGAGTATAACCCGAGGTGGGACTTGCACCGAGTATTTGATACTTGCACAAGGCAATACTTGTCTAATGTTTGCAAAATAGTAAGATGTAGGAGAGCTAAGTATTATAAACAGGGGGGGTGTACTGCGGGGAGGTGTGGGAGAGTCGAGGAGTATAACACAAGGGGTTGCACCTGTGAAAGTGTGAGAGAGCTGCAGAGGAGTATGACCCAAGGAGGGGTACACCCGAGGGGTCTATCCTAAGAAGGGTGCAAATACTTGTCTACTATTTGAAAATAGTAAGACGTAGGAAAACCAATTATTATAACCCACGGGTGTGTCTGTAGGAGGGTGTGACCCGAGGGAGGAGTTGACACTTGTACGTGTAGATAATTGTACATCCTTTGGAAAAAAATTATCCATGTAGTTTACACCTTTGTTTGTGCCTTGTTTATTTGTTGCACGTGAATGAGAACGAGGAGAGGATCTGTTGTTGCCACAGCAGGGGGTTCACCAAAACAAGATAAGTCCATGCGGAAGAAGTCTAGTAAACCGGATAAGGCAAAAGGTGAATCCATCAAGGCAAATAAAGGGGGGAAGAGTGTCCGAGTTGTCTGCGCGGAAGCATTGGTTTCAGGCCTCCTATTTCAGCAGAGAGCATCAATTTTTGCATTGTGTCGGGGAGTTTGGGGTGCTTGGAAAAGGGACATGGTGGATGTCTGGAAGTTCCAGAAGGCGAGGACTGAATGGTGAAGCCCAATTCTATTTACAACTTGGAGTTGAGCGAGGTGATTTTCCATTTTCATCGTTGGCTTGGTAAGCTCACGCTCAACTCCATCATGTGCTTGAAGTGTGGACTAATGAGATTCTTGAGGGATCCTGCTTGTAAAGAGATTTGGGGCATGGCTGGGGTGCCTGGAGCTATCTGTAACACCATTCGGGCTAGTGTTCCTCAGGACAAAAGCTGGATTGAGGGGATGTTCTCTCCTTGGTGTCCGGATACACATACTTCTGTCACTGCATGGGGAGGGCTAGGACCGTCATAGGAGGATGTGTGTTGTTTGATGCAGCTTTGGATGGTCAGGCAAGTTGATTCTTCTTCTGAGTTGACTTCCAAGCAAGATGAGATTGTCACAAAGCTTTGAAAGCCTGATTGGGTCCAGCTCAGAGGAAGAGGATTGACAATCCGGGTAAGGATGGAGCATACTCAGGTCCTTGTTCTCGCAAGCCGAAAAATACTTTTGACGGGTGGATGCTGTATTAGTGCCAGGAACTTAGTAATTAGGACGAATTTAATCCTCGTAATGGAATGGAGGGCGAGGGCCTGAAACCATGTTGTGTTCTGACATCAAGTAGTGTTCAACATGCCATCATACTTGTGTGGCTCTTTGCAACACGGGTTGGACACTTCCATGAATTCGTCAACGTGTATTGTCCTGCTTTTCTTGAAAATTGTAGTGTCTCCTTAGGCCTTTTGGGATTTCGCTACAGTAGCATTAACTTTAGGTAATATGGAAGATCTTCAAAGAATACAATCCCAGAAGATCTTCACACATGGACTAAAATACTAAAATCACTCAATAGTCCACTTTTCATGTTTGCATTAGCAAATAGGCTAACTGCACCCAAAAACCAATATGAGTGGTAAAGAACCTCATCTTCTCTTATTAAGACTCATAAAGAATACACTTGCTCGCGTCAAAATATAAGACAAACAAACGTAGGGACTGCCAATGTACTCTCAGTATATTAGGTTTTAAATAGCAATAAAGCGATGAAAAACTCACAGTCAGATTAGTTAAATCCAAGCTAAGATGTTTTCTGACACTGTTTGATACCAGAGCACCAAGCTGTTCCCCATGTTGCTTAATATTCTCCTCATTGATCTGCATTATGTGCATTTTCAGGCCAAGACCATGGAGGCGATGAAGTAGCAACAAAATAAAATATCTCTACTTACCTCTGAAAGAACTATTGCCGACATTCTTTCTAGTATTTCTTCAACAACTTTCCCAGGATCAGCAAACGAGCTTGACAATTTGGAAGTCACAGGTTTATCCTTTAGGGTATCACCGGATGACTTACCAGCTTTTGCTGTATCAAAGACAGAAGAATATGTTAAGTTGTTAACCGCGAACACCATAAAATACAAGTCAGTTATATTCAACTTTAGGTCTAGAGGATGCATCAAGCAGCGTAGTGAATTAAATTCTCTTGTTTTCTTATGCAACGGTCATCCTCACCCATAAAGCCCTCAGGATTAGTTTGCACACAAATCATTGCGAGATTAAGCTTAAAATAGCTTTGCCCATGGAAAATAACCCATGATGACACCACGCAAAATGAGGTTTATTAAGACCACTCAAAACTCTAATCAAAGAAGTACAAAGTAACAACTTGTTGGCCACCTGATCAAACTAAGTTTATGAAGTATTGTAAAAGACTTGGAAAGTAATTCAATGAATGCCTAATTACTTACTCAACAGAACTGACATCATAGGATAAGTGGTTGTAGGTTTACATGATGGACAAGAGCATGGCGTAACGCCAAAATAAATCAATACGACCATAACCTGAGAGTATCACTACTAACATCATCATCTGCAGCGCGAGTATAAGTTGGACATGATAGACGTTACATATGAATCATATAATGACTTTTGTGGTGAAGTAAATGTGTAGATTGGACTGCTTACAGTCTTAAGGGTCAGGAATGAACTGTCCAAAGCGTGATGGGTCAAGTGGGAATTTTCTATCCATACATTTCTGGAGATTATAGTGATTGTTCAGAGCCTGAAAACTGTAATGGTAGAGGAAGCAATCTGGATTAACCTGATGGAATGAGGAGAGGATGGCCCTGCACGCACACGCGCGCACACACACACAGAACATACCAAAGAACAGAAGGATCTCATCTTGAAAACTAGAACTTGTTGGGTAGTCATATGTACATTATGGGTGCAGCAAGCAGAGGTGCGGTGTGAGCGGGGTTTGAACGGCAAAGAGGATCTCCGGTTAGGTAGTCTTATGACGAAGGTGACCCTATGGTCACTGCCGGTGTTGTGTTGTTGCAGCGGTGTGACAAAATGGGTGAGGTTTGGGCTGATAGAGAGGTGGCGTGGTGGCGTCGTGGCGACGTTGTGTTCTCGATGGGAGCAGTGGTTATATGGGCGACGATTGTGCCGCGGTTCTCGATGGTGGTGCAACAGCAAGGCGTGGTGGCGGCGGAAGCGGGGTGTGGTCATGACAGCCGTTGGAGGCGATCAGAGGAGATGACAGCAACGGTGATGGCCAAGAGGTTTGGTTTTCTGCGGCGTCGTAGGTGTCTTGGGTTTCCATCGGGGAGGGGGTGAAAGTGCAGATGCATTTTTAGGTGTTTGTCAAAGTTTTTTCCAGCGACCGTGTTAATGGCGCTTGGGTGTACGTGCAGTTGGGCTTGATTGCATTTAATGGGCTTGATTGTTTTAACAGCTTGTATTGGGAGTTGTAGGAGCGTGCAATATTTCTTTTGGGAGTTGTTATTTCAGGCTGGGCCAAATTGGTGTGTGTTGGTATCTTACCAACATGGTGTAGTTAAAAATCGAGAGGCAGGGAGGTAGGTTAAGTATTTGCGAGTAGCAGTAGTAGGAGTGACTCCGAACCTCTCTCAATGCATTTCTTTTCCTATTGTACTGATTTCATCTTTAGCTCCCTTGGGATTAATGAAATCTTTCTTTGCTTTTCAAAAAAAAAAAATATGTACATTATGGGGCCAGATTTTTTACTTGATCAGAATGCTTCCTCCGTAAAGCATATTTCTTATTCAATTTGCGAAACATGGTTCTTCTTTAATTGTCTCACAGGAGTGGCCTTTTCAATTCAGGATACCGCGAGATATTTAACTACCAACACGTTTTAGTCCTTTTAACCCAGGCCAAAGCTTAAGGTCTTGGGTTCGAGTTTGAGCACATCCATTTTGTGTATTATTACCATAAGTTAGGCTTATCCTCAACATTTCTCTTCCCAGACACCCATTAATGGGTACCAACTGGGCATCAATTTAAAACCAAGCCAAAGCTGGTACCGGAAGTTGGAGATAAATAAAGAAAAGCAAGGAAGAAATAGACGAGAATTTAGCATACCAGAAATCAAGAAGGTGCAAAGCTAAAAAAGATTTAATGAGTAGTGTAATCCAAGCTGTAAAACTGTATGGGTCGTTCAAGTTTCAATGAACAAGAAAATTATTGGAATCAGCTCATTGCAAATAGTGATCAAGTTAAAGACTTCCATTTCAGAAGGATCTAATATTAGTACTAATTAAAGACAATCGGTGACACAACGAAGATACTAATTAACGTTGAATCACATACCTGCAGCCGATGTGAACTTATTACTCCCGACGACATGGTTACTTTCAGGACCTTTCGAAGGACCTGCTTTTTCTGTAGGACCTTCTTCCAGGATTATGGTATCAGATGGAACAAGAGATGCTAGATCAGGAGGTTGATCCTTACCAACTGACGGGCTAGCCTAAAGAAAGAGAACCAATTGTTTCATTACAAATTCCAATAATAGATAGATTAACCCTAAGGAAACTAGATTGCAAATTACCTCCAGGTCAACATATGCTGGATCTTTTCCTATGGAATTTAGAAATCTGTCAATGTCACGGGCACTAAGAGCTTGTACCAGCAAGATAAGAGGCCAAATAACCATCAAGTGTGACCACATGCAGACAAGAAAGTAATATTCTTAAGGCCATTCCTCTTAACAACAATGAATTGATTCATAACGGGTTTTTTCAAAGACCCAAATCATCATAATGCGAAAAATAGAATACGAGTGCAGGGCTTAAATGTCATGTGAAAAATAAAAAAACAGCAACTAAAACATGTATTTTTTTTTTCCCTTTTTGATCAAGTACTAAAACATATTTTAAGTATATGAAATGCGGAACCATAATTGCACTACCAAAAAACGCCAGACAAGTTCACATCTTCTCCAGGAACCATGTGAGGCGGAAAAGAACTACTTTTTTGGTAACTTCTCAGCTAACCGCATCTTGTATGAGGGCACTCCCTCGTCATATTTTTATGCTTTCAAACAGTAATGTACTTGGAAAACCCTCATCCCAATTCCCATCTTCCTCCAATGTACTTGTATGTTAACACGGGGAAGTTATCAGAGCCTTTATAATCATAAAATTTATGAAACAAACAGAAGAATTGAAGATATTGATTGTCGAATTCTGTTATTTTGTTACAGTGACTTTGATTTTGCATTTTCCCAACTAAAATATCATATGGACAAATGCCATTGCAAAATATTAAACTCATGGGCAGCCGGCCAAACTAAGAAATAAAAACACACGTCTCCCGTAAGAGGTATTAATCACGGAGCATGTTGTTTTCACATACATACATAGATGTGCACATAAACACACCCAAAAAAGCAATTAAATAAAGGTTTTTAAAGATAAGATCATAAGAGAAAAAAAGAAAAGAAAAAAAGCGTACTTCAGTAGAAGTCCCAATTAGAAATCATCATAAGGTTATAAACATTCACAAATAACCGAAAAATATAATTAGCAACATACATCATCATAAAATCCTTAAACTCTTTCCACTTACATATTGATGTGTCATTAGACAATGGGTGGAAGAAGAGGCTCCCGTGATCCTTAAATCCTTTATCCAACAACAAGGAGACATGCCTTTAAGAATAGAAAATACAACAAATACGTTACGCAAAAAAAAAAACATCTTTACACAAACGGATGCTGCCACAAGGTTATAAATAATGTCAACTAGAAGTACAGAAGATTATGAGCATACCGTGCTGAATCATTCACTAGTGCAAAAGGAGTAACACAACCCAGAGGCACCTTGAAAATAATAAACCAAGAAAAACTGTCAACGATTTTTATATACTTCTGCATGAAATTCTGTATCATGGCTTTCAGCTAATAGTATCGTGATGGGTAGAAGAAGAACTGTCGGGCCGCTAATTTATCACCATATTTTAATGCACATCATTATTAGTCATTGTTTTCTACCTTGCTTTTTATGCAACATAATTATCGTAAAATCCTTGTTCAGATCCTACCACTCTATCCATGAGACCCTTTCAGCAATCTAATGTAAGATCCCATTTTTAGCAACCCCGACGCGCTCTGGTGTAATCAATTGATATGTTTCTATTCACGAACAAGAACTGCTTGTGATTAAAGATATAACAGCATAGACATGCCTGAAGTACTTCCGGTAGTGCTTCTTCAGGAGCCATTCTTAAACCTGCTTTTCCCAGACCAAGTCTCTGAGATAAAACTGCTCAGCTTCAAGGCCACAAATAACTTCCATGAACATTTAGGATACCCAAATAATAAAAGACCAAAATCCAATCACATGAGCATATACAATCCCGACTACCAAGTCTGGTCTAATCAACTAAGCTAGTTGAACTTTGAAGCGAATCAAAGCAATTAAAAAAACATATTACCCTTAAGATCTACTTTGGTGTCTGCCAAAGCCGAAACAATGTAGAACCTATGTTTTTTATCCTGCATGTAACAGGTGAAAACATTAGTATAGAGGAAAAGGAAGTGCACAAGTTGCTGCAAGGACTAAGGAGGGAGAAGGAAGAGGAAGAAAACAGAGTGCCTTTCCAAGCACTAAAATATCATACCTTCAAGAAAAGGTTTTTGCTCAATGCACCTTTTACATGCCCAACATATTTGGCCTGATAAGAAACTAACAAAGTTGTTTCAAAGCACAAAAACGTGGCGAAATTTAGCTAGATTTTGGTTTCCTTTTACCTGAGCCTCCACTGTCAAAACAACTGGATGATCGTACTTGGTAAAATCAATTTGAAGCTCCTAAAATGAACCGAAATACAGAAAAATCAGTTTCAACGGAATAGAAATTATATAGTCTCAATTGGATGATCATTCTAGGTAAAATCAATTTGAAGCTCCTAAACAATCTCAAAAAATACGAATATCAGTTGCAAGGGAATAGAAAGTATGAAATCTCTCTCATCAAAAATTCATATGAAGCCTCAACATCAAGGAATTCACTGCTCACGGAAGGACAAGTACGATTCCAACCACAGATAATTATTTGCCGGAATGTTTAAGATAAGTTCCTGTGTGTAAAATTACTACCCATCTGAGAAGTAATGCCAGTGCTAGCTGCTAACAACACACTTTCAAACAGTGGCAAATCTACTAAGGGCACAGGGGGGTCACGTGACCCCCCTGCAATTCCAGAAACTATTTTAAAAAAGGGAAAAAAAAAATCTGAGGCGTTCAATAACCTTAAAATAATTTTTGGGTTGGTCTTGTAAAAAATTAGTTCAATCGGAGAATTATAGGTACTTGATCGAAGCTTTCAATTTCTCATTCAGAATTTGGGATCCTAAGTACTGAATGAATTTTGGGAAAAAAAGTTTAATAATAGCGTGCCCAGTATGATCGTGATCTGATCCGCAGATATTATAGGGTTTGTTGAGAAGAGTAATCATTAGAAGAGTTATCTTAATATTTAGTTCATATTTAATTTAGAGGTTTTGCAACCTATTATTTTACTGCATGCTTTGTAGATACCATAAGCAAAATAGGACTTTACTTTCTTCTTTTTTTCAAGTACATAAGCACAATAGGTATGAAATCTTTAATAATGGTTTAAGTTTGAACTTTTTAGCTGAAAAATGTTTAAACATTTATCTTCTCGTCATATTGGACATAGTTTTCACAAATAGGACTTTACTAGATCCGCCGCTGCTTTCAACAAGATGCTTTGATCTCCAATAAAAGTTTACTGGGTAAGGGAATGTGTCTAAGTCCTTGCATTTTCATAGTTTTCACAAATTCACCAACTCCTTTAACTCTGAAGAAAATTCTTTATTCATGAAACCAATGTTAAATGGACTCGGCCCTGGGGTAAGGGAATGTTTCTAAGTCCCGGATTCATCTAAAGCTCATGTCAAAGGACGAGGGAATATACACACAATTTTTAAGGAAAATAATGTTCACAATTGTTAAAGAAAGATTCCGAGCTTGTCCCAGAAACCCTTCCACTAATTTGGTGAAAAAAACTCTCCCTCCCTTCGTTAAATGAAAAATTGATTCATAAAACAACGGGAAAATGAAATGACGAAGCAAAGACAAACAGAGAAAATTAATCGGTAGAGATTATAAGAGGAAGAGAGACCTGTAAACGTGCTAGCAACTGATCCTTGGAATAGCCCATCTCTCTCTCTCTCTCTCGTCTGAAGTTCTGAACTGAAGCTTCGACGGCACAATCTATCGGCCTGAATTCGTTTTACAAGACCTTACGAAAGCGCAACAGCAGTTCGGGTAGGGCTTTTCAGTGAACCTAAACGGGTTACACCGAATCTAACAAACCAAAAAAATGGATTGGCCCGTGTTAGTTTGGGCCGTCACCCGGTGGTTTTCTAGTAGTGTTATTAATGGATTATTATATAGGTTATATATATATATGCAAATTTTCTAATAAAGACCTCCTGAATTTAAGAAAAAATATAATTTTTTCACTTTAAAAATTATTTTGGGAAATTCGAACCGTCCAATGTGTTTAAAAGGTGTTTTGAAGGGTACACGCGGGAAATTTTCAAAAAATTAATAGCGGGAAGTGTTTGATCTAAGCAGTTTTTCGCAAAACCCCTTCTCGCTATTTTTTCTTTTTAAAGATTTCCCGCGTGGACTCTTGAAAACACTTTTTGAACACATTTGACGGTTCGGATCGTCAAAAAAATGCTCGGATCATAGGGGTCCGCAGGTCTAGAGTCCGGACTAAAAGCGGCTCCTATATATATATATAGACGACGAAGAGAGGAGGAACCAGATCGATCGATTTCGAGATTGATTGGGTATGGGTAACGTTTCTCTCTCTCTCTCTTTTCTAGGTTTCGTAAACCCTAACTTTTTCTTGGAACAAACCCTATGTCGATTTCGATCTGGTTTCTGGTATACTTAAAGGGTGTTTCGAATATCCTAGTTAAGTTTTGGATCCATTTTGTGTCTCAAGGGTAGTGCCAAAAAGAACTTTCAGAACATACAGAAGTGGTTTGAGATGTGATATTAACAGAAAATACCATGCACGGATGAATTTAACCTATTTTGGTTGTATGTACTTAGTGCATCATTCAGATAAAGGAAGAATCCAAAGGCGAATGTCAGTTTGAGCCTAGATTCTGTCAATATTGATCTCAAAAATTGATCTATGATAGTGCATTTGATTCTGAAGGATGACATAATGATACTAGTAGTACTAGTAATATATAAGGTCTTTTCAATTTTTCATGGAGCATAGTTGTAACCAAAGGCATATTGAATTCAAATTGGAGGCAAAGGCTTGAAATTGTTTTTATTCTGATAAGCTAATTAGGTTATTTAAAGTGGAAGTGTAATGTCCAAATGCAGCAAACTTGGGTTTGGTCTTTGTGATATTCTGCCAATTTTCTGGATAGTTGTATTGTCTAGTATCATACAAGATCTTACTTATTATTTGTTTCTCTTTGTGATTTTCCATTGCAAATTTTCTTATTTATTATAGTATTGCCTACTGGTCATACAAGTGCTGCTCTACTTAATTTTTTATTAACAATTGCACGCTACTGCAATCTGTGGTGTCTTCCAAGTACAATTTTGGAAGTAATTGGGATTTAGGACACAGCCTACTTTACAATTTTGGCTCGTATAGCGAATCATGTTGCAGGGGTGTTTGTTGCAACTCAAGTGCAAAACAATAAGCCAAAAATAACTTTATAGAAGCTGAAAATCTCTGGTTTGAGTTTTTTGGCTGGTGTTTTTATGCTAATTAGCCTTTACCATAACTTCAGCTGCAAAAAACAACCAGTTTTTGGGTGTGTGGGCAGGGATGTTGTTCAAAATGAGTACTTGTTATTTGTCTAAGCCTGTCTCCTTATACGTTATCATGACCTGTTACTTTTTGGGTGAAGTTTGTTATTGTCTGTCGTCATCTTTGGTAGGTGAAAACTATCAATTGCCAACAGACCAACAAGAAACTCGTACCAGGTTCCTTATTCTACTTGTCGTGTATAGTTAATAGATGAACTTTCATAGCTTGTATGACTTTCATTTGTATGCAGCTTTCTATTCTACTTGTCGTGTATCGTTAATAGATGAACTTTCATAGCTTGTATGACTAGCTTTCATTTGTATGCAGCTTTCTTCCTTCGGTAGCTTTGATACAGTCCACCTCATCAAGCCATAAGGTAAAAAACAAATGAATTGGGTTGATCTCTCTCACCTGATAGGTGTATTTGATGTTCCAGAAGTGATGCCAAGAATGACACGACGATGAGGAAGAAGAAAGTGAGGAAGAACATGAGAAGGACATGGGCATAATAACTCAAGGCTCGTTCGTATGCTTGTAAACTTCGACTCGCGTGTTGATCGAAAATAGTGGATGCCGTGGTTTGCTTGCTTTGTATGGGACGGACTACATGTGTATTCAAGTATATAAGTCTTGAAATCTCCTCCAATGAAGTTTGTTGTTTTGTAAGGGATGGTTTTTTTTTTTTTTTTTTTAGTCACTGGAATTTTTTTATTCTGATACTAAGAATTTCATTGTGTCTGTGTCCGTGTCCCCCATGGTGCTTGTACATGGAACTTAGAGATAGTTGCAGGAAATGAGTTTTGGAATCTGGAAATGAACCTAAATTTGGATGTTGAAAATGGAATTTGAATGTTGCAAGTAATGGCAAAAGAGAATTACAATCTGGTGCAGTAGAGGGTTTAGTAGTACTAGGACAAAATTACAATCAACAAACAACAATAGCAAAAAAATTCCTACACTCAAAAGCAAAAAAATTCCATTTCCCTAATCCTAGTACAACTTCATGGCAGATGCTTGACGATGCAGCAACAATTGGAGGGGGTTGAGGAGAAACTCCATGGAAGAAATTTCATCTTGTTAAATTACTACGGCTACTATTTTCTCTTTCGGCGAAACAAAAATCTTCCTCTTCTTCTTCTTCCTCTACGGTGTCCCAAAGAAATCAAGCATAGGAATCCATCACGTAACTGCAAATCACTAAAAACAAAGATCAACTTAGCATACAAATGAATACAGTTTGAACCCAACAACAAAAATTCAAATGCTATAACCCAACTTAGCACATGAGTCGCACAAGGCACACTTGAGACCTGCGCCCATCAGTAGGCTATGTCATTTTCAGATTGGTTATAAAGATTAGTATAAGATTAGTTGATAACTGCTATAATATACCTTTACCAATCTACTGACTAATGCAAGCTTTTGAATTGTGACTCACAACCACCAAAAGTAGCTGAACTGAGTTCTCAGTTTTTGGAATGGTTGTTTAGCCGACAATATATCCACGGAATGACGGTGCTTTCAAAGATAACTTCTGCGTGCAAAGAGATGATGATGAATGGACCAACAAACAAAAAGGGGGAACCATGGAAATTGAAATACTTGATTCAAAACTTGTATTTTATTGATAGAAAATCCAAAATGGAGTTGTGTTTTTTGAATCCATAATCCCCAAATAAAACCTAAAAACTCAACTTAAACACGAGATTGAATGATACTAATAATAAATCAGAGATTAGTAAGCTTATCTCGTTGACATATGCAAAACTTCCAAGGAAGGGGAAAGAGAATAGGTACCCAGTCGCCTCAAACCCCAACCATCTGCATATCGATCGATGTGGTTTTCCTCTTCTCTTCTTCGTTTTCGAAAGTCTACACAGCTCTTCGTCGTCTTCGTTATCTTCTTCGTTTTTCTTCTTCGTCAGCAAATCTCGAAATTGACCTAGGGTTTCGAACAAGTTAGAATGAGAGAGAGAGAGAGTTTCGAACAAGTTAGAACGAGAGAGAGAGGGGGGAGATGCCATCAGGGTTCTTTTATTCCAGCAGATCGATGTGGTTTTCCTCTTCTCTTGTTCTTCGTCTGCTTCTCTCTTGTCGTCTCACTTTCTCTCTCTTCTGTGGGACAATCGAAGGGGAAATGAGGAAGAAGGGTTTAGTAGGTTATGACCCGCCGAACCAGATCCCCTGACCCGAAAACCTTTTAACCCGGTTGGACCCTCTTTTGACCCGCGAATGGGATTTTTAAATCTGAGCCGTTGGATCTCATCCAACGGCTGAAGGGATAGGAGCGGATGGAGGGCTTCCATCAGGGTCCCTTATGGGATGGGAATTGTATATATATATATATATATATATATTACATTACACAACGGGTTTGCAAAATGTCTCTCTCACAACTGTCCTCCGTGGCACATTGGAGGGTTGTGATTAAATTTTAAAGTTTCTTCTCAACTAATCCAAGGGTTGAAAATACTTTTATTTCAAAATTCAAAACCTTAAATTAAAGGAATCTATATTATAAAACCGAGTGGGTTTTGTTTACAAATACAAACCCAACACTCTCTACAACTATCTGATCGACATTTTATGTTAATTGTAGCCGTCTGATCAAGAGAATACTTCCTAATATGAATCACTATAACCTGATGACTAAATTATTTTCATTGATTGCTTTTACACTGTTTCCTTAAAAAAGGATTGACTATCCTTTAAAATTCAAATCAACTAAACAAATGGTTTTCCTATTTAATTTCCTTATATTCAACTCAATAATTAGTTTTAAGTTGTTCCCTTTAGGTTGATTTTCCTACATTCAAAAAGGAAACAAACACCTTTTGGATTTATTTACGGAAAGGAAATAACCATTTTTTTAAAAGTTGATAATTATATTTTTCTTTACTAATTAGCATTCACACACGTTTTCCTTAAAAAATGAGTCTATGTTTTCCTTATAATCCATGCTAAAACTTAGGTTTTCCTTTTATAAGCACACACACACACACAATTCTTCTAATTCATAAGCTTCTCCAAGAAGAGGAGAAATCAGCTTCCTTCATACCTTGATTGGAGAAAGAGAGGTTCATTACCTCTGCTTTGTCAAGAGAAGAGGTAGTCAAATGTTTTTATTTTTTTGTTATTTTACACGTTCTCTCCCTCCCTCCTAGGGTTAGATATTTTGAGGCCTTTCGGACCATGTTGTGTGGAGTAGTACAGTACTGTTTATCTCCGTGGATGTTTTTTCTTTTGTATGAAAAGAAATAAGATGTGTTAAGGTAATATACATGCACAGGTTATGATCCTACCGCAATAGTGTTGGGACGAATAGATGAGATCTATGGTTAAGGTAACTTATTTCATAACCATTTTACTTTGCAAGAGGGAATTTTAGCTTACTCGTTTAATTATTTTCTTAAATGTTTTATATTGTTGTTCATGTTCTTAATTTTTCTCTTTGGGCGAAGTAGGTATTCAAGAGTGATGAAGACAGTTGACGACATTTAGAAAATTGATGATGAGAAAGTTCAAACATTCATGGTCAAAAGTGACGAATGAAAAGATCTGGAAGAACATGTCTCGAGAAGTTTATGAGGAAGACACTCTCTTTACACTTCTCTATTGGTGTTCATTTTTTGTTTTTTTTAACTGTTAATATTTCCATGTGAGATTTATTTATATTTTAGGTATTTCTAAAGTATTACAGCAATTGCTATTTTTTGACATACTTTTTGGATACATTGAATTGATGTATGCCATTAAGATTTAATGTAGTTAATTAGATGAAATTTGTTTAAAGCTTATTTGAAAACATTATTTTTAGGAGAAGTCAGCTTGGTTGGCGGGATGGTCAACAGTAGAAAGTGACAATTCATTTAAATTGTGTTCAAAACGCGTTGTTTCGTGCCTTTAGGCACGGGCAATCCCTAGTATATATATATGTAACATGATTGCAGATCGAACTCTCTGTTTAAACCTGAAGCTTTTCCTTTGAGCACATGGGCCCATCTCCATGACGCGAGGCCGAAGGCCTATTGGATATAGTTCTACGGTTCTCTACAGTTGTCTTATAGATTTTGCCATTTTGGTATGCCAGACATGTTGGGAAACGAATCCCAGAACCCAGTAATTATGCGTACAGATTAAACAACAAAAATAAACACAAACCCTACAAGGCGGAATTAGGGTTTACCTCTCATCCGTAGACACGAACGCTAGTTGACTTGTTTATTTTAGAACTTGACAGACCTAATTATTGTATGCAACAAGCTTTGCTCGACAGTACCTCATGATCTTCTGCCATATTCCCTTATATCTCGATCATGTAGCCAAGTGTGGACTTCTACATGATCCCTTTGTTCTCTCTCTCACAGCCTCTATTCTAATTTTCTGAATGACTGTTGTGTGACCTAGAGAACATAACGATATACTTATAGGGCTAGAGCAGGGACCTGAGGAGAAATAAATCTAGGCTCCTTGTGTAAATAAGAAAACCTAATCCCACCCGGATTCTATTCTTATTTCACAAATTATAATTCACACCACTAAAGAATTATAATTGCACTCCCATCTTTATCTCGATTATATTTTGAGCTCCACGTTATTAAATACTTATTAATCTCCCCACGTTAAGATTACAAATACCCGTTGATTAAATGTCGATTACTAACAATCTCCCACTAATCAACATCTTATAAAACACCTTGAGACTAACCACTTAACTTATTCGATATGTCGGATACAAATATCCACCTGCAGGGTTTGACATAACCGAAATTTATAAGTTTACTCAAGGGGGTATCATCAATCTCTAACGAGACGTGGATTCTATCAATAATTAATATCCATATATTTCATGCATATAATGTTGTGACCCAACTCACCAAGACTATTGATCGTGAAAAAAGATCTCACTTTATAATGAATTAAAGTCAACAACATTAAATGTATATATGTATTAATTATATCCAGATTAAGAGCATAAGTATTCTTAATAACTATAAGGTTCTAAATGTCTTGAAATGTCAGTACTAAGACAATTACCTTAAATGGTCCTGTTCAATACACACAAAAATGTACTAGCACAATGAGTCGGAACTAGAACCGTTCCCTGTAGTCAAGACAAACCTACTAAAACATTGTACTACAATCCTACTGATGGTGTGTCAAATTCCATCTAAGATTGTGAACCAAAACTTATATTCCACAAGAACCGATGATCCAATCTTCTGTGTGCAAGCCGTACTCTACACACTGGATCATCTACTATATAGAATAAAAGACACATGCACAACATACAATTATATCATGCAAACATTGCCCATAATAGATTCTCATCAAAAAGGGATAAAACTGATTAATAATTAACTAATTAAATATTAATCCATTACATAAAAGCATGGCTTTTAGTATAAGTTTCTAACAATCTCCCACTTAGACTCAAAACCATGCTACCATGCATCTCACTTCCATGCCATTTACGTGACTATCAAAAGTCTTGGCATGTAAGCCATTTGTAAAAGGATCTGCTTGGTTGTTTGTTGATGCAATCTTGGTCACAGCTACATCACCTTTCTATACGATCGCTCGAATAAGGTGATACTTACACTCGATGTGTTTTCCCTTCTTTTGAATCTTTGGCTCCTTCGAGTTAGCAACTGCACTACTATTGTCACAATAGATTGAAATTGCTGATTGTATCGAAAGTACCACTTCTAGATCCATCAAGAAGTTCTTGAGCCAAACGACTTCTTGGCTATTTCAAAAACTGCCACATACTCAACCTCCATGATGGAATCTATAATACACGATCACTAGATACTCCACCAACTCATGGCTCTACCTCTTAGGGAAAACACATATCTCGATGTTGACTATCTGGAACTCTTATATAACATAAAGTCTTAATCTGCGTACCCACAAGGCACTAGACTGTCTGACTGGTACACCAACGTATAATCCTTAGCTCTTTTTGGATACTTGAGTATACATTTTATATCAGTCCAATCTTCTTGTCTAGGGTTAGACTAAAATCTGCTAACCATGCCGACAGCAAAGCAAATACCAAGTCTACTTCACAGCATAGCATACATGAGGCTTCCTATTGCTGAAGCATTAGGAACTCCTTTCATTTTCTCCATCTCCTCAGATGTCTTAAGACACTGATCCTTGGATAGATTGACTCCATATCTGAAAGGAAGCAATCCTTTCTTGGAATCTTGCATGCTAAAACGGGTAAGGATCGCAACGATATAGGAAGCTTGAGAAGCCCAACATCCTTTGCTTGATCTCGCAAAAAATTTAATTCCAAGGATGTGACCGGCTACTCCTAAATCCTTCATATCGAACTGGCTGGATAACCACAACTATACCGAAGATAACACTCCGACATCATTTCTGATGAACAAGATATCATCCACATATAGCAATACAAACACCACCACATTTCCATTGCGCTTCTTGTACACACACGACTTATCCAGACATTGATCAAAACCAAAAGATTTGATTACTTGATCAAAATGGATGTTCCAAGACCTAGATGCGTGCTTAAGTCCACAAATGGACTTCTTAAGCTAGCACAACACGTGCTCCTGATCTTTTGCCAAAGTTCTGCATCTTTATCTTGTAGTGCCTCTTTGTAGTTTCAGGGTTTGACATGTTGTTTTTCAGGGATCATATCACAAGATTCTCCCAACAACATATACCAGTTGGGTGAAACAATAACCCTCCCACTACGAAACTCTCCCACTACGACAAGGTACTGGTGTGTTAACAACAATTTCATGTGATGTAGTCTCTTGTACTATTGGTGTTGAAGAAATCTGTGCCGATCTATTTTCTCTCAATTCTTCTAGAACAATCTTACTACTGGGCTTGTGATCTATGACATAGCCTTCCTCTAAGTATCAAGCATTGGTGCTAACAATGACCTTATGATCCTTAGGACTATAAAATAGAGCAACTTTCGTTCCTCTAGGGTACCCCACCAAAACAAACAAACATTTGTCCTTGATTCCAATTTATCTGCTTTCCCTTTTAGCATCTGTGCTGGACTACCCCAATTCTGAACATGCCATAGACTAGTTTTGCTCCCAGTCCACAGTTCTGTGGGTGTAGTTGGTACTAGCTTAAATGGTACCAAGTTAAGAATGTACGCTATTGTTTATATTGCATGTCCCCACAATGAATTTAGTAAATTTGAATAAGTCATCACTGATCTCATCATATCCATAAGAGTCATTTCTTTCTTTCTGTTACACCATTATGTAGTGGCATACCTCGCGCAAACAGCTGGGATGTAATCCCTTCTGCTGCCACTAGTTCCTAAATACTTCCAAGAGGTATTCGCCACCACGATGAGATCGCAGTGTCTTGATACATTTATCCAGACGCTTTCCCGTTTCTGATCTATGCTCCTTGAATTTCTCAAAGCATTCGGACTTACAGTGTATCAAATAAATGTAACCATGTCTTGAGTAATCATCAATAAAAGTATTGAAATACTCAAAACCACCTCTATCCCGGATGTTCATAGGTACACACAAATCTAAGTGAACCAATTTCAACGTTTCATTGGCTCTCCCTTTTCCTGAAAAAAGGGCATCTTGGTCATTTTACCTTCCAAACAGGATTCGTAGACCGGAAGTGCCTCCACTTCTAATGAACCCAAAGATCCATTTCTAACCAGTCTAAAAATTCTAATTAGATAAATATGACTTAGGCGTAAGTGCCAAAGATACGTTTGGTTCAACTTATAAGGCTCATTTCTCTTATATGGCAATCTATTAGTGTTATTCAATTCATTTAGTTGCATTGTAGGAACGATATCATTAATAACGTAGAGATTGTCATCTAATGAACCATAACAGATAAAATGTTTATTTAACTTAATAAACATAAAGTTATTAAAAATAAACCAAATATCCATTTACAACCAAATTAGAAACCGAAACTAAGTTTCTCCTAATTCAATGATCATAAAGACAATCTCTTGAAATTAAACGCCTACTGCAACTGCTGCTACTTTTGTAGCACTTCCCATATGTAGATAAATCTCTTCATCACTAAGTCTCCTAGTTTCCTGGAACCTTTGCAATGAATTGCAAACATGATTAGTGGCACCTGTATCTACACACCAGGTACTGGTAGATAACACTGCTAAACATGATTCAACTACTAGTGAAAAAAAATTCGTTGATTATTCAATTTATTGAGAAAATTCGGATAACCTTCTTCTAGTGTCCTTACTGCTTAATAGTGAAAACACTTGCCGTTAGGCTTTTTCACTCTACCTCCAAGCTCATAAACTGTCTGAGGAACTGTTGCTTGTTGTTGAACCTTTTCTTGCTTCTTGCTGCCTTCCGGCTAAAAAGTAGAAACCTCTTCAACTACAATTACAGTTGTCTATTTATTAACCAAAAGACCCTTGGCTAATTTAACGCTCTTTCAACAGTTTCGTCAAACAATAATGCATTTTGTTCACATTGTAATTTAGGCGGAACTGTTGAAAAGGCTTAGTAAGCAATTGGAGTACAATATCAACCTGGGTTTCCCCATTGATTTCAGCTCCTGGGATTTCTAGTTCATTCAGAAGACCTATTATCTTCAAAACATAATCCCCTTACTAGGGTTCCTTCACCTATGGTTATATTCCCCAAATTCCACATTGCAACTTGCCTAGCTGCACCCCAAACATTTATTTTAGGTTATGCATCATGTCATAGGCAGTTTCCAAAAACTGATACTGATGCTGCAATACATTCGACATAGAAGCTAAAATGTAACACCGCGCCATCTCATCAGCTGTAACCCAATCCATATATACCAGATTTCAGGTTCTGTTGCAATTTTAGTGGGTTTGATAGAGCACACCTCAGAGAACACAAATTTGGTCCCCTAAGCAGTCGACACAATATCCAGATCCTTTTCTAGTCAATAATTAAGACCAGTAAATTTGTTTGACAATGTCATCAAGTGAATTGAAAGAGTCCATTTTTTGAATCTGAGAATAACATAACAACAATTATGAAGGCAATTAAATTTTTTTTTGTATTTCTATTAAATTGGTTCCCTCAACCAGTCTATTAAAAGAAAAACATTAGCAACCCTACACACCATGAAGAGTATGCCTCGATGGGTAGGTCCACTACTCTTCATCATTCGTGTAGATAGGCACAACCTTTTAATTTTACTATCTAGACACTAAACCGTGCCCAATAAAATCAAATAGCTAATTTGCTTCGGTCCTATAAATAAAAGCAGTGACTCAGATGGAGAGGATACTTGTTATTTATAGCTAAGTGTATACCATTACCTAAACTTCAAGATCCATTGTTCCGTAATGAACTACCCCAGATGGAGGAGTAATCCACACAACAATTATCTTGGAGCTATCCTCTAAGGAAGTAAGTACTGATGATGCCATAATTAATTTCGTCCGATGGGGAGGAAGGCACTAAAACCAACACACAAAACTTAATTATATCATCTACATACTAGTAATGGAGACCATGGGATTTATACAAAATAAACTCCCTCTCCCACTTAGTTATTTACAAATTTTGTGAGGGTTATCAAAATTAACATGTTCGCAAAAACCGTGATCTAGGTCTAAGGCCAAATATTACCATGTTGTCCAAATATGGTAAACTATCACACAGGCAAACAAGATGAATATACAAATATTCATAAATAAGGAAACACATGCAAACAAGATGAATATACAAATATTCATAAATAAGGAAACATAAATAATATGTATCCCATCTATTATGGTCAAAGATGCAATCCTTGAGCAATAAGGAATCCTTCCAGTCTTGAAATCCTTAAGCAGTCAGGAATCCTTCGAGTCTTGAAATCCTTAAGCAGTAAGGAATCCTTTCCAAACTTGAAATCCTTGAGTAGTCAGGAATCCTTCGAGTCTTGAAATCCTTAAGCAGTAAGGAATCCTTTTCAAACTTGAAATCCTTGAGCAATACGTATGTTGAAGACTTAGATACTTTGAATTAATCAAGGAAACCAAAATCCAACCATACTTAGGCAAGAAAAATCGGATCTGAAATTTTTCCCAAATAAACTGCACAGCCTTCAGTATTTTGGACTTTTCTCTCTCATCCGAACTCCGATTGAACTAATTTCAATTGGGTTGGATTCGAAATTCAATTATCTACAACTTTTGTGAAGAACAGAATTTCCAATTCCGATGTTTACTGGGTCAAAACAGCCTTGCAATCAGACCCTAAAAATCTGAAAAAATTCTGCTGCGAGCCAAACATTCTTTTTTCTTGACAAAACTTATCTTATTGTCAAAAAAGATTGTTTTCTCCATATCGTATGCCCCATTACAGAATCTGTAATCTTACAACAGATCTATATATCTAAAACGATACAACTGAAGAAACAAAGATTACATCAAAAACTTATGCCTCCCACATACTACTATTACAGATTACAAAACTAAACTTGTAATAAAAAACCAGTAATAGTAACCACGCATAAAACAATTACAAAGCGTGGGATCCAATCACACAATCAAAAATATGCGTGACCATAATAGTGGGATAATTGATTCTGCAAAACAAACGTTAGAACAAACTAGAACTCTGCAAAACAACTGTTAGCACAGTTCTATATCTATGTTCTACGGACAACATGGCTTGTTTAATCCATACGCATGATTACAGCCCGCTCTGATACCACTATTGGGAAACGAATCCCAGAACCCAGTAATTATGCGTACAGATTAAACAACAAAAATAAACACAAACCCTACAAGGCGGAATTAGGGTTTACCTCTCATCCGTAGACACAAACGCTAGTTGACTTGTTTATTTTAGAACTCGACAGACCTAATTATTGTATGCAACAAGCTTTGCTCGACAGTACCTCATGATCTTCTGCCATATTCCCTTATATCTCGATCATGTAGCCAAGTGTGGACTTCTACATGATCTCTTTGTTCTCTCTCTCATAGCCTCTATTCTAATTTTCTGAATGACTGTTGTGTGACCTAGAGAACATAACGATATACTTATAGGGCTAGAGCAGGGACCTGAGGAGAAATAAATCTAGGCTCCTTGTGTAAATAAGAAAACCTAATCCCACCCGGATTCTATTCTTATTTCACAAATTATAATTCACACCACTAAAGAATTATAATTGCACTCCCATCTTTATCTCGATTATATTTCGAGCTCCACGTTATTAAATACTTATTAATCTCCTCACGTTAAGATTACAGATACCCGTTTATTAAATGTCGATTACCAACAAGACAATTAGGGAACTATTTAACTAAAAAATTAAAAATGGAAAACAATCATCGATAAGCTGTTTGATTCAACAATCACAAGTAAGCAATTTTTTCGTTTAATTTTTACAATATAAATGAATATAGGAAATTGAAAAATTGAAGGAAATTTTATCTACAAAAGAAGAAACCATCAATTTTTTTATGGACAAATAAGATGAGGATTGAGGTAAATGTCAAACACCGCCCTTTGAGAAAAGTGCATCGATGGGATGGTAGCCGGCAAAAATTCTAAAACCACACAATCGTGTGGGCCCCACTTCTCTTATGAGTCTGAGTGTGGATGTTTATGTGTTTGGATGTGCAAGTAGGAATAGTGCATCTTTGTCTAAAAAAATATGTTGATAACCGAGAAAGTATATTAGTACAATAGTACTTGCAAAATGTATATTGAAATTCTAACCGCTTTGATATTACATGCTTATTATTCGCAAAGATAAAATCATTTGGCTACCACAGAAAACAATACACGTGGTGTAAAAAAAAAAAAAAAAAAAAAAAAAAAAAAAAAAAAAAAAAAAATATATATATATATATATATATATATATATATATATATATATATATATATATATATATATATATACACACAATCCACTTCCCCTCCAAACTCCCTTAACTTGTTAAATTCCGGACCTCATTGATCCCGATCGAATTTCGATGATCCGAACCGTCTAATGTGTTTAAAAGGTGTTTTTTAGGGTCCCCGCGAGAAATCATAAAAAAAAAATACCGGGAAGGGCTTGATCCGAGCTGTTTTCACAAAACTGTTGTACAGTTTTGTGAAAACAGCTCGGATCAAGCCCTTCCTGGTATTTTTTTTTGCTGATTTCTCGCAGGGGCCCTAAAAAACACCTTTTAAACACATTGGACGGTTCGGATCATCGAAATTCGATCCGGATCAATGAGGTCCGTAACTTAAGAAAATCTGGGAGTTTGGAGGGGAAGTGTGGTGTGTGTGTATATATATATATATATATATATATATATATATATATATATATATATATATATATATATATATATATATATATATTTATCATTTTTGTCAAATGCCGGACGACTCAAACCTCTTAATTAACTTTTTGGCTGTGTTTGGAAGTTGTGGAAAAGAAGAGAAAGAGAAGAGAAAATGAAAAAGGAGAAAAGAGAAAGAAATGGGAAAGAAATCTCTTTTTTTTCTTTTGTTTGGTTTGTGAAAGAAAGAAGAAAATTTGCACTCATGGGAGAGAGAAGAAGAGAAAAAAAGTAGTTAATTTTCTCTTTCTTTTCCTTTCTCTTCATTTTCCTTTCTCTTTCTATTTGGAAACCAAACAAATGATGTCAATCGATGTCAAACATAGCCTTCATTTTCCTTTCTCTTTCTATTAATGTTCCTATTCTTTTCCACATCTTTCCTCAACTTCCAAACATAGCCTTCATTTAGAAGTGTAAATCGATGTCAAATTTAAGCTATCTGCAAGTGGTAAGGCATAGGGTAAGAAATTTCTTAAAGAAGCATGTTAATTTGGTGAGAGAAATAAACAATTCAAGTAAGCCCTATGACGTGGAAACCCAAACTCATTTTTAAGGTATCGAAAAAGATTATCATTACTATTATTTTTTGATCGACAAAATAAATTTTATATATCATGACAATACAATATCATTATAATCAGAAAAGAAATATATCGAGAGAGCTTCGAAGAGTGAAATGACTCTCCTAATATTCTTGCAGTTCACAAAATCTTAACCTATCCCTTGGCTTCTCAATTTTACCTTTTCTCGTAAAAATGTATCCCGGCGATTTTTTTTCTTCCTAAACATTGAAATCTATCTCACTTCAAACAGAATCTATTGGATCCTGTTGTCCAAAACAACCATATTTCATGTCACTAACAATATTTCTATACATACATTCCAAAGTTAATAGCATGACCCACAGACTTGTCCTTGGTGCGACAAAAAAAAGGTGATGGAAACACTTAGGCATGGAGGCCTGCACCCCAAGGCATTGCACAAACATGTGAATTGGTCCGAAGAAAATTAATAAAGCATAGTTTTCTAAAAGATTTTAGCAACTCAATTGCTAAAATCACCATGATTTTAACAAATGAGTTCAGCAGGTGCTAAAATCATGGTTTTGAAATTAAAAAAATTAAGTGTTTCCGTGAATTATTTTTTGAATTTTTTTACACCAAATTAAAGTACACAAGGAGTACTTTAATTTGGTGCGAAAAAAAAAATTGAAAAATGATGTTGGGATTCCACCTTGCGTGGGCCAGTTGGACTTAGGCTCAGAGGGAGTGGATTAGGATTTTTCTGTGTAACTCTATAAATACTCGAACATGCCATTGTTTATGTGTGTGGTAGCACAATGTAGAGAGAGAGAGAGGCAGAGAGTGTGAGAGGGGGGGCTGGTTGTGGCTCCCCGGAGAGAGAGATACACGAGAGAACTTGTGAGGATTTCATTATTGTGAGATTGAGTGTGAGTGTGTAACACAAGAACACGGATTGTCTCCGGATTATAGTGAAACCCCCCTCCCCGTGGATGTAGGTCCGATTTGGCCGAATCACGTATATTCTGCGTCGTTCTTTCTCTTGTTTTACTGCTTCTGTGCGTGTGGTGCGTTGTTGGAATCCTAACAACTGGTATCAGAGCTTTGGTTGAAGCACCGGAGAGCGCAGAGCAGTCGGAAAATCACTCGGAGGCCATTGAAGCACTGTTTGAAGCTTTGGTCGGACAAAACAAGTGACGAAACTTGTTTTTGATAAGAGGGAAAGGTGCTACTCTCAGAGACGAATCCAAGGGAGTGCTCGGAGTCAGTTTTGGTCACCGGAGTGGGTCGGAATCGCAGTTTGAAAGTGAGTGGGCGGAGGCGAGCGGCGGACATGGTGGGGTTCTCGTAAAATGTGATCGAATATAAGATTTGAGTACAGGGTTGTGTAGCCCTTGAAGAGACGATCACGGGGGAAGTCGACCCATCGCCGGAGGAGGCCGGATGAGCCCCCACGCGTCGGCGAAGCATCGGCGCGTCAGATCTACTCTCGCGCGTGTGTTTCACGCGCGGTCAAGGTTAGGGGTGACCTAGTCAGCGCCATGGAGGATGCCACGCGGGATGGTCAATGCCACATCATCCCGGTCAACGCTGACATGGCACCACGTCAGCAAAAGGTTCAAAAAGGGGTCAGGGTTCAAGGTCCAGGTCAAAGGGGTCATAGGGATCAGAGGTCAGGTCAAATGGGTCAGGCCGACGTTCAAAGGGGTCAAACCGGTTCAGACCGGCGGTTCAGTGGCTAGGCAGATTGGGTTCCGACCGGACCAGATCGGATAACGGTCTGGAGGCAGACCAGATTACGTTCTTTGACCAGTTCAGGGGCATTTTGACCGTTTCATGGCCGATTCGGACTGGTTCCCATCTTAGTTCGACGTTTCGGATACAACTGTGCGCTCTGTTTTTTGTGTAAAGGCTCGGAAGTAGAGTTTGTTGCTGGATTGAGCCGGATTTGAGTGTTCGGAGGCGTTTTGGGTTGTGAAGAGGCTTGTTCTTAGCTAATTGGACGGTTCCGGATCCATTGTTGGGCTTGGTTTTGTGTGATTCAAGCTGAATTTTGCAGTTCTAGATACATCTGGAGAGATTAGGGAGGATCTAACGCGGTCAGATCAATCAAATGGGAGGATGTTGAGTCGGAGGCAGACCACGGGAGATCCGATGGGAGTCCAGGGGGTACTAAGTAGGCCGGGGATGGAACATGGATGGACCAGGGATCTAGATGAGACCCGGGAGAGCTGACAGAAAGTGGTGAGAGACCAGAATAGTGGTAAGAGTGGCGGATAGGTGACAGATAGGTGACAAAGAGGTGAGCAGAGTTGGAAAAGCTACACACCAAGAGTATTGGGCAGACTTTGTAGAGATTGGAGGTTGACCGGAGCAATCGGGTGATTGCGATTTCGCGGCGTTTGAGCCGTGGTGATTAGTCGGAGAAGCTAGTGAGCAAGGATACATTCTTTTGAGTATTGCATCTCTGTTTGGTGGGTGCGGATACACTTGATTGGTTGATGGCATAGGCACTTACTAGAGTGACAGGTCGGAGTGGGTCAACGGTGATCGGACGCAGTCTGGTTTAATCGAATTTGAAGACCTATCATCAGGATTTGCAGTTGTGATTCGAGCTGCATTGGATTGGATGGTGGGCCACTATACAGGCTTGTGGGAGTGCAGTGGCAGATGAAGCTGATGTCAGGCATGGTCAGGCAGTATGGGTGTTTTGTGACGCAAGCAGGGATGATGACAGTTGTGGATGCACACAGGATAGGCGCGGGATTATACCAAGGAGTCATGACCGGATGGTACTGGATGTGCTTGGAGTCGAATCAGGAGTGTGCAGGATGCTGGCTAGCAACGATGATGCAATTGGTTGTTCAGGATATGTTCACTGGAGCTCCGGACAGAGGGATTGAGATGGAGATCACATGATGCATCATGGTATTCTCTTTCTTTTGTGTTTTTGTGGCGGATTATCTTTCCAGTTATGAGCTCATGTTGGTTTGGAGAGATGGAGTCAAGGATTATGTCCTGTGATTGGGCATGGGTTGGATGCCCGGATGTGGGCACTCCGATTAGGGGTGTAGGATTGTGATCAACCGCGGAAGATCTGGCTTGCAGGGATATATTCATTCAAGTGGTGTGCTCGGTTAGGGTGTAGAGATACTTGTTTGGGAATGACACAGGCGCTTGTCAGAGCGGTAGATCAGTTTGAGCCACGGAGATCTAGCAGGATTTGTTCACATTCCGGATTCACAAGAGGTGCATCCCGGTTTTGGGGTGCGGAGGTATTCAGTGAGGGATGCGGTGTCAGAGAAGGAGTTGGCCTCATCGCAAATGGTGTGTGAGATCATTTGGAGGAGTAAACCTCTGGTGTGGGCAGAGGGTAGCTGCATTCTTTTGACAGGACATGATGCTAGAGTGGTGGAGCGCAACGATGAAGCTGCGGGCACTTGATGAGGGGGTGCGGGCACCCTAGTTGAGGGGTGCGAGCGCTTCTGTTGGTGAGCGCATATATCTCGGGTTTGAGATGTGCATGTGGAGGCATCCTAGTTGAGGGGGTGTGGTACTCGGACGAGTAGATACATTCTTTTTGATGGGGTGCGATACTTGTATTTTTTGATTGGCTGTGAATTCTGGTCTTGCATGGATACACTCTTTCGGGTTTATGTACTCTGTTTGGTGGTGCATGGATGTTCGACTGGTTAGTGACACAGGCGCTTGCCTGAGATAACTGATTGGAGGAGGCAATATGTGGGTGTTGCAGACAACTTTGCCCACTCGGTGTGGAGGGGGTGATTATTGGGATTCCACCCCGCGTGGGCCAGTTGGGCTTAGGCCCAGAAGGAGTGGATTAGGGTTTTTCTGTGTAACTCTATAAATACTCGAACATGCCATTGTTTATGTGTGTGGTAGCACAATGTAGAGAGAGAGAGAGAGGGGGGGGGGGGGGGGGGGGGGGGGGCGGTTGTGGCTCCCCGGAGAGAGAGATACATGAGAGAACTTGTGAGGATTTCATTATTGTGAGATTGAGTGTGAGTGTGTAACACAAGAACACGGATTGTCTCCGGATTATAGTGAAACCCCCCTCCCTGTGGATGTAGGTCCGATTTGGCCGAACCACGTATATTGTGTGTCGTGCTTTCTCTTGTTTTACTGCTTCTGTGCGTGTGGTGCGTTGTTGGAATCCTAATAAATGATATACGAAACCACTCCATTTTTTGATTTCAAAACCATGATTTTAGCATCTACTGAACTCATTTGCTAAAATCATGGTAATTTTAGCAACTGACTTCCTAAAATCTTTTGGAAAACTATGCCTAAGGTTCAAAATCTGGAAATTACTATGTGCGTAGAATTAGGCCTTAAAGTGGTGAATGATCCATAGATTTGAAATTAGTTTGATCATGACCCATTAGGCCCGACTTGGGAGAAGGATTTATTAAGTTTTTTCGTATTAATGTTTTTGTCTTCTGGTGAGAAATTTGTATTTTCATAGCTCAATAAATTAATTAAACCAATTGGACAAATTTTCTTCCTCATAAAACGTCTATGGGTAGATTTTGTTTTGATTTCTTAATTCGAGACAAACCGAGAAAATAAAAATTTTCAGTAAGCTTGAAAAATAATTGTCAAAAGCAAAAGTAATCTATTAAGTGTTGTGATAATTATACAATATTTCATTCTTTCCCCTATATTTAGGGTGTACTGCATGATTGGTAATGGAAAAATAAGCACTTTGAAATCACTTTACAGCCTCCAATTATACAGTGTCATGCAGGCGAGTGTGGCTTGTGTTGTGTCTCTATGATTATTGTTATGGTTGGAGTTGTTCGTTGCTACTTCAATCTCCAATACACTCCACTCTCTATCCCTAAAAAGTACAGTATTAATTAAGTACGTGAGGCCATCAACTTATGGTCCATGAGAATAGTTAAAGTACGGCTAAACTGAACTGAGCACCTGATTTTCAAATAAATATTGAATTAGGGAAAAATTAAGTTAGTATTCCTAAAATACATAAGCTTGTACGATGTGCTTGGATATATTAATTTCCCCCCCTTCTTGGCAAGATCCAACCTGACCCCCTTCTTGGATTCATAGCAGTGCAGAACTTGATTTTTTTCTTTTCCTTTTTTTGTCAACAAAGACACAATTAAATATTTCATTAGTTGTAATAAACCTCTCACCGTTGGGAAAGAAAATCGAAAACAAAAATCACCCCTAGTTGGTAAAGTAATTGACTAAAACAACCCAAAATTCAACCCAATATCTTCCTCCCCATATCTATCTGACTACCTCTGGTCTCTACACACCAACTCACCAAGTATCTTCATGCAGAACTAACCTCATGATAAAAGTACAATTTTGTTCATCCAAATAAAAAGTCAAAAATTTGATGTGTACACACGGCACGCGTACGTAATATGCACGGACGGTGCATCTTGACTGTCCGTGCGTGTTTTCGACGGTCTAGATTTAAAAAAAACTCTTCATTGTAAAGTTTTTTTAAATCCGGACCGTCGATTCCTGAAATGGACGGTCAAGATGTGTTCGTGCGTGTACGTACATGTGTGTGTACTTACGCATAGTTGGGTTGTTAAAAAGTGGGTGATGTTAATTACTCACCTTGTGTGAGATCTATCTTCTTCAATGATCGTACTGCCATATTAATTTTTGGGTAATTCGGTCCAAAAAAACAAAACAAAATCAATTGGATATTTGCAAGTACTTAATTTGAGAATTCAATTCTTGGCTTGAAAATTGAAATTATTAAAAAAAAATGGGTATCCCAAAACAATTATTACTGGATCAAATACTCGTCAATATGAGATTGAACTAGTTATTTACAAGATTATTTACAGGATTGAGCTGATTACCCGTGTTTGTCCCACACAAGGTGGGTACTTAGGTGTACACCATATAAGTCTCCAAATGAAGTGCCAGAAGCACTCGAAACTCCAACGGCAACAAAGTGTGACCAGTGACCATTCCATATTTAATTTATTAAAAAAGAAAAAAGAAAAAAAAGGAACCATGAACATTCCACATGACACACTTAGCGTAAATTGTACAAATAATAGATATATATCTCAAGAAACCCACATGGGAGAGTTGAAAAATTAGTCCCCTCTCCATGTGAATTCCCTCCCCTGTCTCAAATACAAGAATTACATTGAATATTTGGTCACTGTCAGCAATGTTCTTCAACCAATAAACTGAAGATCATCAAATGAATATATAATAATTATTAAACAATTTGGTTTTTTTTTTTCCAAAAAAGAACTGCTATATAAAATAATAGAGATGTGGCTTGATCTGAGAAACGTTGATGAACTCATGGATGATCAGCAAAAGCTCCAAAGCCGAATATCGCCGTCGTCGTAGACATCTTCCATCGTCGGTGGATCGAACGCCATCCCGTTGATCATGTCAACGTATTTTGGTGAATCAAAGTTGCACATCAAATTTGTCAATAGTTCATTGTAGGTACCTTGGTATGGTATTGACGCCAATGAGAAACCATCCTCAATAGGGTTGGATGGAGACAAAGACGACATCGACGGCGATGAGGCGGCCGAGGCCGAGGAGAAGGAGGTGGCGGTGGTGGTGGAGGATTGCGGCGGAGTGGCTGCGGTGGTGGTGGTCATGTGGCCGTTGTCATTGAATTTATTGGCTGCAGCAGCTGCAACCCTTTGGATGGATTTAGGGGACAAAGTGGTATTTTTATCAGGTAAATGAGGGTGGATATTTGATATTGAGGAAGTTGGGAAGTTGAGATTGACAGAATTGCCCTTGAGGCACAAAAGGGCAGCATCATAGGCTCTAGCAGCTGCCTCTGGGGTGGAATAAGAGCCCAACCATATTCTTGTTTTTTGGTTGGGTGCCCTTATCTCTGATACCCATGACCCCCAACTCCTCATTCTCACTCCTTTGTACTTCTTCTTTGCCTCTAACTGCATCTTGTTCTCACTCTTTACCATTGTATCAATGCCTAGCTTGGATGTAAGAAAATATGGGGTGGAAGGATCAACTCTCTCTCTCTCTCTCTCTCAAAATATATGTGAGGAATGGAAGAAAATAAGTTAGTGATTGGGAGGAGGGAGAGGGTTGATATTTATAGGTAGAGTCCAAAGGGGGGTTTGGGCTTTTTTTGTTTGGCCAAGAGAGAACCCTTTTAGTCAAGGAAACACTAGTGCATGTAACATGAAATGGGTGACAGGTATTTTCCAGTTTTTTAAAGTGAGAGTAGAATTCATATAATAATAAATATCCTATGGAGTATATGCCTTTGTGAAATGACTAATTTGCCCTTCTGTTTTCAAGTGTTTTGAATTGACTGGCCTGGTAGCTACAAGGCATTACAGTCTAGCTCAAACCTGCACAGCAATTTCAAAACTCATAATTAAATTAAGAAGATAATTACGTGAAGAAATTAATAAAAAAAACCCTCAACCCCACATGGCTCCTTGTGTTAACTTTCAAATAAAGGAACTATCGAAAACAAAGGACTGGGTAATTCTTATGAAATTGACTTTAGGTTGGATGATGTTTGTGAGAGGAGTATTATATCAACTCCTTTAGGTGTAATAGTGATCATCCAATCAATTGCTCTCTCCTTTTTCTTTTCTATGATTATACGTACGCGCGAGTGATCAAAGTACTAAGAATAAATGTTCGGAAAGTAGCGAGATGAAAAGTTTTGTTATGATCTTGAAGAGAATATGATTGGTACAGAAGATCGATACTCATAGTTTCTGAAGATATAAATTTACGGATACATGCAAGATGTATTGTTCTCAGTATTTCGTTTACTTCCCTTTCAAAAATAAAAAAAAATTGTTCACTTTTCTTGAATTTCTTTTAGATTTCGGAATTTTCATAATCAGAGAGTATCATAGTTTCAGAAGAAAAAATTTTACTTTAATAATTCAGATTTTGGTAATCTCACAATGAAAATATGTATATATCTGGGGGTATATGTCATTTTCTGAGACAGTTGCCAGTATGACCTAGAATTGCTCAACTAGCAAACATCGGGGAAAGGAAAGTAATGACTTTTAGGGAGCCTGGAGTCCATATGCATACACCATCCAGGAAACCTCATTAACTAATAAATCTCCTGCCAGAGTTTTTGAAGAGTTTTGACCATCACAGCAAGTAATCACATTGACAAAATGAAAACGACAGTTCAGTAGGAAAATGTTATTTGTACAGATGTTCTACCCAATGTAGTTTAAGGCTTCAAGTTTCATTAATTAGTTGTTTATTAATTAAGCGAAATGCCTTTTTTCTTTTAACAAAAAAAAAATGCCCCCATGAATCGGACTATCTCTCCAGTCCCTCACACAACCATTTCCACGCGTCTGCATGAAGTTAAGTGCCCTCGACGATAATTTGCTCCGATGAGAACCGACTCTACTATCTTGGGGTGGTAAGTACTGCCGAGACAAGTCGATTAACCATGCATTGTGATCACAATGCCTTCGACTGGAGTTAAGCGAAATGACTTTTAATTGACCCAATGGTTAGTTCAGGTCAAGTAATACTTTTTTTTCCCCTCAAAGAAGCTTATCATATTGAGTAGTAGATTGTACACAAATTTAATTGCAAAATTTAGTTAAAAAAATTAACAGGCACACTATATCTATTCAAACATAGTTTTTTGTATTTCTGGTTGATATCAATGGCATTTGAAAAAGTAGGACGTGCAAGGATCGAGCTTTAGTAGTTTGTTCACTTGCGAAGGATAATTATGTTTTTGGAAGGAAAAAAAAAAAAAAACCACAAGAAGAATAAATGGATTTTGTGTGAATGAAAGGTTGACCGAGTTAACTTGGCCTTGCTAGTGGACAATAGAATTGGTTTTTAAAGATTGGCCGACATGCGAATGAACGGACACTCAAGGTATCAAAAGAAGGGGCAACTGAGTCATTACACCTCATGGTCTATTACTAAAAGCCTATGTAACCATAGTTTGTACTAATCCCTAAATAGTCTCATACTATCTTGTTACAGTACTACATAAGATATTCGTTCAATAATGCTAACTTTGAGAAAGAGAAACATAGGATTCTGTCAAAGGCAGCTTCCAGGATCTGCAGATGGTGGGTGGGGAGGGAGAAATAAATATGCTTAAGCCATTGAGCAGATTGAGCAATGACAAGAATAGAATTTTAAAACACAATTTCGGACACAACTGTATTCAGAACATTTCAATGCATGTGAATGCATAGACATCCGTCCGTTCGAGACACAGTTGTGTCCGAAGTTATGTCCGGGATGTGTGTTCGTAGACTTTTCCTAAGCGATTACAGCTTGATCAGTGTTTTGGGTAAAAAAAAATTCTAGCTTGAGTGTGTGTATGCGTAATACTCCTGTGAACACTTTTTAAAAATAGAATCAAAGACAAGACAAAAACGTCACACAACGCTCTCAACAACGCGCAAACAAAACTGTCCGTAGCATTTGCAATTGCAAACAACACAGCTGGTGCTTCTCTGTCTCCCATATGTATACCTCTCTCCAAAACCGCGTTATGCTCTCTCTCCTCTCTCCTCTCTCTCTCTCTCTAGTGACGTTGTTAATATTAGGAATATACTCATACAGGATTCAACTTCTAGGTAGACTGGATGTCCAAATCGTGCTCCTCCTTTTAGGTGTGTTTTGGCAAAAAAAAAAGTTAGCTGACTTATTTTTTTGTTTTTATTTGATTTTTTTTTTGTGTTTTTTAGTTTTGCATCAATTTTTTGCGTATTATTAGTTTGTCTCGGCGAGAGGAATAAAAAAAATAAAAAATATGATCGAAGCATAAATTTTTTTGAATAAAGACAAAAATAAGTTAAAAAGTCAGCTTTTTACACTTTTTTTTTTATCTTATTCAAAAAATTGAGAGTTCTAGTTATAATCTTTTACCTTTTTGGATTCCTCTCGCCGAGACGAACCAATAATACTAAAAAAATAGATGCAAAACTAAAAAACACAAAAAAAAAAAAATCAAATAAACACAAAAAAATAAGTTAAGTTGGCTTTTTTGGCCAAACTTTTCATCCTTTTACTATGGGCTCAGTATTAAAATAATTCGAAATAGCAGACCACAATATTTATAACATCGATCTAATTTTTTGCACGGAATAATTTATAAATAAGTATATCCAAAAAAAATAAACGAATTAATACATATCAACTTAAAACTCGTGGTAGGCTGAAGCGGACCAGGCTCCATAAGATTAGGAATGCAGCACAGCCATTTCATAACTAATAATTAAGCATCGAGTTTACGTCGCTGTGACTTTTTTTTTTTTTGCGCTTCTCTTCGTATCTTAAAAAAAAAACTATTTAGTGATCCTTGAGCAAAACCCTAGATGTTCTTTCTTTCCAGCACACGTTGATGTGAAACTAGTCACAATGTGATACTCCGGAATTCTTTTCACGTCACATTGATGTGAGACTCATCGTAATTTTATACTATGATCAATACAATATGTAATAAGGAAAATCCCTATAATATTTTTTATATAAATCACTTATTAATACATTATGCCCCCTAACACTCTGCTATCCTTTTTTTTTTAAAAAAAAAAAAAAAAAGGGTCTATCCCTCTAATATGAAGTTTCCATTTGAGTTAAAAATCAAAGATTTTAGCAAATGGCTCTCCCTTTGATTTTTTTTTTTCTTTTTGCGCTTCTCTTATCTGTTCTATTCGTCCCAAGATAGATGTCCAAAATCACTATTCATCCCCCTCAAAAAATCATCTATACTTTTTAAGCTATGATGAATTATGGAGTATATGCAATATAGATCTTATTTGATAGATGCTGCTTAGTTTTATTAAACAAAGTTTTTAAATAGTAAAAAGTATAATAAAATACGAACTATAAATAATTTTTTGAAAGGTGTGAATAGTGATTTTGGACATCAATTTTAAGACAGAGGGAGTAAAAAAATTATTTAGTGATCCTCGAGCAAAAGCTCCATATGTTCTTTCCAGCACACGTTGATGTGAAACTAATCACAATGTGACACTCCAAGGTCCTTTTCCATGTCACATTGATGTGATCATAATTTTCTATGATCAATACAATATGTAATAAGGAAAATCCCTAGAATATTTTTAGAAAGCACTTATTAATACTTTTTCCTCCCTAAGGACCCTAACCCTCTGCTATTTTTTTTGAAAAAAAATAATTAAATTGAAACGGCCTATCCCTCTACTATGAAGTTTCTATTGTGACTTTGTGAGTTATTAGTCGTTTTTATTTTGAGTTAATTGATTTGATTCTCCTACAATTAAGTAAAAAATTACTCCAGTAATTACCGCCTGCTACTCCTTTGTACCTGGGGAACTGCCAGCACACACGACTTTAGTGCCTCTTCTAGGACAAGGGACCCTTTCCCATGTGGGCCAACTGCCAAGCGTTCAGACTCCCTTTTTTCTTTTCTTTTTCTTTTTTGCCATAAACGAAAATGGATGTATGGCGTTCCTATACGGAGTATCACTCTATTGTTTCGTCAAGCAACACCACTATTTGTGGGGTGATCCTATCGTACTTAAAGTCGAAATTGAAGTTAAGATATCACGACATGTAGATGGTATTAAGAATGTACTTCCTCCGTCCCAATTTTATAGTCTCTTTTGGGAGTTCGTGCCACTTTTCAATTGATTATATCTCGTAATTTATATTGTTTTACGTGATTTTAAAAATATTGTCTTGTATAATTAATTGTGGATCTACCAAACAAGATCCATATTGGATATGAAATCCATTACCTATTTCAAGTAATAAGTAGTTTTTTATCCGGTTAGAATAGAACAAGGGACTATTAAATTGGGACGGAGGGAGTATTAAGCTAAATAGAGAGAGCTATGAAAACTTCAACTCGGCAATCGGTAGTATTCAGTAGGCTATTATGTTGGAAAAAAAAAATCCTACGAAATTATATAGGCTCGTCCTCTCTAGTATATTTTAGAAAAAAAACAAACAAATAGTAGAAACTTTTAATATTGTTATGTCTCAAGCTATGAACCAGGGTGTATTAGAACTGGTCCTTACATGTTTGAGGTTTTTGTAGGAGATGGTTCTTGCTTTAGACAAATATGATGAGCTGGAGAGGTATGAATAATCAATAGTAAATGCACAGTAGGAAGGAGAATAAGGTGGTCTAGAAGAAGGGTGAAAAACAGAGCAGGTGTGCACAGGAAGGACTAAGGCAGTGTATTGCTCTCCGTCTAATCTGTGGTACCCTTGGTGACTTGGGAGATGGGGAATGAATTCACTGTAGAGAATGTTCTCCTCTCATTCAGTGATTGCCCTTTTCTCTCTCTAGGATGACATATGCTCTGTCAAGATTTCACCAACTTCTGAGCACTGAAAAGGAATGTCCCATAGTTATAGACACTTTGGACCCATGATTAGGTGTCAGGCTGTCACCCTATAATATGATGACACGTGTCCTTTCCGTACAACCTGGCCGTACGGGTGATGTCATCCACCGCGCAGTGGTGAGCCATTCCCTCGCGCAGCGATCCTTTTGTTCTTTATAGCCACGAAGCCACTGGATCTTCCTTATTCCCGTTAGGGCAAGGTCGTGACCTGTTCGGTCGCGCCTATACTGCAACCAAGCCTCAAGGGGGCCCCGGGGTCCTGCCTTTAGACCGCAGCAGGTGTCATCACCTGGGCTAAGTTAGACTAGCTTCTCGCGTTCTCGCACATGCTTTAGGCCGCGCTAGTCACCAAGGCCATGGGTTGTTCTCCTGTTTGGATGGCCTATGGTTGTCCAGACACTACCCTAGTTGGGCCTGAGGTGCGCACCACTAGGGCACCTAGCAGGGGCAGTACCGCGCTAGTGGTCCCCTGCGCGGAGACTTGCACGGAGTTTGCCACATGTCGCGTGGGTACCGCGCCACCTGGGTGACATCTGTCATTATCCTATTGGATGGTCAATGTTGACTCTGGTCAACGGGGCCTCGCGTGTTGACCTCCCTTACAATGGCCCCCACTTGCGTGTGGGACACGTAGGCGCGTGGCGTGTTCTTCACGTTCTTTCCCACGCTCGCGTGACGTCAGCGCTTTATCCGTTTTCTGACACCTTTTGGGGGATTGATTGCGACTGTTTGGGGTGCCTTTTCGGCTGTCCAAGGTCATCATTATGGTGACGCTTCAAGCTCCGCCATGACATCGATTGATGGCGACTGTTGGGGGATTTCCCTCCCCTATAAATTCACCACTTCTCCACATTTTTCTTTTTACCATCTCTGAACACTCTCCAGAGCCTATCTTTCTAGAAATTTTCTCTCTTTCTCCTCTGCTACATTTTCTTCTCACCTTCTGTACTTCTTTTCTCAAACTTCTATTCTCCAACAAAATGACTTGTGGTGAGCACGTCTTAGGGGGAAGGCCCACCGTTCACGGTGTTCCGGTCCCTTCCTCGGACCAGTGGCGTAGGGCCCTTACCTCAAGGGTAAGAGTGATCTATTCTTGAAGAAGATAGAGTCATACGCTCCGGTAGGCAGTAAGTTGGATGATGTTCTGTGCATCGGTCCAGAGGCGTTGCTTGAGGAGGGTGACTTGATGCCGCCTTCTTCCGTTCTCCGTCTACGTGTAGAGAGGGGAGACTTCCCTTACTCCTCTGTTCAGTACTCTTCTCTTTCCACAGCCCCCGCTTACTGGAGCGAGTTGGTGGATGCCGTGGTTAGTGATGATGACCATAGGAGGGTCTTGAAGCATTCGCACATACTGGAAGCCATCAAGATTTCGCAGAGCCTGACGCTGAATAAGAGGAATAAAAACCTTGACTTCTTGATGTCACGGTGGAGCACTGATACGCACACCTTTGTATTTCCGTGAGGAGAATTTGGTCCAACCCTTCAAGATACCAGTGCACTTCTTCATCTTTCTTCTCGTGGTAAACAAGAGTTTGAACCTGCCAAGGCCCGCTACACAGACTAGGAGTTGGTGGGGAAGTTGAATTGGCCTATAAGGCCGCGAGTCACCGGTGATCGCAATGGGATAGGGATGGAAGACGGAGGGCTATGACAGACCCAAAGAAAACATCTTGGGGTTCTTGGATTAGGTACTTTTTCAAGGACATTCAGCCCGCGCAACCTGGGAATGCGGAACGCTAGTTCATTGATGGTTCGGAATACAATGGTGAGCTTTACATACCCGCCTTCATTTCCTTCTTCCTGTCTTTCTTTATATTCCCCAATTTTCCTATCAACGCACCCAACGAGTTTGTATTTTATCTTGCGGTGAGGCTCGCGCAAGGAGACTGGTTCCCGCTGGGTCCTCTGTTCCTTGGACACTTATTTCAGCAACTGAACCGCCTCTCCGCAGACTTCGAGCGATCCGTGGGTCGATATGACATAATCTCCATGGTGCATACCCAATTTTTTACAGCATTGGTGTATGAGCATTTCTCAATCGTTGCTCCAAAAACCCAAGAAGTTTCCCACTCAGAAGTCCAAGCATGTCCTGGATAGCAGGGTCGACTAGTCAGGGAGGCTGATGGCCGTTAGAGGTATGTTCTTGAGGGTCAGCTGTGGCCTATCATCCTCCGTTGGAACAACACCTCCACGACAAAGCTCTGGGACGAACACATGGATGATGAGTCCCACTTCTACCCGCGCCCATACACCCAGACCCTAGACAAAATTTACAACTGTAATCCGAGCACTCCAGAGGAGGTTGACCTTTCTGATAGCAGCATCCCTAAGCTGAACCTCCTTGTCAGCATATACTGCATGAGCCGCCCGACCTACTTAACTGCAATGGGAGTTGAGGGCATGAAAACAGTGGTGTATAGGCCAGATAGGGTGGTTCGTCAATTGGGGTATGATCTGGTGGTACCTGGAGCCGGTCTGTAGCCCGTGAATTTTCAAGCTGCCTTCAACCAATTCCTCATCTCTTTCACAGACATACTCTTGGATGGCGTTGGGCACTGGCGCTTTCTGAGGTCCATTCGCCCTCCTTTTACTTCCACCCAGTTTCGCCTGCACTGGCGCGGGAACTTGGACTCCTTTTTCGCCTTCATGCAAGGTGAAGCTATTAAGACCGCTCCGCATGTCGTGTACAAACTAGATTTCACACTCCATACGCCCAAGCCCCAATCCGACAACTCGCGCGGCGTACGGAGTCGTTGGGCCTTGGAAGAGAGTACTACTGCCGCCGACCTAGAGGCTAGGGTTGTGGCCCCACTATCTGCTGTTCGCATCACAATCTCAGGCAAGGGCCCATATGTCCTCTTCAAACGAGGAAGAGGCCGCGCGGCGACCCACTCGAAGAAGACTGCGTAGGGTACGTTATTTTCTTTTATTATTGTTATTCGTCATGCTTTCTCTATCTTTTGCTTATAGTTCTTTTGCTTCAGGCGGCGACCGATCAGCTTGTTAGAGGATCTCCTGCTCGTACTGCCTCTCCTCGACCCGATGGTTTAGACCAAAGTTCTGATGACCATGTGCCCCTGAGATCCCGCACTGCTAGGCTACATGCTGAGGCACAGGCGCTCAAGGTGAAACGGGTGGCCCTTCTGTCCCTGCTCAACAGCGCGCGGGGGATAGCGACAGTGATGATGATGAGAGCCCAATCAACGCTCTCTTCAGCAAGGGCAAAGCGTCTAAGGAAGACGAAGGGGCCGTAGCAAGGGAGACGGAGGCTGGAAAAGATACTGGGGCTACCTCAACTCCCTGAGCCGTGCAGCCCACGGAATTTGACAAAGAATCCACCCCTCATCCTTAGGCGGCGGAGAGGCATCTTTTCCTGGAGATGCTTAGGACGGTGATAAGCCCCAAATATTGTAGATAACCGGGGCTTATCTCGCTCATTTATTCCACACACACACGCGATTTCGCGCCTTAAATGTTTGATATGCGCGTAGTGTTATTTTTGTTAAGTTACTGGTTAAACACGCAAATAAGTGCGTTTTGAGCGCATTGTTAACCGTCCCAAGTTATTGAGGGCCACGTGCCCCATGGCATGCCAACTCCGGGCCTCAAGAGCCAAGAAGCGATGATTTGGCTAGGGCCCAGGAAGTCGAAAACTCACAAAGACAAAGCTGATGGCTTGAAAGTCGTGCCGCACGCTCACATGGACTCCCGGTGAATTCGGGAGTGATCAAGGACCGACACGACCCAAGGTCACCTCCCCCGAGGGCCACACGACGTATTCAAACGCTTTGGAAGAGGCCCGAAGGCACGCAAGGCGATAGGAGTGACCGGAAGAAGGCAATTCATCATGAGGCACTAATGGATCAATCCATAGGGAAGAGTGGATCAATCCACTCAGGTCAAAAATCCCAACAGTCAATTCTGGATTGATCCATTCCAAAGATTGGATTGATCCACTCATGTCAAAAATCCCAAGTCAATAGTGGATTGATCCAGTCTAAAGAGTGGATTGATCCACTCAAGGCTAACACTGCATCAACAATAGTGGATCGATCCAGTCTCATAGTGGATCGATCCACTTACGTCCAAATGTCCACTAGAGCATTCTGGATCGATCCACTCTCATAGTGGATCGATCCACATCAGTCCGAAAAGCAATTTTCAGCTACTTTTTGTGCTTTCTATTAATGGAAACTTTGTTATTATGTGAGAGCTTTATGGATATTTATTGGAGAGAGGATTTGGATGATTAAATAGGCTCTCCTCTTTCCTTCTCTCACACTTTCTCTTTTATTTTCTTAGTTAGTTTTTGCTCTCACCTCTCTCCTCCATTGGAGAGAGTTTAAGGTCTCTCTCTCTAGAATACTCAAGTAAGCTTTCATTTCCCGTTTATATACCGTGTATTAAACTTGTTCCTCTCGTCTAGATCGTTCTATAAATCTTGTTTGTTTTCGTTTTCATCAAGTATTTAGTTTTTGTGTTGTTCTAGCTATTTCTCTTGAAAACCTTAGTTTCTAGTTGTTGTTTGTGATTTTCTCTATTGTTAATGTTGTAAGTAGACTTAAGATCTTCATAAAAATCAGTCTGTAGAGTTATTAAACATGTTTTTGGTTTTCTAAAATTCCTAGGCTTTATTTCTTGCATAATGTGTGAGTAGTTAAATAGGCTAAGTCATGGGGTGATTAGCACTCCATGACTTGGGATTAATTTGTCCATCTCGACAAATAGCATACACCTCTTGTTTATCAAATATTTGGGGTTGCACTTTTATGTACCAAAGAGTGGGTTTGTTAATCTCTTTGATCACACGTAGCCAAGAGCTTGATTACTTGGCACGTGTGATGCTTTGGGCGATGTCAACTCATCCGTTTGCAAAATGTACTGAAAACCCCTAATCTTTGGTAAACACATTTTCTTGTAAATGGTTTTAAAATCTAAATTTTCCGTTCGGGGGCATTTAACGATGCCCCGAGCCGGTTATCAAGAGGGGATGGATTAGCCCGAGTCATGGTTGTTAAAATCCCCTAGATTTTGCCTTAGTTTAATTAGTCCTTTTAATCTTCCGAGTCATTCTCGAAGTTAAGAGAATTCCACCAATCAAATCACAAACTAAGTTTGCCGCTTCAAGGCCGAAAACCTACACTTGCAAGACACTCTCATGTCGGGTGCGTTCGGTCCCTGTGGATTCGATCTCGGGCTTCGAGTTATTATCCTACGTGATACCTAGCCCTACGCTTGGGGCGACACCATCTACGATACAATCTGAGGTCGCAAGCATTTTTGACGCCATTGCCGGGGACCCAATGGTCCATCTAGCGTGAGTTTTTCCTTGCTCCACTGTAAGTATCCCACTCTTTTGTATAGTTCTTCTTATTTTTTGTACATTACTTGTTTTATTAACGAGGCGACGAATTAGCCCCTCGGAACTGTTCTTGTGGTGAGGCGGTTGCATAACCCCTCCGTTCTGCTAGTCCTAAATATCCTATAAAAAAATATGACTGATTTTGGAAGTTGCAATGAAGGGCTTTTTCTAGACATCACCAATTTCTATCAACAAAATGATGAGTCTTTTCTGCAATATTGGGGGTGATTTAAATGTTCCATATTCTCTTGGGCAATTTTTATTTATGAGCTTGGGGATCTTCTGGCTATCTTTTGCCGAGGTTTCTGAAACCTTGTTTGGACTGCCTTGAAAGACCCTTAAGAACCAATTACTAACTTCGCACCATCACACCTAGATCACTGACTGGACACCTGGATCAGGCTAATTCAGGCACTTGGAAGAGGTATGGGTGTTTGGAACAGAATACTCCAGGCGTTTGGAATGGCTACAGGCGCCTGGAACCCCTCGCTGTAGGCGTCTGGAACCCCTTTCAAGTCTCAAAGCAAACAACAAGTACAACTTTGATATGCTATTCTCACATGCTCAAAATGATGTTTGATGATTCTATGAACTGAATGGATCTTCAAGTCTATGTTATGACATGATATGAACTTTGAAATCTATGATATCTAGATGCATGATGAATGAATGAAAAACATCTAACTTATTTTAAACATGCACCATGCTCATTTATGCATATGATGGGCTATTGAGCAGGTTTATGACCCTAAGATAGGAAAAAAGAGAGATAAAATGATCTTAACCTTAGATACAATAAATATGTTAATAATGAGCTTGAATGACATAGAAATACTTTGAATGTAATTGAAATTTTCCCTTACTCATTGGACCCTACATGGTCAGAGATGAACGCATGCAAATTTACCCTCCTTTCTTATGTTTTTCCTCCCTTTTCACATGTTTTCTATTTTCATAAATACTCATGAATGCTCAATGAAGAGTTTATAGATCATGTAGCAAGAATGAGCTAACCACAAATGCATGTAAATGATTCCAAAAACTAATTTAAATGCAAGAAAAATAAAAAAATCATGGACGAGGAAAGAGGAGTCTAGGCGCCTGCATTAAGTAGGTTCAGGCGCCTGAATGGGATACAGGCGCCTGCAAGAGGCAGGTCCAGGTGCCTGGACTGGCTAAAGATGCATAAAAATTGAACCTTATTTGTGTTGTTTTCTAACCTTCCCTAACCTCAAACTGACATTAATGGTCAGTAAAGGCTGGATGGTGTTCCCCTCAGGGCCTGTTGAACATTTAGGTGGGACAACTACCCTTTAAGGCTTGATTATTGGACTTTTGGAGGGTTTTTAGTTGATTTCTAAGTGTAATGGAACTGGACTTATGTTTACAGAACACTAAAGGGTATATTATGGCTGTTTTGGTGGAATGAGATTGATGAGAGTGGGTGAAAGTTGGGTTAATGTAGTTTTGGAGTGCTTTTGGGGTTAAAAAGGGGGGAGTTTTGAAGGGTTAAGATTGGAAGGAGAGTTTCTGGAATGAACTCAGTAGCTTGACAGTGAGGGAGAGAAGTGGATTGATCATCCTCCAAAATGGAGGAGATGAGTAGGTATATATAGGCACAAAAGAGTTCAAGAAGGGCCATTGAACCCCCTAGAAGGGTTGAAGGGTCAATTAGGGGTCATGGCTAGGTGTAATGATCTCCCCCTCACTTCCCTTCAATTGATTCTGTAGAAAATCTCGACCAAATCCTCTTCCCACCCATCATCAACTCAGGTTACACTCAACTTGGGTTATGGTCCAGGCGTTTGCACTATTCAACTCCAGGCGCCTGGACTCACTGTGGGTGCCTGGAATCATCAAGTCCAGGCGCCTGGAGTCATTATGGGCGCCTGAATTTGGCCAGTCCAGGTGTCTGTGAGACAATCCAGGTGTGGGTGTCTTGAGGTTCTGGGACAGTTCGTAGGGTTTCATAAGTATTTTGGTGGGTTCTTAAAGGGTATATGGGGGTTTTCAAGTCCTTAATCAAGCCTTATATGCTCTCATTAGGCGTTTTCATCCTTGGAGAAGTCACGGAATCCCGAGGGTCCGGATTGGAGTGTCTACATACCCCAAGTGGATGATATGCTCGTATAGTTTCCGTCCACCTTGGTGTTCCAACTCATGGGCCTTGTACAGTACTTCTTCAGCTTTTTCATTGGACAAACACCGCAGAGGGATGTGGTCCAAGGCTCTTCGGTACAAACTCCCATCTTTAATGAAGAAGCGTCCGGCGGACATCTTGATCTGCCTTCTGTTTTCTTTCTCCACTGGTAGTGCGCCCTCCTGCAGGAAGTCAATATACTTCCGCCTCCAGTCCTGCTCCACCGAGAAGCAACATTCATGTGTTGGGATCGCGAGCGCGCACCTTTTACAGTTCTTTAGTACTTCAACAGCATCCATTTTCAAACACAGCAACATCCATTTTCTTGAAACCCAATACACCGTGCCAGCCACCCCTGAGAGTTGCGGTAGTATAATTTCTTCCCAATCATGGTGAACTGTTCCAGTTTTGATAAGGGCGCCTCGCCCTACCCTGTGGTTAACTACTTCATCATCTTTTTTGCCATTCTTCCACGGCTTGCTCTTCACTCACTTCATCAACGATCAATGGTTCTGTTTTCTTGACAATCTCAATGGCTATTTTCTCTTCACTGAACTCTACCTTCGCTCCAAGCGTAGCAAGTGCATCGGGGAACTTGTTGTCTGACTTGGGTTTATGAATAATCTCTATCTTATCGAACCGCTGCATCAACTTCTATACAGTGGCCCGATAGGGAGCAAGAGCAGGTTCCTTAAGCGCATAGTAGCCTTTCGTTTGCAAGATTACAAGTTTTGAATCCCCCACAATTTTGAGGACCTTTATCTCCTTTGCAATGGCTACTAAGAGCCCCAGGATCAAGGCCTCGTATTCTGCTTCATTATTGGAACATTGGAAGGATAACTTGTATGCGAGGTATTCCCACTGGCCATCAGTACTGGTGAGGACTATTCCAGCACCTCCCGCGCCACCTCCTGCGGCCCCATCGAAACTTAGCGTCCGAGTGGTTGTTCCTGACGTGGCCGCTAATGCTTCGGAATAGTTTCCTGGCAGCTCCTCCTGGACTGGCTCGCATTGCCCACTAGAAAATTGTGATAGCAAGTCGGCAAGCGCTTGGCATTTGATTGCGCAGGGGGTGTCACGCCCTCAAATTTAATAACCCAAAAGTAAATAAAATCCACGTAGGACAAGTCAAGATCTCATAATTTTCCTTTGAATAGTCAAAGTCAACATAATATAATCCCACCATTCCGAATAAACAAGTTCTATCCACTAGCGTCCATAACCCGAATGCAGAAGTACAAAGTTTAAAAGTTATTACAATAACCAAATAGCCAAAAGATTAATAAATTGAAGTTACAAAATCATCTTTCAAAAATATAAAACAAAGATGGGAAAATAACTTCATGCTCGATGAACTCCAATGTTATGCAACCACACTTCAAGCATCCATCTCATGCTCCATGACGAGTACCTGAAAATTGATAGGTTGAGCTCACTAGCCCAGTAGGAAAACTATTCTACCATCGCTAGGTGTATAGACATGATACATGCATAATGAGTGGGTATGATGATGGACACGACCAAAGTATAAGGTTAGGATGAACAAAAAGTTTTAACTCAACCACTAAGTACCCGGTATGTGTTCAAGTGTCTAAAATGTGTCCAAGTGTCCCAAACTAAGTTTAAGTATTCCACCAAAATCCAAATAGTTACCAAAATCCTCATTTTCGCATATCGAAAATCAATTTTCGCCAAATACACCAAATTAGTCCAAATACATAAAAAACGACATTTCATAAGAAAATACTCATCAATTTTATTAGGGAAATATCCCTCTGCCGGATTTCGTGGGCTCCGTGCACCCCTGCCAGATTTCGTGGGCTCCGTGCACCCATGGCTAGGGACACCAAACGGGTGATCCCTAGAGTTCACGTTTATGCTTTTATAACATCTCAAAACATTGTGTCTTTTAAAAACTTTCATAAATCCCATTTGTTTCAAAAGTTCACCAAATTTGCCAAAATGTGTCAACCAGCACGTGTCCGATACATGAAATCATGGAACTAGTTAATTCACGTGCCCAAGGGTTAATTTTATGAAGCCAAGGTGAATTAGGTGTTCAAGATGGTGGTACGGGTAAAAAACACGAAGAAATGGACGATTGGGGACCAAACGGGCATCAAAGGGTGGCCGAAGACACCCCAAAACAGGGTACAGCCATTGGAAAACAGGGGCAGCAGCTCCGCTGTCCAGAAAATGACAGATTTTCACCATAAAAGGTGTGGAATTTCAACCCAAATGCAAATGTGATGTTTTAGGCTAAAAATTGGATATATAGAGTAACAAATGGACATCATGGGAGGGTAATTCAACCAACAATAGCATCAATCAAATACTCAATCCATAGATCACAAAATCAAGCTCAAACAAACCCACTATGGAAGAAATTCATGAATTAGATGGAACTTATGAACTAGAACAAGGTATATGCTATATATCACATAAATACAACTAGAGGGAGTGGAACTTGTCTTCCTACCCCAAGATTTGAGCTTGAAATGAGTGGGAAATGGAAAACCCTAGCCTCCAATGAGCTCCAACCCGAATTGTGAGCTTTTGGTGCGAAACAAGTGCAATACAAGCTTCAATACATGTAGAGGAGGTGATTTTAGGTGGGGTTCTTGAAAGGGGCTTGAAGTTTTAGTGAATTTTGGAGGTTTTTGGCAAGAGAAATGGAGGAGAGGAGAGAGAGAGAGCTATCGGCACAGAGAGAGAGAGAGAGAGAGAGAGAGAGAGAGAGAGAGAGAGAGAGAGAGGGCAGTTTTTTTTTTGTTGTTGTTAAAATGCAAGAACAAGATGTATTATATACCCCTTACCCTTTACACTTACACCCCTAAACTTCTAAATGTATTTTAAACACACCCAATGCATTCTACCACTATCACATTGACCCATCTAAGTCAAAATTCAATTCCTCACATTTACCCAACATTATTCCGGAGAATTTATGAAAAATTACGGGTCCTTATAGGGGGTGACGCATGATATATCGAATTCAGCCAGAGCTAAAAGCCAACGGGCCACTCTCCCTGTTAGGGCTAGCCACGATAGTAAGTAGCGCACTAGGTCTCTTTTTGTAATGATGTGGACTTTAAAGGATAGAAAATAATGGCAGAGCTTTTGAGCGGTAAAAACTAGCACTAAGCAATGCCGCTCTACCGGCGTGTAACGCTCCTCTATGCCTTGCACTTTCCTGCTAATATTATTATATACTGGCCTCTCCGCGCCATCGATCCCAATGGATCTCGGGGTGGACGTCAAGTACAGAATGAAGGGCTTGTCTTTCTGTGGCGCAATCATGGTCTAAGGTGAGGTCAAAACAACTTTGATTCTTTCAAATGCATGCTGATGTTCTGTGCGCCATTCAAACTTGGCCTTGCCTTTTAGCAAGTCGCTGAAGGGCGCCGAGATTTCTGCCAGTGCAGGGATGAATCTGCGTAGATAGGAGACCCGTCCGAGGAACTTTTTGAGAGTTTGCTGGGATGGGGGAGGAGGCATTTTAGTGATGGACCTTCCCTTCGCGTCATCTACCTCAATCCCATGCCTATGGACCAGGAACCCTAGGAATTTTCTTGATGCACCAAACGCACACTTTAATGGATTCATTCTCATGTTGAACTTTCTGCATCTCTTGAATACGGTTTCCAAATGATCCAAGTGATCGAACTTTTCTTTTGATTTCACAATAAGGTCGTCCACATAGTCTTCTATGATGTGATGTAGCATATCGTGAAAGATTGCCATCATTGCGCGCTGATACGTCGTGCCAGCGTTTTTTACACCGAAAGGCATAACAGTGTAATAGAAGTTGCTCAAGAACGTTTTGAATGCCGTCTTTTCCGCGTCCTCCACTCCCATTTTAATCTGATTGTAGCCACTGAAGCCATCCATAAAAGAAAACATCTGGTGTCCTGACGTGGAGTCAACCAGTGTATCAATGTGAGGCAAAGGGAATTTGTCCTTAGGTCAGGCTGGATGAATCCGGCCTTCCTTAATTTCTTGACTTCCTCTTTAATTTTCTCTTCTAACTCTGGGTGGTACTTGCGTGCGCCCTGCTTGACGGGCTTGGAGTTTGGGAAGACGTTCAGGTGATGCTCCACCAGCTCAGTGTCTAATCTTGGCATTTCTTCATAATGCCATGCGAATACATCACTGTACCGTTATAAGAGTAGAATGAGTCGTTTCTTCATGCCGCTCTCAAGTGCCGCACTTATGAAAACGGGCCTTGGAGTTCCTTCCCCCTCTCTGAGATTGATTTCCTCCAAAACTTTCGGCTGTGGTTTGGGACCATCTTGCATACACTCTGGAGCTGGCTTGGGTTTCACTATCTCATCCTCTTCTGATCCCATCGCTTCTAGGCACCGCGGGCTAGATGTCCAGACAGATGCCCCTGTCTGGACATCTGGCCCGCCGCCCCATCATAAGCAATACACAGTCTTTCCACCTTCCTTGACTTTGGTAATCTTCCTTAGTCCAAAAGCGCTTTCTGTAAACGGCTCCCGCTTGCTCGCGGAGGCCTCTCCTTCATCTTTAATGTCTTCCCATTTGGGCAGTTTAACACCGCCGGCCTCGCGACTGTCGCGCTCATCGTTTCCTCCATCTCAGTGAAGTACACTGAGTCAGACAAGTGGGCTTCATTTACCTCAAATGGTTTTTCCGACGCTGTCACCGTTCTTTCTAGCCCAAATTGCCTTCAGACACTGATGGTAACTGGACGGGATGACCGCAAAATGGTGCATCCAATTGCGGCCCAATATGATGTGGTAGTTTGTTTGCGCGTCGATGATGTGAAACTTTGTGGCAATGCGGATTGGACCGACTGCGAGATCAACAATGACATAGCCCAAAGACTCCTTCTTGTCCCCTTGAAACCCAGTGATTCCTATCAGCGATTTCACTATCCGCTCCTCCTGGATTCCAACCCTTTGCAAGGTGGAAAGGTGGTCATGGGCATGATATTGATGGACTCGCCTCCATCCATGAAAGCTCGCTTCAGCTCTATGCCATTGACGCGTGAACTGATGTATAGAGGTCTGTTGTGCGGGTGCAACACTTTTCTGTCAGAGTCAGAAAATGAGATCGTATATGACTCATCTTTGATTGTTCTGGGGATGGAGCCTCCTTGTGCGGCGCACTCCTCATGGCCCTCTTGCGCGATAGCCAAAATGGCCTTTGTCATTCTGAATCTTGTATCGGGTGTAAACCCCATTCCATTATAGAATTGTCTAAATTTGGTGCTATTTTGCAAAATCTTGACCCCACTCTCTGGATCGAGAGTGGCCACCGTTGGGATATCATATCCTGCTATGTCGTCAAGCTCATCATAAAAAGATGTCATGTATGCTTCCTCGCAGTCGTAATGATAGTCGTGATCGCAATCGTAGTCATAACCGTAATCGTCTTCCTCGATTTCACGCATGAATTTGAAACATTCAGCCATGTTGGCTATCCCATGCTCGAGATAAGGATGCGTGCGCACATCTTGCGCCTTTGTGGTAATTCTCAACTCGTGGTTATCTAATTTCTTCTTGAAAATCCTCCTTAAGGTCCAGCATTCACTAGTGGGATGCTTGGTATGTCGGTGAAACATGCAGTAGTTACGGCTTTCTCTGCCTGCGCGCAAAGGTGCGACCTCGATGTCTGGTAATGTGAGCTCGCCGTCCGCAATCCACTCTTTCACTAGCGTTTTCACTTCTTCAATGCCACAAGGGTATTCTGGGGCTCCCGTGGCATCTAGACTTCATTGTTTTTCGGCTTTCGCGCGTGGGTGGCTTGACGGTATGGCGCAACTTATATGCTGCTTCAAACAACGCAGCAAACATTTGGATCTTCACATTAACCAAGAATGGTTGATACTCGTGCAAAAGTCTGGTTGTGCAAATCTCCACTAGGTATTCCTTTTCCACTGGCTCAAGGCAGTCGACCGCGTGGTCTTGGAACCGCCTAATGTAGTCAGTTATGTTCTCACTGGGACTTTGGGTTTCCTTGACTAGAGATAAACTGGTTATCTTTTCGCGCGTCTTGAAGAACTTGGCGTAGAAGCGACTAACCATGTCCTCCCATGTCATGACAGAGTACGAAGTGAGGTTACCATACCACGTGTAAGCCCTATTGGTCAGGGACTTGGAGAACCCCCTCAGCCTATGGTTTGTGTCGCTAGAAAATGCCCCTAGGGTCTCAATAAAACGCACCACGTGTTCCTGCGCGTTACCCTCTTTACCGTCGAATTTGATGAACTTTGGTTGGGTGTACCCTTCTGGGTATGGCATCTGAAGGATATCCATAGGGTATGGTGGTTGAATATCTGGGCTTAGGAGGGAGGGAAACGTTGTTTGCATTTTTTCTTTCTGTAACAGGGCTTGCACCTCTGCTAGGGTCATCGCCTGTGGCTCGGCATTCTCTCCACACTACTAGAATAATGGTTAAAGATGACACACCAAAAATTGAAACAATGACAGTTTTTGTAAAACTGTCATCGAAAATATGAGGGTAGAGTTTTGATGTCAGTCTATCCTAAAAACTGTCATCTTTGCGATATAAGATGACAGTTTATAATAAAAGTAACATTATTATCTATTTCTTTAATGTCAGTTTTTGTTTAGAACTGACATTAAAACAAGGCACTTCCAGAAACCCATATGGATAACCTTTGAATGTCAGTTTTCCTTAAAAGTGACATTGAAACTAAGCCCTTTTAATGCCAGTTTTAATTAGAACTGACATTGAAATTGATCATAAAAGATGATTGTCAAAAAGTTTCATTAAACGTATAAGATGACAGTTTAAAACTGTCATCTTATATTAAAATCTAAAACTGACATAAAAAGTACTCAGCTTAAAATTTTTCGAAAATATAGTATAAATATTTTTGTTGGTCTTTTATCAACAACAAGCGTGCTAGCTCAGTTGGTAACATGCGCGCGCGCAAGGAAGTCAAGGTCTTGAGTTCGAGTCCTGGGGCAAGCAAATATTACCTAACCACACAAGTGCTACGTAGGCGCCACATAAGCGCCACGAGGGTGCCATGTGAACTCCATTGGACGGTCATGTGAGGGCGGCCACACGAGAGCCACGTGTTCGAACTAGAATTGGAATTTTTTTTTCTCTTTAGAATGGAGGATAGATAAGATGACAGTTTAAAACAATCATCGTGATTGTAAAGATGGCAGGTTTACACTGTCATCTTATTGCAAAGATGACAGGTTTAAATCGTCATCTTATATGTTTCAATGACTTTTTTTGACTGTCATAACATATCTAGACTTTTAATGTCACCTCCAAAGATGACAGTTTTAAAACTGTCATCTTTTGTGATTCATGACACCTTTTAACTGTCATGGTTTAAGGTTTTTGTAGTAGTGCCAAGTGCCGCCCTCTGATGGATAGAGCCAGTTCCTGTGATTTGGAGACCAGGATTTTCTGGCAAGGCAGGATGAGTAGGAATCCCAGGTTGTACGAGAGCTTAAGTGCCAGGGCCACCAACTAAGGGAGTTGCACCCTGAGTTCTGTGAGCCTGCGGAATCACAGGTGGTTGAACTCCCCCCTCCCCTCCCCCCCCAGCACGGATCTGCTGGGGCACCATCGCTGGTGAAGCCCTGGGCAAAGCAGTTGTGATCACCTCTGTCAGGCCAGCTATAGCAGCAAGCAACTGTGTCTGAGTGGTCTACATTTGAGTGATTCTGGCCTGCAGGGTGTGGATCATCCCTATGGTTGGAGCTCCCTGGTTTCCTCCCCCTTCATTCCCTGCCTGGCTGGATGTGGCATCTTCTAATATATGCGGACCACCAAGAACGAGGTTAGGGTGATTTACTGGTGTTGTCATTCTTGACGTCTGTAGACCACTTCTTGTGTTTACCATTAACTAACCAACCTCCCCAGCAGAGTCGCCTGAATGTAGGAGATGGTTCTTGCTTTAGCCAAATATGATGAGCTGGAGAGGTATGAATAATCAACAGTAAATGCACAGTAGGAAGGAGAATAAGGTGGTCTAGAAGAAGGGTGAAAAACAGAGCAAGTGTGCACAGGAAGGACTAAGGCAGTGGATTGCTCTCCGTCTAATCTGTGGTACCCTTGGTGACCTAGGAGATGGGGAATGAATTCACTGTAGAGAATGTTCTCCTCTCATTCAGTAATTGCCCTTTTCTCTCTCTAGGATGGCATATGCTCTGTCAGGATTTCACCAACCTCTGGGCACTAAAAGGGAATGTCCCATACTTATAGGCACCTTGGACCAATGATTAGGTGCCAGGCTGTCACCCTATAATATGATGACACGTGTCCTTTCCGTACAACGTGGCCGTACGGGTGACGTCATCCACCGCGCAGCTAACCCGCACGGTGGCAAGCCATTCCCTCGCGCAGTGATCCTCTTGTTCTTTATAACCACCAGGCCACTGGATCTCTCTTATTTCCGTTACGGTAAGGTCGTGATCTGTTCGATCCCACCTATACCGCATCCAAGCCTTAAGGGGCCCCCGGGATCCTGCCTTTAGACCGCAGCAGGTGTAATCACCTGGACTAAGTTAGACTAGCTTCTCGCGTTCTCACCCATGCTATGGGCCGTGCTAGTCACCAAGGTCGTGGGCTTTTCTCCTGTTCGGATGGCCCATGGTTGTCTAGACACTGCCCTAGTTGGGCTTGGGGTGAGCGCCTAGCAGGGGCAGTACCGTGCCAGTGGTCCCCTGCGAGGAGACTTGCGCGGAGTTTGGCACGTCTCGCGTGGGTACCGCGCCACCTGGGTGACATTTGTCATTATCCTATTGGATGGTCAATGTTGACTCTGGTCAACGGGGGGTCGCACACTGACCCCCCCCCCCCCCCCCCCCCCCTACAGTTTTTAACCACAATTCTTTGATTTAAATAAGGATGCCAACATTAATTTCTAAAGGCTAAATGTTAAAATACAACAAAAAAATAAAATTTGAGGGTTAACATTGTGAATACTCAATTACTCATAAACTTCAAAATTCAAAGCTGCACGTTTCAACAGTTACAACAGAACGTGTATTTTCAGCTATGAAATATATGAAGATGAGACTCCGTATAGCGGGATGGAAGATGGCTTTAGCAAGTTTCTTGATCACTTACATAGAGAAGGATATTGTGATGATTCTATCATTTGTGCTTTTAAATGACATGAAAGAGCGTTGAGTGCAATTAAAGATGCCCCATTTTACAAGCAAAAATGATACACGTACACCCAACTTCTCCAACATTTTTCTCCAACAGCCAAAACGACGTCGTTTTGGCTGCTCCCCAAAAAAATAATAAAATAAATTGAAAAGCAGATCGGGGACTCCCCTTCGCCGCCACAGATCACTCGACCATAGAGAGAGAGAGAGAGAGAGAGAGAGAGAGAGAGAGAGAGAGAGAGAGAGAGAGAGAGAGAGAGCAAACTCAAACCCGAATTCGCCGTAACAGATAACTCTGCCACCGACGATAGATCTAAGACGCTGGCGCCGGCCTCTAAATCATTCGTTTTAGCTTCCTCAACGTTGACCTAACTGAATCCGATGGCAACGATTACGTCCCAACCTCCGTTGCTGCTCCAGATTTCACCATCACGTATCTTACTCTCCTCTCCCGCTCTCATCCAATCCCTTTCTTATTCTTTTTGTCAAATTTCCCTACGAATTTCTATTCTGATTTTGAGGCGGCAGCGGCAGTCACCAGAGGTGGAAAGGGAGGAAGGAGGAGGAGGAGGATGAGAGGAGAGGGAGAAGGTGGGTCCGCAGTGATGGTGGTCGATATGTCCCTGTGTTTGGTCGAGGTGGGTCGATAGTGGTGGTCGACGCCTTCTTCTCTCTCTTTTGGTTTTTTTTTTTTTTTTGAGAACAGCCAAAACGACGTCGTTTTTGTTGTTGGAGAAAAATGTTGGAGAAGTTGGGTATACGTGTATCATTTTTGTTTTAGAAGATAGGCTAAGATAAGTCATTACTGCTTTTGCAATATGTTAATTTTTGAAAAGCATAATTATTTTTGTATATAATGTTGCTATTTTGTACTTCTTTTGACTTTTAATAAATTTACGTTGTTTTTATGCATGTTTATTTGGAATATTTGCCTTGCGAACGTGGTTCACGGTTGCCCCATCAAGTGAAGTTTTTAGTACCTTCCCATTGGTAATTATGCTCAAATTTTCAATAACTGAACGAACCCTCGACCTCGTAGGTCCAAGCGTTCATACTTGCTAGTCATAAAACACCTCTCTTTCGCACGTTGGAATTGTACTTACTACTTGTACTAGTCAACACATGTTAAGTTTATGGTACAACCAAAATCCGACAGTTACTTTTTGTTCACTTTGGAAAAAATGCCACCACACGTATGACCTTCCTATTCTCTTCCGGGACGATGTTTCCTTTCCCACGTGGGCCAAGAGAACAAGAGAGAGATTCTTCATTGCTGAGCGGGCACCATTATACGATGGTGCCCGTGCCACAATTTTGGACGGTTTAAATTTGAAGGGAGAAAGAGGAGTGAGAAAGGAAAGGGAGTGAGAGAAATCTGGGCCGTCCAAAACACTTTTGGACGACCGAGATTGCCAATCGACACCACGTGACGTACCAAGAAGGGACTCAAAATTGCAAGTTACTCCATAGAATTAGAGTCTTTTGGTAAAATAATCAATCTAGATTACTCGTCTTTATTCAATTTTTTGTATTTGTTAGTTTTGCGTTAATTTTTTTTTATGGATTATTGGTTCATCTCGACGATAATCTAAAAAGTAAAAATAATATGTTTAAAATTGAAATTTTAAATAAAGACAAAAAAGTGAATTATTGGACATTTTTTGACTTCCAAAAAATTCAAGTTTTGAACATAATTTTTTACTTTTTAGATTCCTCCTATCGAGACAAACCAATAATCCACAAAAAAAATTGACATAAAACTGACAAATGCACAAAAAAATTGAATATAAACAAAATAATTATCGAAACTAACTATTCAGCCCAACCATATACAGTGGAAAGAATTACTACACGTTCAATACTTTTGATATTTAGGCAAAAAATTATTAGTACTATTCAAGACAAGTCCTTTTAACTAAATGGACTAAATGATATTTTTAGTAGAAACGAGTTGTCTTTTAACATTAGGCTGATCAAGACAAGCCATATAGCAAATAAAATCTGATTTTTCGAGATCACGCAGTTTGCTTTAATCATTTTGGAATATTGTTCTAACAAGTAACAATGAGATGTTAGTCATTTATAAAAATCCAAACGCTACAAATAAAGATATTCTATTAAAAATCTAAAGACAAGAAAATAGAAACACCAATATAATGGATAAATAAAATAACTGATCGCAAAGTAAGGTAACTTATGCCTTTTATGGTGCAAGATCACCAGTTTCCAAACTTCATGTGCCTTTGTGCCAAGGGAGTTTGGACAGTTAAACTGTATGTTTTTATTTTTTATTTTTTCTATTTCTAAATGATCTAACGGCCGGAAATCCCTTGACACAGAAACACAGAGAGAAATCTGGAACAAAGGATCTCCGGCCGTCTTTTATATGGACATGAGCCTCTAACTCTTTGATACAAGCAAAACAGACCAACAAGAAGATTTTTAATGGTGTGAGCTGAAGTCCGTCGATAAAGACCACAAGCTCCCAAGGGTTTTTAGATCCAAATCAAAGCAATAAGCATGATGCGTCGTTGGATTTAACCCGAAATAGCACATAAAAAAAATAAAAACAAAAAATATGCATGTTCATTATTCCTCATCTCTTACCGTGGTGTATTAATTCCTTTATTAGGAAAACCAAAACAGATTAAAACGGCGGCGACTCCAAGAATTTCCTTTAGTGGGTTCAAAATTTCACACTTTTCACCATATTACTATCGCCAGTGAATGGTGACGAAGACCATTGACTAATTAGTCTTACCCCCATATATACGAAACAATAAATTGCCTACCACATTGTCAGCATTCACTGGCGATACATGAAGGGGAATGAAAATGTCAAGATACATGAAAAGTATCCCCGAAAATGTTAGGATACATGAAAAGTATCCCTGAAAGTGTTCAAAATAGGGGAATGAATGACTCAGATTCACGGTGTAACCCTCTTTCTTGACAAATGTGTCTCTCTGTTTCTTTCAAACATCTCATTTACTATTGTGATCATGTTGTGAGGTAAACTATCTCACTGTGACATTTTATTGGTTGTACATGCATTTGGAGTCGTTGGGTTCAAAAGATCAACATCCATGCAGTTGTTGGTCTTGTAATGGGTTCAGTCAAAAAGTCAGGGGATTCATTAATGCAATTATTCATCCTCAGGAACCCGAACCCATACCCCATATGACTAGTATAGATTTTTGAAAGTTTCACTGGGTCCAACTAAACGCAATTGTCTATGCACTTGGGGTAGGACTGGGGCCCTCACGACGTGCTTTGGTTTCAGGTCCTGTCTGGAGCTCAAAAACATGATCTGAACTGTTCACTTTGTAAAACTTGATGTGTACAATAGCCTCGTAAAAAATTCAAGTCAGTCAGACAGCGATAACTTACTGATTGAAACAAATAAGCTAGCGGTGTTTTTTTGAAAGTGTACTTGTTCATTTATTGAAGAAAAACATGATTAGTTCTCTAAGTTGCCAATGTCCCATTGACTTGATTTTTGGTGTGGACATTGTACTTACTCATCAAGTTCTACAACATGAACGATCCAAATCATGTTTTTGAAATCAAGACAAGTTCCGAAATGAAGGCACAACAGCCTGCCGTGCCTTGCCCCTGAAGTCCCAAATCTAAATTCAGCCAAACGGGGTACGCCGTTAACTCAAATTAAGAAAGAGTTTATCTATTTAATTAATCTAATTGCACGTCTGATGATGAACATGCGGAACAAGAATCATGTCGTCAATTTTGTACAAAAATAGTTGTGGACACAATTTAACAAAATTTTATTATGTTACACATTAATTTGTACTATAATGTTAAAAATTAATCTTGGTACTCTATCAGGTGGCTGACAGCACGATTCTTGTTCATGTTTATAATTTGCAAATATTTTAGAGGCATCTCAGATGTTCATGACAAAGTCCATGTTTTTGTATATTGATTGCTAAATTCAGAAATTCTGGAATATAATTGACTCTGCTTCTTGGAAGTTTGAAGGAAATTTCGTCAAACATATTTATTCTTTTTCTCAACTGCAAATCGGTGGTTTCCTCAGTTAATACCTCTCTATACCATATTTATGCTCAATTTTCCTTTTTTTTATATTTGCCAATAACAAGATCCACATAGTGCAATAATTAAGAGCAGCCATGTTGGCCGAGGAAGGAAAGAAGGAAGGGTCCTAGTTCTTTTTTGATTGAGGTGTTGAGTTTTTTAGGGTAAATTTTTCGGGTTTTCGCTTGCTTTTGTTGAAGATGGGAAGGGTTTTTGGGTGTTTCATGTTGGCCTCTTGCCAACCTTTTCATTTGGGTTGTCTAGGGTCGTTCCTTTGGATATCGAGAGGCATATGATTGTCGTCGGGTGGAGTGACAACCTCGTTGGGATCTCGCTCCTCGTTTTGATGCTTTTCTCTTGCTCCGTTTAATCTTGTATCTTCAATATTTGATCAATAAAATATTTTTCCCCTAAAAAAAAAGAAGAAGAAATTAAGGAAGTGAATCCTGAAATTTTTATAATGAACAATCTAAGAGCATCCTTATCTGAAGCAACCTCGTTGGGATCTCGCTCCTCGTTTTGATGCTTTTCTCTTGCTCCGTTTAATCTTGTATCTTCAATATTTGATCAATAAAATATTTTTCCCCTAAAAAAAAAAGAAGAAGAAATTAAGGAAGTGAATCCTGAAATTTTTATAATGAACAATCTAAGAGCATCCTTATCTGAAGCACCAAAATTTTCACCAAATTTAACTTCAAAAACACATTTTATAAATTAGCAAGTCATTTTATCAAAAACTAACAAAATCAGACTCTCTATTTTAACTTTACTATATTAAACTATTCCCCTCAAATCTATAAAAAAAAAAAAAAAAAAAACTCCCTAAAGGTAATCTCCCCACCTGGGGAGAAGTTTCGGCACAAAAAAAAGGAGTGGACCCGCCATTAAACTTTCTCCCCCCACACACAAGTCCACACTTCCCGTCCCTCTCTCTCTTTAGACGCGCTGCCAGCTGGACAAAAGCAACCGGGAAAAAAAAAAAAAACTAACTGGGGCGTGAATAGTACTGCACCAAATTTGGTGCGGTACTGTAGCAAAAATAATTGATGAGGTAGAATAGAGAGCCTGAATTTTGGGGGTTTTGAGGGGTTTGGCTCCCTATTTTAACTTAAAAGTTAAATTGGGTAGCCAAATGGGGATGCCCTAGCAAGCTTATCTTCTTGAACTCTTATCGTTCATGTGTTCTGTGATATTAGGGCATTCTTATCTGACACACAAAAAAAAAACACCAAATTTAATCTCAAAAATATTTTTTATAATTTAGCAAGTCACTTTTCAAAAAATTCACAAAATCAAACTCTCTATTCAAACTTTGGCAAGTCACTTTATAAAAAACTCACAGAATCAGACTATCTATTCAAACTTTTACTCTTCCCTCCCTCCTCCTCTTTTGGTGACTGAGCAGTAGGTCACCAATTTGTTAAGTTACTGTACTAAAGTTAAGAAATCTTTAAATTCGTGAGTTCGTTTGGTGAGACTGATTTTTGATATTTTGAAGGAGTTTGCTCTCTGCTTTAACTTTTAAAGTTAAAGTAGAGATGATGATGATACTGATACTCTTAGTTGTTCCATTAATTTGCGGTCCTCAACAAGTTAAGGTACATTTTCCGTGGTACTCAATTAAGAAGAGAAAAGGCAAATGTCCGACACCTAAAACTAAGAAGCCCTCTCCTTTCATTGTGTTTACGCACAATACAAAGATGAGAAATGCTAACAAGTGTCATAGTGCACCAGTTAAGAATAAAAAAAAGTACAATTTAAAAGTACAATTGTAATTTAAAGTACATCTTTAAGTGTACTTTAATATTGTAAAAGTCTTCTTTTAAAGTACATTATGGCACCCGTTAGCATGACCCTATAAAGATATATCGGAAGTTGTTTCCCGTTCTGTCCTGTTTATATAATTCTTTTATGGTTCGACAGTCGGGGGCATTCGTGTTAGATTGTGCACACATCAACTAAATCCCCACTGTCCAAGCAAGACATTCACGCCGGGACTAGGAAATTCACGAGAGAAGCTCAACCTGTTTATATAACTTGATCTAGCTAGCAGAGTCCTTACCTAATTGTTAAAAATAAACATCCACATACTACTTCCTCCATTCCAAATTGTTGGTTCTACTTTGGGAATCTAACTTTTTATGAAAAGTATCATAAAAGAAAAGAAGTACACACTTTTCTTTGTTAACTTTTTAAAATGACCATATATTTTGGGACAACCAAAAAAGAAAATAAAGACCAACAATTTGAGACGGAGGGAGTAATATTTATGTGCGTACATGCACATAAATGAAGTTTCATGCATCTCTTTAAATTCAAATCTCTAGTCCTACCAGTACCATTATTACATTATACCAATTACACTAGCTGTCTAAACTTTTCCATAGATGATGACATTCTATATGAGCTGGTACATTAATTGCTTGTGATTTCCGTACCTAGGCTATATTATAATATTGAAAAAGCACATTCCCATTAAAACCAAAAAAGAATGCTTCTTCCTTTTTTTGGTTGATCAATCCAAACCGTTCATCCATTTCAAAATCAAATTTCGAGTGGGCTAACGCGGGAATCGATGCAATCAGACAACCCTATGAGCCCGATCCAAAATCACCCCATTTCATTCAAATGACGGTTCAGATTGATCGTTTGGGACCTTCAACTGGATCTTTGATGCTGGTCGGTACGTGGTCGGTACCCCTAGTATTTCCGTTGGTTACATGGGAAATATAATGCTTCTGACACTGACATTAAAACCAAGATATGGACATATTAGCATGCGAGTCCCATAGTAAATACGTACTAAGTAGAATTTATTTGCATCAAACGGTTTCAAACACAACTGTTTATGGATCTGTTTGGATGCTTCTGTTCCTAACACTGCTCACATAAAAATGGTGACCAATTGAGCTATATTGGGTGGGTTGGATAGTATTTCATATCCATATTAAAAAACTTAAGCTATCTAATGGATAGATCAAACAATTCTAAGTGGTCTTAAGACTCTTTACTCCTTTAATGCCCACGTATGAAGTGGTGGAGCCACACTATCGTACTATTTTGAAAAACATTAGTGGCATTCTTAGCCTTGACTTGAGTTTACTGAAATAGAAGTAGATAAGGATGTTGGTTTGAAAGGATGGGCAGAAGGGTAATGGAGGGCTTCGTTGAAGCTGGGTGTTTGTTGGGGATGAAGAGGCAAGATCCATGTGGATGAGGTCTAACATTTAGCATCCATCCATTCAATCCTCACTCAGAGAGAGAGAGAGAGAGAGAGAGAGAGAGAGAGATTCATGGAATGTAGCACCATATCAGTGTAGTTGTGATGGGCCATACACGTAATGCCTGGTTTTTTGTTGTTGTAATGTACTCAAAGATAATCTTGAAAAGAAACCAATTCGTTGACTCAAAATGCCAAAGAACAAAATCCTCCATGTGGTATTTTTTACAAGGTACTTCCGACCAATCATGCGTGCGATAAGTTTCGTTGGCAGAACGTCAACAATCACTTTGGTTTGGTTATTGAAATACAAGGAATAACCCACACGGTCTGTATTCCGTGACTCATTGATAGAAAGTACTGCATGGACAGTGCCAAACGATACTATGAGAGTCCTACTAATTTGTCCTCAACCATGATCTTAAGGGTCAGTGCAGAATCATGATTCTGATCCCTAGGGCATCGACACGTGGTGTCTCAGGCTTCTTTTCCACCACGCATTGTGGTGGATTTCATACGTTGTCTTGGGTCCCACAACGTGTGATGAAAAGAAGTCTAGAGCACCATGTGACGGTGCTCCACGTGCATTAAATAACTTCGTCAAGGCGATTATGTATATCCTCCTCGCATTCAATATCAAGCTCTTTCCTAACAAATTCCCCACCTTTTTCAGCCATGGGATTCATGCCTCAGCCCAAGTGCATTACATTGTAGGTGGCATAACTTGGTTGATTGCCCCCAGTGCTATGAGCCCCTAGTGATATGGCTCAGTTCGAGTTAGAAGAATCAACAATTTAGGGCAAGCCCAACATCTCCTAGCTAAATTATATAGTGAACCGTACATTTTTTTAATTTAGCTAATCATTTTCTTTTCAATGCCCCAACAACCACTAGCCATTTTAACAATTATCCATTATAAGAACAATTTCTGTTTCGCTTTCATTTAGAACTCCAAGAGACTGATTTGGAAGAACCCATGGCCGGCGTCAATATACTCCAGAGTCCGGTTCATATTCTCTTCGACAGCAGGTTTCACAAGTTTTTACCTGATCTGGCCCGACTCTGCTGCTGCCTTCCTTGATGCCATCGACAAACTTATTTCCTTGCTCCAAACCTAGACTCCCGTGTCCAACTCTGCCACGTCGCACGCCTGACTTGAACTTGAGAGAATAACCACTGCTTCAAGAAAAAAAGATAAAAAGGAGGGGGAGAGAGAGAGAGAGAGAGAGAGAGAGAGACAATAAACTAGTAGTAGATGGTGAATAGCACCTCGGTAGAAATGGGGCTAAAAGGCGAGGTACTATTCACCGGTAAGATTTCTCGGGAGTTTACATAAAATCCCCATTTACAGAGACTGTTGTGCTCGCTCTTACGCCGCTGTAAATGAGAAGAATTTTCCGCGCCAACGCATGAAGTTTCAATCGTGCGATGTCACAAACACCATTTATCATTCTTTGCTCACTACTTATAAGCACTTTTCGAATATGGAAATTAAGACTGTTAAACTGGAAATCAGTCAAGAAAGCTGAATTGTTTTTGAGTTATTATAATTCACGAAAACGCTGCAACATGAATGTGCGAGCTATCACAAAAGGCAAAGGTGCTTTCACTGTTCTTCGGGAGTCTATTATGTATAACAATTGCTGTGAACAATGTGGTGTGAAGAGAGTCACCATACATGATACAACCACCAAAATTGAACAGAAAGGGAAAAGAGAATACAAATATTGAGTGGAAAGTACTTGTGATCATATAGGCAGAACTCAATTGAATATGCTGAATTTCACCTATTTGCACCACTTACTAAGATAATTGAACAGAAGCAGGTCCCTCATAAGAACTCAAAGATTTGATTATTGACACATATACCTTAATTCCCTCCAAATACACAGTGTCCTTCAAGAACTGCAAGAAAAACGAAAAGTTAGTAAGTTAACTGAGCAGCCGCGGATCTAGAAAACAGAAGAACATTAAGCACACTCATCGGACCTCATTATGATCATGAAGTAAGATAGGGGTGTTCTTCATTGGGGAGAAACCAAGAGTTGGAATCCCCATCTGCCTTATGAACCGCGCGTCAGTTGTTGATGCCAAGATTTCCGGCTTTGATAGTTTTCCACCAGCTTCTTCGACGGCTTCCTTGAAAATGGACCACCAAGGGTTGGAATCATTAGTGGCTGTCATTAAGGGGCGCCCTAAATAGTCTCTGAGGGGTCCTTTCTCAGTTATCTGGCACGATACAAACAGAAGTCTACTGCCGGTTAGTTGACAAGAAAACAGGAAGGGAGAAAAATGAAAACCCAAATTCCAAATGTTATCAACTACAACAAACTAGGAAATAAAACAGAAAAGGCAAGTATTACAAAGTTCAAATCCAAGTTAGAGTCACTCAACTTGATGTGGTACATTTGGCAAAAAAATCCCACCATGCCACCATCAATTACTCAGGGTTAAAAGAAAGAACCTATCTAGATAGATGATTTCCCTAAAAAGTGCTAATGTCAATCCATTCCCCAATTATTGGGGTTGAAACAATTTGGGGGGGGGGGGGGGGGGGGGGGGGGGGGGGGGGGGTGCAGCTGGATATAGATTTAGTCATCTTTAGGTGCCAAATACAATGAGGAAATATTTTCCACTTCTACCCAACTCTAGGAAAAAAATATGATCTATTTCCTAGCAACAGCAGTGATAGGAGAAGAGGAAACCGGGAAAAGGTTTTCCTCTCCCAATAAAAATGATGGAGGTCCCTTACCGTGTAATACTAATCTTTCCAACCTCAAGGTGTTTCCACCCGACCGTAACTAGGGAAAAATGAAATCCACAGCATGCAATATTAATGTCACCCAATATGTTAAAAACTGGACGGAATGGATATCTTCTCATCCAAGTCTTATTCCTAGGAAATTTTAGCCCAAAGAAAACGAGTTGGAGGAGCTATAATAATCATTTGAGTCGCTTAGTTTTTTTCATCCCATGCTCACCAAATATTCTACAAAATTTTGCAAGGCAGATCGCATGTTCAAACAAAGAATTGTAACCATAGCGTCATAAATGGGCTGCAAAATGCAAATGCACAGAGGTTGTTTACTTTTGTGATCTTTTCCATAGGCCACAAACGAAGACCAGGGCTATAAAGCAATTCTGCACCCGCCAAGATGATGAGGGCAAAAAATTAAATCAGGCAACCACCACATCTGCTCTAACTCCCAGTCTTGAAACGGCCTCTGGATATGTAATGTCTCAAAAATCCCCATCGTTCTGCAAGCTCAAATAATAGGCCCGCAAGAATTCCAATAAACACAATGCCAAAGACACTGGAAAGGTGGTTTCAACCAAACATTGCAACACCTCACCTGGCCGCCCCTACACACCCAGAAGCTAATAGACATAAAAAAAACCCTTTCTCACTAGCCAAATGTCTTTCCACAACCCCTTCCGATGAGAACAGTCACTTCTGCAGCCGCCCAACCACACCACTTCCCTCCAAAACATATCCCTTTTGCAAGCAAACCTCGAAATGATTTACCCAATGAAGCCTTGTTGAAAATATCCAACCTCCTCACACCTTAAACGTCCAAAATGATATACAAACAGCGTTTACTATCCACAAGGTGATATTTGAACACCTCCCCATAGAAAACCCTTTGTGATTTTTTAAATATCTAAGCAGCAGATGACAGAATGGCGTGAGTAGATTCAACAAAGTGAGAATGTTCACAAGGTGATATTTCAACCTGCTAACCTCTGGAATCTCGCCGATCAAAAAATAATAATAATAATAAACCTCTGGAATCTCTCCACCACCCAACCAAAACTCCCTTAGCTAACAAAAAGATGAAGAAGAAAAAGAAGAGAGAACCCAAAAACAAGCCAAGATAAGTAACCTGAGTGAGACCACTTTGCAATCAAGCCTAGTGGCCACAGATTCTGGTATCGGTACCTCACCAAAAGGCTTCCCTATTAACAAGCTAAGGAAAAGATTGTTCAGTTAAAAAGACGGAACGAAAAAAAAAGAAGTAAAAAATCAAGTCAATTGTGGCTTTTCTTGGAAACTACATTTGTCGGCATGGTGTGCAGATATCTTTACTGACACATGAAAATTTAGATACTTCACAACTGGAAACAGAGAACTAGCAAGAGATTCAGGATTAAACAATCCTGAGCTCTAACACAACAAATCATGTATGTTGGAATAATCTAGGGGTCTTGGATAACCCCTGAAAAACACATAATGTCAAACAGTCAAACAAGTAACTTCATAAAGCTTCCTAGTAAGAGAAGCATTTCACCAGTAACAAAAATGATGACAAAAGCTCAATCACAAACAACTGTAATAAGCCACGAAAGTAATAGTGATTCAATAACGAAGTCCACATGTATCAAAATTTTGGCACTGCATTTCCATGAAAACTGGAGACCATATTGTGAGAAACTTCAGAATAAGGCCCAGTTTTTCAAAAGATTTTAGCACCCAGGTGCTAAAATCATGATATTTTAAATCAAAAAATGAAGTGGTTCCGTGTATCGTTTTTCTATTTTTTCCGCACCAAATTAAAGTACACGTGGAGTACTTTAATTTGGTGTGAAAAAAATCAAAAAACGATGCACAGAACCACTTCATTTTTTGATTTGAAATATCATGATTTTAGCACCTGGTGCTAAAATCTTTGGGAAAACTAGGCCTAAGTGAATGTTGCCCATGCAAGTGAATGTTCGCGCGCACGAGAGAGAGAGAGAGAGAGAGAGAGAGAGAGCAGTATATTTTGAAAGTAGATCTCAACCAAACCTTAATTTGCACAAATTTACTGGATTTCAATATTATTAGTACATACAGTTAATTTCATTTCACCTCACAGGGGATGCTGATAGCAATACAAATGAAATTTTAACTAATTTAGAATGCTTGCCAAACTTAATTAATTATGAGAAAAAAAACTTGTTCCCCTAATTTAGTTTCAATACACTTTTGTATGAGGTACATAACTAAGAACACGGATGCCGAATATAACCAAGAGGATAATGATGATGTGTAGTGTTTAGAAATCATAAAAGCACACCAAGAGACAAACATCTCAAATAGTACAAAAGCACCATTTAATAGCCATCACAAGAGCAAATAAGCCCAGTGGCGGCTCCAGAATTATTTGTAAGGGTGGTCAAAAAGTTCAATCCATCCGTCCCCTAATGGAACTCCATTTTAAAAAATTATGCCAATAACAACATAAACAACTATGCAAGGGTATTTTTTTACTAGTATTTACTCCAAACCAAAGAACTGATTGAAAATTTTAGATTAGAATAGAAAATTTAGAAATTTGTGTCAAAAAATCCTAAAAAATTAGATAGTAGAATGTGAGTACATTATTATCATAATATTGCAATCAATCGCTTCACAAAAGTCTAAGAAACAATTACTTCTGTCCCAAATTGGTTGTTATGTTCGAACTTCATTGCAATTTTGAACTGTTCATATCTTTTAATGTATAATGTATTTTATATGCTATATGGATCTTATTTGATAGATCCTAATTAGTTCTATTATACAAAGTTTTTAAAATTTTTAAAAATATTATAGATTAAAAGATAATATATGAAGGATAAACAAAGAGAATGGGATGGTAAAAAAAAACAAGGAAAATGCTAATAACAATCCATTGGGTTGTGAATAAGGAAGAAAGATGACAAAAAAAATACAGTTTTCCATGTGAAAAGTGTTAAAAGTGTATTGAAAATTGTGTTTTTTTCCTTGTTCTCTTCTTCTCGTATCACAACCCAATACATTGTTATTAACATTTTCCAAAAAAACAAAAGAAAAATGATATCATTTGGACCAAAAGTTTATAACCGGGTATTTAAAGCTTCCTTTAGATGTTCTCCCTTCAGACCAAAGGTCATTCCAGAGTGTTCAAAGCTTTATTTACTGTAACTAATAACTATTGACACAGGTGTCTGTAGAATCTATGGGTTATGGCCTTAGGGCATCCGCAGTCGTGTTGTTAAAAATGTGTTGTTATATGACACAAAAGTGCAAAAAATGGGTCCCATTTTGGTGTTGTTATGACAAAATGTGTTGTTAAGGTAAGGAGTGTTGCAATGGTGTTGTTAAAATGTTGTTAAAATTAAAAAAAATATAAAAGTGTGTACATAAATATAGAAGTGGGTCCCATTTTGCCCAACTTTTCTTCCCCTTTTTTCTCCCTCTCTCCTCCTGCGCCTACCTCTCTCCTCTCCCCCTGCCACACGCCTGCAACCCCCTCTTCTCTCTCTCTCTCTCTCTCTCCTCTCTTTGTGAAATAACTGACAGCATAACTGTGTTTGCGCAGTTAAATTTTTCGGAAATTCTGACCCGAACACTCTTACACTAATTACACCATTGGGACACAAAAAATAGAAAATGTTTGTCAACTTTACTAATTCTTACACTATTTCTTACACTATTACCACGACTGCGGATGCCCTTAAGGGTACTCATCTGACTACCCTAAGCACAATGTACTGCCGCCTCTGATTACAAGCCACCATGCCTATCAAAGCACTGTGCAGTAACTAAACTTCTACAGTATAACAACACATAATTTGATAGTTGCAGTGGATGGAAATGAAAGGGCAGAAGGTGAATTACACACCTCAAATGTCATATTTCTGCTAGCAGGTGCCCATTCGTCTGCAATCTTTTTCTTCAGAAGATCTGGATCAGTCATCGGTGAGAATCGAATATCAAATCCTGCTTCGGCCTCTGATGGTTGTATATTCATCACAAAACCCTGCATAATTCAAAACTCATGACCAATCATACAAAAAAAAAAAAAAAAAACACTACAGTTTATTTTATCCAATGATTTCCAATATCACAAACAAATTGCATTGTTGTGCCCAAACATGCACCACACGCACAGAAACAGCATAATCAAGAGAAACAAGACACCAATTTATGTGGTTCGGCCAAATCGGACTTACTTCCACGGGGAGGGGGTTTTCACTATGATCCGGAGAAAATCCGAGTTGTTGTGTTACACACTCACTCTCAATCTCACAATAATGAAACCTCACAAGTTCTCTCGTGTATCTCTCTCTCACACTCTCTGCCTCTCTCACTTTTGTCACGCAAAATAAACAAAGCATGTCTAAGTATTTAAAGAGATACAAAATAAAACCCTAGCCACTCCCTCCGGGCCTAAGCCCAACCGGCCCACACGGAGTGGAATTCCAACAATCACCCCCTCCAACCCGAGTGGGTAAAGAAAGTTGTTTGCAACACCCCCATGTCGCCTCCTCCAATCAGCTATCTCTAGCAAGCGCTTGTGTCACTAACCAGTCGAGCATCCATGCACCACCAAACAGAGTACACAAATCCCGAAAGAGTGTATCCTTGCAAAACCAGAATCCGCAGCCAATCAAAAAATCCGAGTACCGCACCCCCTCAATTGGAATGCCTCCACTCGTACACCTCAAACCCGAGGTGTCTGCGCTCTCCAACAGAATCGCCCGCACCCCCTCAACTGGGGTGCGGCCGAGACTCACTGGCTCGGCGACCTTGGTGATAGTGTCCCTCCCCCCGTGTCGACAACTCCGGAGAGATCACTACCATCAAGCACATCAAGAGCGAAAGAAACTCCTTTTGGCTTTGTCGGGACCCCCAAAATCTCTGTCTCTTTTCTCTGGCTGTCTCACGGACAACCTGCACCCATTGCTTCTCCTTCAGGCCTGAATCCCGCACAAATCCTGAGCAACCCTGCTCTCTCCGTGTACGTGTCAGCAAATGGCGCATCTCCTGCCCAACTAATCTCTGTATACCGCTTGCTCCATGTCTAACAGCAACCCCCCCTATTACGACAGATCCTGCAAGCCTGTATAGCCCACCAAATTTCTTTCCCAGCAGTATATCCCGCTCTCCAACAGAAACGCGAAGTACTCCAGAATCCCCAGAAAAACTACATCCTCTCATCAAGCATCCCGAGAGATATCAAGTTCTTCTTCACTCTTGGCACGTGCCTTACTCCCACTATCTTCACAATTTTTCCACTCGGCACCCGAAAATTCACTGTCCCCTTGCCAACAACTTGATTCGCTGAACTGTTAGCCATCCGGACAAGACCTCCCTCGCATGCCTCGTACTCCCAAAACTGTGATATATCGCTGCAGATATGATATGAGCACATTGAATCCAGTACCCAATCCAATTTCCCTGCATCCGTAGCGTCTAACACTGCCAACGCTAACTCATCATCGGAATCCTAAATAGCCACTGGGATTCTCTCTTTCCCCACCTTAAACCTTAGACAATTCTTTTTTATATGCCCCTCTTCTTGGCCATGATAGCAAGTGAAAGTATGCCCCCTCGACTTGGAACGGTTTTTGCCTCCCTTCCTTCCGCTTCCCTTTCCTTGGTTCTTGCCCCTGTTACCGTCCGAAATCAGTACCCGTGTCTCGTCAGCCTGTTCAGTCCCCATCTCTCTCCTCCTCACCTCCTCATTGAAGATAACATCCTTAACCATCGTCAACTTCCCTTCCGGTGCAGAGTTACTCAGGGAAACCACTAGTGTCTCCCAATTATCCGGTAGAGAACTGAGCAACAACAGAGCCTGCAACTCATAATCGAACTTCATCCAACATTGGACAGCTGATTAACCAAATTCTAGAACTCACTGGAATGCACAGCAACCGAATCCCCAACCTGGAGCTTCAAATTCACAAGCCTCCTCATCAGTAGGACCTTATTCCGAGATGTTTTCGACTGATACATGCCCTCCAATTTCGTCCACAAGGCATAAGCTTCTGTCTCCTGTGCTACATGATGAATAACCTCCTGCCCAACACACTGGCGGATCAAAGGAACTGCTTTCTTGTTCATACTCTTCCAATCTGCGGTTTTCATCTCTGTCAGTTTGACTCCTATGTGTTCCAACTTCCAAGGGATCATATAACTCTCTCAAAATAAGCATATCCTCCATCCGAGGCTTCCAAATCGCATAATTGGTCGCCGTCAATAGGATCATTGCATTCATGTTAATCTTCGACATCTCAGGAAACAAGATAATCTAAAAAACACACCCCCAAAAACTACTGATTTGATACTCCCCGGAATGATTTAAAGCAGTCAAATAAAGCGTACCGTCAATATCCGTACCAAATCTCCGCAAACCGAGCCCGGGATTGGATCCGGGACGTCGAACAGAGTCTGGAATTGGTCCGAACCAGCCGTGAATGGGTCAAAATCCCATTGAACTGGTCAAAAAACACTTTTTGGTCTGCATCGGACCGTTGTCCGGTCTGATCCCGGTCTGCCAATCAACTGAACCGCCGATTCCTCCGGAAAAACCGAAACTTGAACCGGTTCAAACCTTCTGACCTGATTGGTGACCCCCTTTGACCTAACCTAAGATCCCGTTGACTTGGACCTTGACCCCTATGAATTGGGTCCTTGACCCGTCTGACCCTTTTGGACCTCCGCCTGAACCGTTTGAACCTCAATGATGTCAGCCCTAGTCAACGCTGATGTCAGCCATAGCTCTTTTTCCTCCGCCGTCGCGCGTAAACTACACCGTGAGAGTAGATCTCACTCGATATGCACGCGCCACCTTTCTCTGGCGCGTGCAGCGTCTCGGGGAGGTTTCCGGCGACAAGCTTGGTACCACTGTGATCGTCTTTGAAAATCGAACATAACCGTGATCTCAAACTCTAGATTCGATCACTTTTTATCCGGTCCCAACGCAAACCACCTCTCGCCTCCATCCGTAGGGGTTCAAAATGATCGTGCTCCGTCCTCCGGTGACAAATACCGACCACCCACACACTGTTGTGATCGTCTCCAAGAGTAGCACCTTACCCACTAATCAAAAACAAGTATTGTCACCTGTTTTGTCCGACCAGAACTCCGAATGGTGCTTCAATGGCCTCCGAGTGATTATCCAACTACTCTGCGCTCTCCGGTGCTTCAACCAAAGCTCTGATACCAGTTTATTGTGCCCAAACACGCACCACACGCACAGAAATAGTATAATCAAGAGAAACAAGACACAACAATTTACGTGGTTCGGCCAAACCGAACTTACTTCCACGGGGAGGGGGTTTTCACGATGATCCGGAGAAAATCCAAGTTGTTGTGTTACACACTCACTCTCAATCTCACAATAATGAAACGTCACAAGTTCTCTCGTGTATCTCTCTCTCACTCTCTACCTCTCTCACTTTTGTCACGCAAAATAAACAAAGCATGTCTGAGTATTTAAAGAGATACAAAATAAAACCCTAGCCACTCCCTCCGGGCCTAAGCGGGCTAAGCCCAACAGGCCCACACGGGGTGGAATCCCAACATGCATAATACACATCAACATCTTACCAATAAAAAACAATGCAGTAACTTATCAAACATTCCAATGCGATTCAAAAACATGAAACCAATCAAACACAATATGGTCAAGTAATCAAATGCATTGAAAAAACACGAACACATTGCATCAAACTCTTCAACATAATACTACCAATCAAAACAATACCGTAAAGCCATAAAACCCATATAAAAACACAAGCAAAAACCACAAAACTCACATCAGAGGACGGAATCCCAGCTTTCAAATACACAGGATTCACCGAAACAACATCCGAAAACCCCGCCAACCCGGCCTTGACCAAATCAAGTTGATTCTCCCTAAACCTGCTCATCACCTCGATACTCTTCATCAGATTCTCCATGGCACTACCATCATACATCCTCGAACCGTGTCCTGGCATCCCGACAGCCCTAATTACCACATGCCACGGCGACCTATCTGCGTAAAAAACCCTGTACTCATCAGTCACCGAAGCCTGCCCTTCATCCAACATAAACCCTAAATTCAAATCCTCAAACTCTTTACTCTCCACAAACGCCATCATCCCATCAAAACCACCAATCTCCTCATCAGGAACATAAGATATGTGCACGGTCCTTATTGGTTCGAAACCCAATTCAGATTTAAGTATCCGAATGGCTTCCAAGTACTGGAGGCCGATGCACTTGTCGTCTTGGGCGCCGCGGGCGAAGATTTTGCCGTCGGATGGGGAGTGGTGGGCGGAGAAGGGCGGGTGGGACCACTTGGCGGGTTCGGCGGGGACGGAGTCGAGGTGGGAGTTGAGGAGGATGGAAGGGAGGGAGGGGTTGGAGCCTGGCCAGGTGAGGAGGAGGAGGGGTTTGGTTTTGGAAGGGGAGAAGTGGAGGATTTGGGAGGTGAGGTTTAGGGAGTGGGATTGGGATTGGAGGAAGGAGATGGCGGAGGAGTAGTCTGGCGTTGGGTGGGCTGTGTTGATTCTGAGGTACTGTTGGAATCGAGTTATGGGAGTACTTCTTGTTGTTTCTTCTTCTCGCTGGTGAGGTGTTGCAGAGAGGAGAGAGAGGGAAAGGAAGAGAACGGAAGCTTGAAGTACGCGGTGGTTTGACATGTTGGGGTCAGTCAGTGATTCGGTGGGCAACGAGTGGGTCAGTGAAGTGAGGTCGCAAGTACATTTGCAGGGAAGCCAATCTGTTCATTACTATACTAGTTAGGCCTACTGTGTATCACGGCACCCTGTAGTATGTGCGCATATTTTTCTTTCCTTCCCATGAGTTGACAATTCCCGAAAACATGGCCCATTACCCCACTTAGAGCATCTCATCAGGGAGGCAAATTCAATTGATGGCTAAGTTGTTGAGTGAAAGAGAAAAAAAAAACTCCAAAATCAAAGTCAACAATTTTTTTTTAAATTTGCAAAAGTAATAACTTTGCTATAGTAACTCGGTAAATCCTTTGAGGCACTATTCACAGGTTAAATTCTCTTTCCTGACTTCCTGAATAGAGAGTTTGATTTTATGAGTTTTTTAAAAAGTAGCTTGTTAATTTAAAAAATGTGTTTTTGAAGTTAAATTTGACCCAAGTTTTGTTGAACTTGATGAGGATGCTTTTAGCACTGAAACACAACTTGAGTGGGTTGTTTTGGCTAAATAATTCCTGAAAACATGGCTATGATTTCGGAATTCTTTACCCCACTTAGCACTGAAACGCAACTTGAGTGGGTTGTTTTGGCTAAATAATTCCTGAAAACATGGCCATGATTTCAGAATTCTTTACCCCACTTGGCACTAAAACACAACTTGAGTGGGTTGCTTTGGCTACAACTAGTTTATTTTTTTGTCCTCATTTAATTTTTTTTTTGTATTTTATAGTTTTGCATTGATTTTTTGTGGTTTATTAATTCGTTTTGACAAGAAGAATTTAAAAAGTATAAAATTATTAACCAAACTTAAAATTTTTGTGAATGAAGACAAAAATAATCCAATAAACTACAAAAAATTGGATTATTTTGGTCTTTAGTGAACTTAATTTTTTTTTTTTTGGGATTGAAAAAGTTTTTTTTCACCTTTTTAAAATTTTTTTTATCGTAATTTTATTATTTTTTAGATTCTTCTCGTCGAGACGAAAACTATAAAAAATCGACGCAAAACTAACAAATGTAATTTTTTTTGAATAAAAACAAAAAAATAAACTATTTCTGATTTATTTAGCCAAAGCAAGAAAGATTGTCGATGTGGCTCTGCAGACGAGAACAATTTTGTTCACCCTCTTTAAAAGAGGGTGAACAAAACCCTCTCTCTTATTGGTTGAAACATGTGGGTCCCACTACAAAGTGATAGCATGCTTACATCAAAGTGATGTCATACTTGCCAAAAAGTGCATTGCAGAGGTAAGCATGACATCATTTTGTAGTGGGACCCACACCAATTCAACCAATAGGGGAGAGAGTTTTGTTAACCCTCTTTTAAGGAGGGTGAACAAAGTTGCACTCCTCTGCAGACTGAGGTGGAATCCAGCCTCTCAAGATCAGTCCAAGTGGAGACAGTTGGGCTTAAAGTTAAGACTTATGGATGGCAATGGACTTTGCACTCTGATACATTTTTGTTTGGTTAAACTTTCGGAGGTGTTTGGGCTAGCTTACATGTACCTTAGCTAATTGGTTGACAAGAAATTACTTTTCTTGTAAATTGATTCAAAGAATCAAACCTTTGTCAATTGTGTCAGAAAAAACCCACCAACCAACTTGAAAACCCTTTGGGCTTGCACTTTGTTGACCATGTTACCTTGCACCTTGTATTTTCATTTTAAGCAGACTCACATTTACACTTCAAGTCAACCATCAAATTTTAGAGTCTTTGTAGAGATATTTTACTAAGACAAAAAAATTGAATTGTAAAGATGCCTTGCCAAAAAAGCAAAAAAAAAAAAAAAAAACATGAAATCCAAACTCGTTTGCTGGACTTCTCAAGCAAGAAATTCTCTAAAAGAAAATGGGCTGGCTACCTTCCCCTCGGTTCATTCTAGAGGCCCAACAACATTTCTTCCCCATGACCCAAGTTTGAATTTGGGGTGAGATTTTGGAGGACCAAATTATCAGATCCAGTTAAATGAATTACTCCATTAATGAAATTTAGAACTCAAGTGTTTTAAGTAAACTTGTTTTGGTACCAAATGTTGCCACATTTAAATTATACTAGGTGGATTAGTGAGTTAAATTGTTATTTGGGGCGACAACATTTCTATTATTGAAAAGCTCAAATCGAATACCTCTCTCTAATACACGATCATTCCAGCCACGTCATCTGAATGGCCCCAACAAAGCAGATGTGGTTGCTTCATGTGATTTCGCACTTAGGGATTTTTTGTATCTAAAATAGGCCGCATTATACTTTTTTTTTTTTTTATCAGCTCATAACAAAGTGGTTTACTGCACATGCTTTTAGCTACAGTTTCTGCTGTTTGTATTGCTATTTGTATTGAGATTCCTGTGTTCTCAGTTGTATTCAGACGTGTATTCCCTCTTTTGTGTTGTTGCATTTCAACCACATGTAAGGACGTAGTCTACCATTTTGCTGCTAGTATTATTTTCAGATTGCTCTCTAGGGGGCTGTCCCATGATTTGTTAGCCCAGCTTGTTGGGCATTGTAACGACCCAAATTTTCGTAAATAAAAATTTCGTTTAATAATTCAATAATTTATTTTTATTTTCTATTAATTGATATATTTTCCGATTTAATTATTAATAAACCCTTTTAATTTGAATAATTAGAATTTTAGCCATGCATGCGAATGTGCGAGACCGACTAACACACCCGTTACACTACTGTAGCACCCGAAGACTGTCTTTAATACTCGGAACCACCCCAACCACCGCCATTATACCATCCAACTATATTCGTACCACCAAGCCACTCCACCTTTGAACCTTGGAACTTGGTCCTTTGACCAAGTTAGAGAGAGAGAGAGAGAGAGAGAGAGAGAGAGAGAGGTGTGTGCATGAATGTGTACTCTTGCACATGCAAAAGTTAGGGGGTGTTTGGGAGCCTACTTTTTAGTTTTTCATTTTCAACTTTTTGGCTTTTTGACTTTTTAGATTATGGTCAGAATGAGTTTTGAATATGAGATGAGTGTTTGGGAGAAATGTGCAGAATGCATTTGACAAAAGTAGTAGTGTTTGGGAGAAGAATGATGAAAATGAGTTATGTATTATTTTTCCCATTTTGCCCTTGTTTCTAAATTATGTTAGTAAAATATATTTTGATCGACCCTTTTTTAAAAAAATAAACAGGAGTCTAATGCTTCACCACCCCAAAATCCAAACCAAGTTTCTCTCTCTCCCCCAATCTATAATTTCTCTTTCTCTCTCTCTCTCTCTCTCTCTCTCTCTCACACACACACACACACACACACACACACACACTCTTTACCAATTTGCTACGGTGTCATCTTCTCCAAAGCCTCAAATTGAAAACCCAACACCTCAAGTTCAAATCAACAGTAAAAATCAAGACCAAAAATCTGTGCAAGAAAGAAGAAAAGGCCAATTTGAGATTCCCAAAGAGAATCCAGTTCGTCTTTCAATTCCTCATCGTCTAGATCTGAAGTTTTTTTTGAAGTAGCTCCAACCAGTGTGGAGAAATATCATGGGTCTCCTGCCGTTCGGTGTGTGAGGTGGCAAAAGTGAACCCAGAAATAACGTAAAGAAAGGGGTAGAGATGGGAGAGAAAAATTGAGGGAAATGAAAAATGAGAATGAGAAATCAAAAGGAGGTCAGGAGCTGATTCTGGCTTTTGGTCCAGAAAGTGAAAACTGAAGAACTCATTTTGAGAGAATGGGTTCTCTCTCAAGGCGCCCAAACAGCCATAAGTTGAAAACAAGAATGGGAAAATGGGAAAATCAAGCGCCCAAACACCCTCTTAATGCACACACTTGTGCAACCAAGTGGATGCTTGAGGGAAGTTTCCTAAGCTAAGGTTTTGTACCCAAAACTAGTTAGAACAAGCCTTGCTATTTTAGGAGTAACCTATACATACCCACACAATACATGTATTAGAGCACAATCTACACAACTTAGACCAACTTAGGCTAGACCTTGGGCCCCAAGCTTCCATGAAACATGCTTCCATGTTTTGGGGAAGAATATTTGCCCTATTTTTAGCCCACTAAGGCTACCCCATAGCCATAACTCCCATGCATATGCATATTGTGTATATTAGCTCCCAAAAACACTCCATAACAAAGATGACCATGCAAAAACCTACACAGCAAGAGGCACATTTTTCCCCCACTATTGTTTCCCACATTGGTTCCCCATTTGTGTCCCAAGATTCTTCCTTTACTTGCAAGTAAATAGCCTAGAATCTAGCCTAGACCTAGAGTGGGAGGTGTAACTACATTGTACTTGCCCATGTGCCATTCAAAGCACACATTTACTCCCCCCCACTTGTGTAGTTCGGCCAACATAGAGGAGGGAGTGCCGAAATTTTCTAAGAGGAGAGAGGGAGCTCTCAATTTGCTATAAATAGACTACCCCTTGTTCTTTTGGACCACCTTTTATGTTTTCGACATTTGTATGTCTCTATATTCCCAACCAACTACCAACTTCCACCACCACAAAGTCAACTTCTTTAGGCACTAATTAACTTCTTACTAAGTTAATTAGTAAGAAAATTAGGAAGATTAAGGAGCCTCTACACCAAAGGATTGCTAATCGGCTTCCGGTTTACACCAGGAAATCAAGGTAGTTTACTAAACTAACCTTCTAATTAGTTATTTCTAATTTCATTATGATGTTCTAATTAATTTTCTAAGCATAGTTTTGAAGCTTGATTGAGTTAATTTATGCATGTGTTAAGATACTAAGCATGTTACTTAGTGTTTAAGAAAGAGGATTTCATGTAGAAAGATTAACAAGAGTGTTAATTAGGTTCTAATTAGAATAGTTCTTCATAAAATTATAAGTGGGATTAGTGAGATTAAAGTGATTAGAAGTTGATTAGAAGGGATTAGAAGATGTGTATTTTCTAGACAAGGTTCTAGCATTATTATGTTGTTATTTCTTGGAAGAACTAGTTAATCTTAGTTGAATAAATCAAGGGTTGTTGATTAAGATGATTTTTCTTGAATAAATAGATTTACTATATTTAGTGAGGGACTTGTTTCTTACTAGAAAGAAATATCTATTATTTTATGTAAATTTTTGTAAAGAAATATGAAGTTTTTATTAAATAAATATGAGGGAGAGTTTTTAATAAATGTTTTCTAGAAATGTTTTACTAATTAAATTAGTGAGTATATTTTATGGTGAAAAGAAGAGGAGTAACTAGTGTTGATTAAAATTTTTCTAGAAAGAAAGTTGTGATTTTACTAGATATCAAAAAAGAGGTTTTATTTAAGTTTATTAGAAAGAAAGTTTCTAGAAATATGACGAGTATATTTTTGGAGAGGTTAAATATTTTTTTAGAAAGTTCATAACTAGATGAGTTAAAATTTTTGACAAGAAATTTCTAGAAAAGAAGTTTTTGTTTAAATTATTTTTGGGAGAGCAAGTTGACTAGTTTTATTTCTTATGAAAGAAATAAAGTAGTTTTGAAAGAGAACAAGGGAGAAATTTGATTTTTGATGAGAAATAAAATTTGAGAGAGTAAGTGGAAATAATATTTTGGGAGAAAGTTGGTGCATTAAAGTGTATGATTTTATGTGGAAAATTTTTGGAGGAATTATTATTTTGAGGAAAGTGGGTGTATTTAAAAGTATGAATTTATATGAGAAATGTTTAATTGGAGAGATATAAAATTTTAGAAAGAAAATTTATGGAATATTGCATGGGCATGAATTTGAACATATGGCATTGAGCACGTACACAATACGTTACGACACCGGACTTGAAAATGTGAATGGCTTTGATGAGAAAATAGAGATGAGAATGAAAATGGCTGTGTTTGGTTGATAATTTTGAGAAGAATATTTTGAAAAATATTTTGGAGATAGTGTTTGGATGATTTTTTGGAAAAAGTAATAATTAGAGAGAAGTGTAATAATTGGAGAGAGATAGAGAGAGAAATGAGAATAATGATTGGAAAGAGGGGTATAAGTAGAGAGAAATGTGATTAATGATTGGAGAGATGAGAGATGGGGAAAGAATCTTTTTGGAAAATTTTTTGGAAATGTAAAGTGAACAAAGTGAATGTGTTTTTGAAAAGAGGAATGAAATTTTTGGGAAATGAAATGAAATGAAATGAGATGAGATGAATTTGTTGCCACCTCAAGTTCGCGGAGAGAACTTGGAGGAATGGTTTTGATGCGGTAGTGCAGCGAGAGCGCCACTTCCAGTTCGCGGAGAGAACTTGGATGTTTGGGCTAAGCATGCACAACACACGATGAACGGACCTTGCAAACAGGATGTTAAGTTCGGTGATGCAAGGCGGCCGGGACTGTGTCGTGTGAGTCGCGGGGTGGACGGATCGTGCAAACAGGCTGTTAAGTTCGGTGATGCACGACGACTGGGGCCTCGAGCGGAAAGGCTGGTACCGTCAGCTGAAAGGAGGCGTACACGGACCAATAACTTTCGAGTGATGGGAGATATATGAAATTTGAAGAAGAATGCTGAAAGAGGCACAGATATAAGAAAACTGATTTTTGGGAAAAACTTATGATAAGTGAGATATGTTTGGAGAACTGAATGAGAATTATTTTGAGAAAAGTGACACGTGACACTGTTTTGAGACACTGAAAGGGAAATACTGTTTTCTGCGCATGTTTACTCTGATTTGCAGGGGCATGCATGATGCATTGCATGATTTACTGTTCACAAGTATCATATACTGTTTCTGAACTTATTGTTCTAGAATTGCTACTTAGAAGTTTAGCATAGTGAACTACTGGGCCTTGCTCATGGTGTTGCACTTGTGTAACCCTGACATAATACCATGATGTTGCTTGCGTGACTCGGACGTATTATGTCAGATTATCTAGATTGATAGAACCGATATCGTGGAGACCAGTCCTATGGAGCAGGCAGTGCTGCCGGAATGGGGAATGACCAGGCGCAGGGATAGACGAAGACCTAGAACCACCCCGGTTATTATTTATATAGTGTTTGAGGACATTATTATTTGTATTAAAGTTTAAGGATTAAACTTATTTATGGTTTGTAATAATAATTAACATGCCCAAATCTTGGGGGCATTACAGACATTGTTTGGCCTACCTTTGGGGGGCTATCCCAAAGGAGGGGTCTTAAAGTTCATGATCCACATCATCATGCAGATTCTGTTTATTGGGTTGATGGTTCCCAATCATCCACATTCTACTTTGCTGATCACCCACCTATGGTATTGGGTCTGGTTGCCCATAAAGATCTTCCTTCAAGTCCCAGCTGCCATTCAACGTCAAATCCAGGATTTTTGGTGTTTCTCCTTCATCTTTTTGATGAGGGAGAAACACTCTCTTTATGGTTTATTTTATTATTGGTTCCTACCCCTCACCCCTATGTTGCCTTTTGGCCTCCCCACTTTCTTTGGCATTCCTGCCTTAGAAGCTTTTTGTCGTTTTCTTTTCTTTCTTTTTCTTTCGTTTGCTTTGTCCTCCCTGGGGTATGCCCCTTATAGGCTGTATATTCGTTTAGCCTCTTTTAATTTCACGCTTAATCACCAAAAACAAAAAAACTAATCATACTGTTCACCATATGTAATATCCATTGTATTATTTTCAGTTAAAATGGGAAGTAGTGTCAGGATTGAAGAAGGGAAATGATTTTGACACCCCCCATTTTACAATCCACACTCCCTTTTTTGTCTTTATCCACATGAATTTATAATTTTGCCCTTCTTCAATACACCTTTTTCACACATGTAAGGGTAATATTGTAAATTCATGTGGATACAGATAAAAAAGAGAGTATGGATTGTAAAATGGGGGGTGTGAAAATCATTTCCCTTGAAGAATGTTATATGGGCATATTTGTCATTGGATTGGTTTCATGTTCGGTCAATCCATGCCCACAGGGAACCTTTGGGCTTCAATCATCAATATCAAACAATCAATCACTCAATCACTATGCTATAGCAGTGTAGTTGTCCTCTCAAAACTCTCCAAACCCCCAATCTTAATTTTCTAGAGTTTTTAATTATTTTCATCCCACAAATTACCCCCCCCTGTCTCTCTCTCTCTCTCCACGTACACACCCAAGTCCCCACCCCTGCCTATTTCAGAAAATTGGGCTGGAGGCCAAATTTAGTCACTAAATAGGCTCTTAGCCCAACCTGCATTTTTTAAATGAGGCCAATCCATTGGTTGGAAATATTTCCCGCCTTAGGTCCTCCAATGGACAAAAATACCCCATTCGTGATTTAACTCCTTCTCTGTCGCCTTCCACCAAAAATCACACTCTTGTCCCCTTCTTTCTCCGTGGCCTTGTCATACAGGCTGGCAGCTGCTGCCCCACCGCTAGTACCATCTCAGCCCCACCCAAACATCACATTACCCCAAGAAAAACAACCAAAACGGTCTCCAATCTATTTATTAGAAAAAAATAATCAGTCTGAAAAAAGAAGAACATCGGAGCTAAGAAGAAGATCCTCCTTTCCGGCGGTATTCGAAAGCCGCCTTCAATCCATAAGTTGAATTGTTCTCTCTCTCTTTTTTCTTTTTGAAAAGGAAAGTGGAATAGTTGCAGACAACTTCTCTTCTCTAGTGGTTTTGGGGAATATGAAACTCTGCGACTGTAAGGGTGCCTTGAACCATGCATAAGAAAAGCACTTTTTGGAGATATGTTTGTGTGTATAACGTGGGGCACCTTTTTACACTGCTTCTTTTTTTTTTTTTTGACAAAAAAGTAAAAAATTAGTAGTTTTTTGGTTTTGTCTTTATTCAAAAACAAATTACATTTATTAGGTTTGTGTCAAATTTTCGTGGTTTATTGATTTTCCTCGACGAGACGAATCCAAAAAGTATAAGATTATGGTCGAATCTAATTTTTAAAGCCAAAAATAATTCAATAAACTAGTTTATTTTTGGCTTTATTTTAAAAAATATTAGTTTTGACCATAATTTTATACTTTTTGAATTTATCTCCTCGAGATAAATCAATAAACCACAAAAACTTGACGCAAAACTTACAAATGTAAAAAAAAAAAATTTGAATAAAGACAAAAAAAAAAAAAAAAATTTTCCCCAAATTTTTGCCAAAGCAGCTAGTATAGTAGTTTTGCTGGAACTACCCTATCTTCGAGTACACTAGACTAGACATTCTTGTTTGTCCACTTATTTTTTGCAAGTGTTGAACAAAATAGTATTGGGTTGGGTTGGGTTATACAAATGAAGGTTAAATTTATCACTAAATATAAGAATTTTTAATACATAATCTATTAATAACGAGGAATCCAAAACGGTACCTCCAAATGGTGCGTTTTACATTAAAAAAAAAAGATACTAATACTCCACTTCTCCCTATTTCATTTTTTTGAAAGGCATGTCTCCATATTTCAAGCTAATTTCTATGAGGCATCATGCGTTTGATTTTGTCCCTTTTTTTTTCCCCTTATTTTACTTTTTGGTAATTTATTTCTTTTTCTACACCATATTTGGTAATCTGTTGTTATTGGCATGAAATAGATGTCAGATTGCAACAGACTACCATATATGTATGTTTTGTTGGCTTGATATAGACTACATATCTACACATATTTGGTAATCTGTTGTTGTTATTTGCATAAAACAGAGGCCAGATGCAACAGACTGCCATATATGTCTGTTTCGTTGGCTTAATACAGAGTACATATCTACACATATTTGGTAATTTGTTGCTATTACTGGCATGAAATAGATGTCAGATTGCAATAGAGAACCATATATATCTGCTTTGTTGGCTTGATACATAGTACATGTCTACACATATTTGGTAATCTGTTGCATTTATTGGCATGAAATAGAGACCAGATATGTTTGAGAAATAATACTAGACTACCACAGATTACCATATATGTTTGCTTTGCTGGCATGATACAGAGTACAGATCTACACATATTTGGTAATCTGTTGCTGTTATTGGCATGAAGCAGAGGCCCGATTGTAACATATTACCATATATGTTTGTTTTGCTGGCATGATATAGAGTACATATTTGCACATATTTGGTAATCTGTTGCTGTTATTGGCATGAAATAAAGGCTAGATTATAATAGATTACAATAGATTACCGTATATATCTGCTTTGTATAGTTGAAAAAATCAACAGATAACGATATATCTGATAATCGAGGACAAAAATACAAAAAAGACATATTTTGTATTAACAGATAAGGTTATTTGCGCAACCAGATCTGAAAGAAAAATGAAAAATTCATTTTTGTGTTAGCCAAACAAGGCTCTTTCTGGAGGGTCAACAGATAAGGTTATCTGCGCAATTAGATCTGAAAAAAATGAAAAATTCATTTTCTGTGTTAGCCAAACAAGGCTCTTTCTGGAGGGTCAACAGATAAGGTTATCTGCGCAATCAGATCTGAAAAAAATGAAAAATTCATTTTCTGTGTTAGCCAAACAAGGCCCTTCCCGGAGGATCAACAGATAAGATTATATGCGCAACCAGATTTTAAAAAAATGAAAAATTTATTTTCTGTGTTAGCCAAACAAGGCCCATCCTGAAAGGTCAACAGATAACGTTATCTGCGCCCTCAGATATGGAAAAAAAAAAATGAAAAATTCATTATTTGTGTTAGCCAAATAAGGCCTTTGCAGGGTATTTTTGTCACCAATTGCACAAATGTTCTGTTGGCCTTATGGAAAAGTTGATGTCCTTATTTCATTAATAATCCCCATACTATGTCCTTCTCAAAAAAGCTCCCCTTTCTATTTTCCCTTTCACCCACGTACATTCACTTACACGTCTACCCCACGTTGCCATGTGGAAGTAGAACGTGATAGAAAAAAGAAAAAAGAAAAAAGAAAAGAGAAAAAGAGAGAAGAGAAAAGAGAAAAGTAGTTACCTCCAACTCCAAGTTTGCCCATAGCGCTAATATTTTCCCGCCTCCAAACTGTAATTTCAAATTCCACATGCTCCAAAAATGTCACCTGTAATTTTTTTTTCTTTTCGGAATTTCCAATTATTTTGCACCCCACTTTCAACCCAACCCAATTGTCCACACTCCACAACCCCACGTCTCTCCTCTTTCTCCATACAAATCGATTGTTCGGAATCTATAATCATACACGAAACCCATAAATTAGTCTCATTTCCAATTCTAAGAAATTCTCAAATTCTTGATTTTCCATCACCAATTCAGAGCCAATCGGCTCTTGGAAAAGAAGAAGTATGAAAGCTAAAGTCATGAAATCTACAAGGAGACTATTTTCAACAAGGTTCAACAACATTTGCCAATTTTTCTACAAGAAGACTACGCTCACCAGGTTCAACAACATTTGCCATTTTTTTTTCATTATTCCTTTTCTTTGTTCAAAAAATTACCGGTGGCTTTTGCATTCAATAATAAGCAAGTTTCTTTTCGGATGTACTCATAGGAAGATTTTCATGTATTTATTCGATGTTAACTTTTTGGACTCCAAAATGTGCAATTGTCTGGTTACGCAACTTACATTGGTTCTCACTGTGAACGTATTTGGTTTGTTTTGTGCTCTCGCCATCTAAAAGACACTAGAACATCACTATTAGTACTCTACTAGCATTGAGCCCGGGCGATGCTAGAGCAAGATTAACATGTACACATAATACCTATTGTGCCATATGAATATATTGGGCGTCCATGTTAATCTTGCCCAAGCATCACACGGGCTCAACGCTAGTACATATCCTATAACAACGTAATAGAATCCCAAAGCCTTCAAACCGCCAATGCTAAGTTCCTAGAGTTTTGTTTTGTTTTTGGAAATTAAGAGAGAGAGAGAGAGTGGGGGAGGGGTGAGAGGGAGAGGCACGTGGGGGATGCCCTGGCAATTTTTCTGGTCAAACAAAAGAAAAAGAAAAGAGTACTGCGACTTGGCAATTTTAGTTTTTTCCCATTGGTTTTAACTGCCACGGGGTAGGAAAATAAGTAAAACTACATTTTTTTTTTTGTACAAAACTACTTTTTTAATTAATTAGTGTTGTGCCCTTTCGATATACAGAGTCGAAAAAAATATCAATGTGATTTTTTAATTTGGACCCCGTGCATTGAACGGGCACAACGATAATATGATCTAAGCCGAAGTTGGCATTCTCTAATCACCAACTACTCCTATTACCTAATAACTGAAAAAACACTAGTCCTATTATCAAGGGCGGAGCCACAACCAGGGGCAGTAAATTATGCCATTGGCTGCCACAAGCCTTTGATTGTTATGTTCGAGTACTAATATTCTAGCCCTACCTGGTAGAAGTTATATTTATTTTTCCATCAAAATCGACAAAAAATATGTTCATACAAAGAGTTGTCGTTTTAAATCACACTTAACCAACAATCTTTCTACATACCTCGAACATGTTATAATTCTAGCACCGCCGCTAATTATGATGTCATAAAGTTATGAATTTTTTTTTTTATAGTGAATGGTGTTAACAGAGTACTAAAAAAAAAAAAAGGAAAAAATATGTATTGCCATCTGATAAGCGTGTCCTGCGTGGGTTCTTGCTCGGTGACGAGGGCGGCCCGTGGTAAGGTTCTTCTCCTGGTTTTTCTTCCTCCTCCAGTCTGGTTTTTTTTTTGGCCCTTGACCCTGTCTCGCGGTGGGTCTTCTGTCTTCTCCACCATGGTTCCTCGGTCTCTTCTTTCAAGCACTTCTCCGGCCAGATCTCTGTTGGGTTTTCTGGTTTCGCTTTACAGCAAGGTTTTGTGCGGTGATGGAGGTTACCGTCGTGGTCTCCCGCCACGGGCGCCGGTGGGTGTCGTGGTTCTTTGCTTAACGGCTGTGGGAGCATCCAAGATGGCATGGTTTGTTCGTCTTCGGCTTCACCATTTCCTGGGTTACCTATGGTGGTGTGGAGTTTTTGTGGTCATGGTGGATGTCGGGGTTGCGGTGGTGGCTGTCAGGTGCTATGGTGGTGGTTGGCAGTGATGTTTTGCACTGTGTTTTAGGGTTAGGTTTAGGGCTTTCTTGGGGTTGGGCTTAGCCCACTTGTTTGGGCTGGGCATTTTTATGCTTTAGTGTTGTATTTTGGGCTCTTAGGCCTTGAGGTGTTTTCCAACTTTTGGTTGGATTTGTTCTTGATGTACCCTTCTTCGAGTTTCTTCAATAAATTTTTGTTGCCGATAAAAAAAAAAGTAATAAGTATTCATGTAAGGACCAAGTTCCAAAGTCCTTTGTTTTGGCAATTCCATTTGAGAAAACACATATTTACATTGAGTTGTAATTTTAATTTTTAAAGTGTGTTTAGGTGTAGAAGGAAATCAATATGTAATTATTTTTATTGCGGTCTTTATTTTGATGTAATTCAAGAAACTTGCTCAAGCAACATACAAGCTACACATCAAGCAAGTGGGTTACTTTTAGCAACTTGCTCGAGCAACTTGTCTAGCAACTCTTCTGCCAAGAATCTGCAGACAACTTTTCAGCAAACTTCAGGACTTGCTCGAGCAACCCGTCGAGCAAGTTGAGTGTGCACAGGTAGCTATAAATACCGATCTGTTAGGGTTTTCTCATTGTCTCTCATAACTTACAACAACCGCACTACTTGGAAAAAGAGAGAAAAAGGTTTCTTGATCTTTTGAGTGTTAACCTTGGAGTTTCAACATAATCGAACAATCGTACAACTACATGTTCATCTCCAAGAAGTTCTCTACAAACTAGAAGTGATTTCTAGGGAATGCTTTTGGTGGGACTCCGAAAGTATCCAAGGAAGGCTTGTGCGATTCAAGGCGTTGGCGATTAAGATCACTAGGGGCGGTGTACGTGTAACTCGGCAGGTGATACTTAGAACGTTGTGAGGATTTACATCTTTTGGATAGGTATATCTGTAACTGCACAATGATTATAGTGATTTGATTCCATCCTATGGTTTTTTACCCATTTAGGGTTTTTTCATGTATACCCTAGTGTTCTTTGATTGATTGATTGCGTAGTTTGTGCTGGGAGTTTAAATTAGTGATTCACATTCATACTATTAGGGTTTTTTTTACGGATTATTAGAGAACCCTGATTTTTCATTTGGTATCAGAGCGAGCTGCTCCTTCAGGTAGGATTTATTTTCCTAGAGCAGATCCATCATGAGTACGAACATGAATCACGTGTCTAGAAATTTGCCTGTACTTGGATGCTGATAATTTTGATTACTGAAAATCTAGAATAAAGGCTATAATGAGATCCACCGATGAAGAAATTTGGCATTTATGTGTTGTGGGGTACACTCGGCCCATGAAAACTGTAGAGGACAAACAGGTTAAAAAAACCCAGTCTAAGTTACCAGTCACTGAAAAAGCATTACTTGAAGCTAATAACCGTGCACTTGATATTTTATTTTCTGCTGTTGATGTTAATGAGCACAGGAAAATAGCTAACTGTGAAATTGAGAAAGAGGCATGAGACATTTTGGTTACTTGTCATGAGGGGACAGACGTGGTTAAGCAATCTAAGATGCAAAGGCTTACTACGGAGTTTGAGACCATTAGAATGAAGAAGGAGGAGACCTTCAATCAATTTTACTCCAAACTCATCGCCATCGTCAGTAGCTGCGAGAACTTGAGTGAGCCAATTCCTTCCTTTCATATTATTAAAAAAAAATTTACACTCCTTACCTCCTAGATTTAAAACTCAAGTAACTATGCTAGAGGGCAAGAGAAAATTAAAAGAAAAATCTGTTCAAGAAATAGTTGGGATTCTTCAAACTTATGAGGCTGACCTATTGCAATCTGAACCTGTTCAGCCTAAAGTAAAACATTCGGAGTCTTCAATTGCTTTTAAAAGTACTCAAAAAAATAAGAAAGGTTCAGATAGTGATAGTGATGTCGATTTTGAGGAGATGAAAGCTTTTTTCAAACAATTTAAAAATAGTATGAAAAAGAAAAATGATAATGGAAAAGGAGAATTTTCTAGAAAAAATAAAAAGGAGGGAAAAAGACCACCTGAAAGACCATAGTGTTTTGGGTGCCATGACTTTGGTCATTATGTCCTAGATTGTGCTAATAAAAAGAAAAATAAGGTTTTTGTTGCTCAAACATGGGATGATAGCGATTCTGATGAATCAAATGAAGAAAATGGCTGCGACGAAAATTATGATAGAAACTTTTTGGCTTTTGGAGTATCCCTAAATCCTCAGAGTCTTTCCGAATTGTGTGGTTCTGAGACTGCTAATAGCGAGCCAGAAAGCTATGATGATTTAGATGAGATCAGAGAAGAGTATAACAAACTCCGTGCTTTTGTCAAAAAAATGATGAGGGTGAATGATAAACTTTCTGATAAGGTCAAGAATTCAGAGAATATTTTGAATGAACACACTCAAGAGAGGGATGAGAGAAATAAAAAAATTGAGCTTCTTCTGGAGAAAAATAAAACTTTGACTTGCCCCAAGTCTAAGGAGAAAGTAGAGGATGATACAAAGACAGGGACCCAAGTGTTGGATCATATTCTTTCGATCCAACGACATTCTAACGATCGTTCAGGGCTTGGTTATCATGCGACATCTTCAACTCCGCCAATTGGGAGAGAAGGGACCAATCGTAAAGATAAGAAGATGAATGGTAATGGCATGCAAAACATGCTCAATTCTCCCACGCCAAAGAAGTAAACGACAACAATGGGAAACGCACATTCCAAACGCAAGGAGGTAATAACTAAAGTTATTAATAATGCTAAGTCTCAAGTTTTTACTCCTGTCATTAAGTTTGCTCTTACTTGTCATTATTGCGGTATGACTAGCCATATTAGACTGAATTGTAGAAAGTTTCATGAGTCATACACTTCACATGATGCATATGTAGCTCATTCTTATGGTCATAATAATTTTGTACCCACTTGCCATCATTGTGGAATTAGAGGCCATATTCGTCCTGATTGTTTTGCCCTTCATGGCTATCATAGGACTCCTCCCCGTTACCATAACATGAACAATCATCGGGAGTATTTTCAAATGTCTAGACGTAGGACACCTTCACATGCTAATTTTACTAAGATAAATTCCACGCTCATAACCACTAAAAGGACTAGTGTTGACAAGGAAAAGCCTAGGCAGATTTGGGTTCGTAAAACTCATTTGGTCTCTGATGTTGATGATGATCCTAACTCTCTAGATGACTATAGTTCATTTGGAGAGGTTGGCCTTGCCTTTTGAGGCTAGTTCGTGGTTCCATAATCTAGGTTTATTTTATCTTGCATTTCTTGATACCTAGAGTTATGTAGTTTCATAGTTTGTTTCATTTTTTTAATTAAATAATAAAAAATAATATTTTTTTGTGTCTATTTTATTAGTTGTTTCCTTGGATTGAGCATAATAGTCTTTAGTGCGTAGTTGAATATCATTAAATTTTATGAGCATGTTCATCCTTATTTTTATTGCACTTCTTTTTTGGTATTCTCCCTGCAAGAACATTCGAATGTCAATAAACCATGAGTATCCGACATTCTGTACACTTGTTCATGACTATTATGGATGGTTGATAGTTAAGGGTCTTAGTTCTCATGAATTCCAAATGTGATGTTGAAATCCATCCACCACCATTTTGCTTTGTCTCCATCTCCCCCTCGAATATTGAGAGAATGACTTGAGGAAAGGGCTTACCTACATGACAAAAGTCCTAGTAGTGTGAAAGCCGCTGATGATAGTGCAAAATACAATAGAAAAAGCTATTTCCATCGGTGAGCTTATTTAAAAAAATGAGAGTTTATAGAAAAGGGGAAAATACACAATAAGGTGGTATTAGTATTGGACTACTTGCTTAGTAACCGGTTACATTCGGCTCTATCTAGTTCAGCGGTCACGTCAAATGGCAAGTGGGGTAAAAGAGAATACATTGTAAAAAATATAAATTAGAAGTTGAGAGGGAGCTCCGCAAGTACTTATTAACAAAAAATCATTAAGGACCTAGCTTGGTTTGACTTCTTGAGGGGAAGTTATCTTGATACTCCTATTGTTCATGAGAATATGGGTCCTAAATTGAGCTAACCTGATATCTAGTCCATGGATGCGCACACACACACTTTCCCCACATGTCGTTGATCATGATGTGTCGTATTTCTTCTGCCTTGCATGATATTATATCATTAAGTTGTGTCCTAAAGTTTGGATGTCTTGTTCATCTCATCTCATGATATAATACTTGCGCTAAAACAATCTTATGCTCGTATCTTCAAATTTTTCATTATCTTTTAGCATTTGGTTTTGTTTTGTTTTATTAAGCTTTGCGTGCTTTTAGTTCTTTGTTTGCTTTTGAGTTTAGACGTCATGCTATTTGGGTTAGTGTTCGCTTCTCTCTTAAATATCTCACTTGACTGTTTCTCTTGGACTTTAATTGGTCAATGCTCTCCTTTGTTCACATTTATTGCTTTATTATTTTCCTATTCTCCCTTTGTCATTCCATGTCAAAAAGGGGGAGAATGATGAAAGAGGGAGTAGGTTGCCTGTTATTCTAATATGTTTGGATGTTGAGTTTTGTTTGCAGTCTCTCTACAACTCGTTCATATAGGATAGATTGCCTTTGTAGTGTGTTTTGTCATGGAAGTGCCAAAGGGGGAGATTGTAAGGACCAAGTTCCAGAGTCCTTTGTTTTGGCAATTCCATTTGACAAAACACACATTTACATCGAGTTGTAATTTTAATTTTTCGAGTGTCTGTTTAGGTGTGGAAGGAAATCAATATGTGATTCTTTTTATTGCGGTCTTTATTTTGATGTAATTCAAGAAACTTGCTCAAGCAACATACAAGCTACACATCAAGCAAGTGGACTGCCTTTAGTAACTTGCTCGAGCAACTTGTCTAGCAACTCTTCTGCCAAGAATCTACAGACAACTTTTCAGCAAACTTCAGGACTTGCTCGAGCAACCTGTCGCGCAAGTTGGGCGTGCACAACTAGCTATAAATACCGATCTGTTAGGATTTTCTCATTATCTCTCATAACTTACAGCAGCCACACTATTTGGAAAAAAGAGAGAAAAATGTTTCTTGATCTTTTGAGTGTTAATCTTGAAGTTTCAACACAATCGAACAATCATACAACTACATGTTTATCTCCAAGAAGTTCTCTACAAACTAGAAGTGATTTCTAGGGAATACTTTTGATGGGACTCCGAAAGTATCCAAGGAAGGCTTGTGTGATTCAAGGTGTTGGCGATCGAGATCACTGGGTGCGGTGTACGTGTGACTCGACAGGTGATACTTAGAACGTTGTGAGGATTTACATCGTTTGGATAGGTATATCTGTAACTGCACAATGATTATGGCTTTTTTCCATGTATACCCTGGTGTTCTCTGATGGATTGATTGTGTGGTTTGTGCTGGGAGTTTAAATTAGTGATTCACATTCATACTATTAGGGTTTTTTTTTATGGATTATTAGAGATCCCTGATTTTTCAATTCACATTTAAAATTTGATGTTAATGGCTAAAATATTGTAAAGGGTACTATCACTTTTTGCTTTATTTGTTTTTGCTTTTGCATATACATAAGTCTTTTTTGGTCCTTTATACAAAAGTTTTCTAGTATTTCAAAATGTGCACGTTCACTCCACGTTGGACCCACATTCAACTATGAGAACTTTTTTGACTAAAAGTTTCCCTCCAAGGGAATGGACAATTTTTTTTAGAGAATCGCAATAGATTTTTTCTTTTTTATTTTTTCTTCATTAATGGCAGAATTGCAATAGATTGCATTTTTTTTTTTGGAACAGGAATTGCAATAGATTGCTGGCTTGCTGCGAATGGCTTTTATTTCTAGATGAGTATGCAGTAGATTTCGTGGGAGGCGAGGACCTGCTGTGCAGGAAGTGCACAACACGGTGCCATGTAAGTCAAACGGGGCCGTTTTGTAGGTAATTAAAGTGGTTTGCCAAATGCGATCTTGAGGGACCCACTTTTAGATCCCACACAAACGATCCGAACCGTTAAATAATTTCAAAATAGTATTCAAGTGGTCTTGAAAAAAAATCAAGCCCATTGGATATTTTAACGTAATTGATCTAATTCGTTTGAATGAATCTTCAAGAAAAGTTATACAATTGTGTGCTCGGTAATCCATTAACCTGAGCCATAGGTAGGCTTACTGAGAAGAGTGTCCAGTAAAAAAATTATCTTGTTTGGAAATCAATGAATTATCTCGTTCGGACATCAGATCAATGGGTTACTGAGCGCAAAATTTTATAACTTTTCTTGTAGATTGATAGGCGCGTGGAAAGCTTGCTTTTGAGCGCCTAAGTAGGGTGGTTTAGCATGTTAGATGTGCGATTTAAGCTTTATTTTCCATTTGATATAAGCATGTGGTGTTTTTTGTGTGTTGAGCTTAATTTGCAGGTAATCTAGGGATGTGAACGCAAATTTCGAGACATTGGGAGTACATGCACGTAGACCAAGAGTGAGAATGGAATGGCTTTTGCATGGAAGTGATCGTAACCCGTCGGGAGCGCTACCCTATTTCTCTAGAGCGCTCAAGTTTGGCACAAAAGGGCTCAAAAATTAACAGAAGCTTTTGGAGCGCTACACCAAAAGTGGTGTAGCGCTACCGCGTGGTCAAGTGGTCAACGGGTCAACAGCTGAGTTCGTATGGACCAGCCGGGATAACGAAGCGGTAGCGCTTCAAGTAAAGCGTAGTAGCGCTCCCGAGGTCCTTTGGAAGGTCATGGAACGGCAGCGTTCGGGGTTTCACGTCGAATTTTTGTTGATCTTGATTAGAATTACGGGATTTAATATAAATACTCGTTTTTAATTTGTATTAGGGTTCCAAAATTTACAATTAGGGTTTATTGTTCTTCGTTTTTTGGCTACAACTTTCAGCATTCAACTTCCCAGCAATAGATACTCAAGTTTACTTCAGATTTTTGGATTTCTAGCTTCGAGATTGGTGTTTTCAAGTTATATTCAGGATCGTTTCCATATTGCAATCTGCGGTATCGTTCTCTGTTTTCTATTTTAATTCGCAAGCATGTTTAGATCTAGGTTTATTATAATTTCTGTTACTATTAGCATCATGAGCGAGTAGTCGTATAGAGGGCGGCTGCGGGCGAAAGCGCTTCGCCGTTAGGCTAATTGATGTTCTACCTCGGGGACGAATTAACTTAATTTTCAAGCAATTTTAGGAAACAGAAAACTCTTTTAACAAACAAAACCCAGGCATCACCGGAATTTGAATGCGCGCGGAATCTGGTGACAGGTGTGCGCATTTGTTAGGGAGCCTTTCTCTTATTCTAAAATCAGTAAAAAGAGGAATTGTGGCCCGAGTAAACATCGGTTAGGCTAGTCGCGAACGCTGGGTTCCCTCAGCCGTGCTCTCATTTTTAATCTGCATTAAGTAAATCAGTTCAGTAGTTTGTAATTAATCTCATCTATCAATGGGTGGCTACCCAAGAGCCAGGTTAAACTTCAATTCCACACTTTTGAGTCAAGCACTGTTAGTCGTCTCTGTGGTTCGACTCCGGTACTTCCGGATATTGTGCTGCACTGGTCCAGAGTCCTATGCTTGGGACGCGTCTTTATTTTTAGTCACCTGGTCGGTCAAGCATTTTTGGCGCCGTTGTCAGGGACGGCAACAAGTGTTCAGAAGTGTGGAGTCGTAGTTTATTTTAGTCTTTTAGTTAAGTCACCATAGGTAGATGTAAGACGGGTTCTCCTAAGCAGGACCCTCTTTATTTTCTTGACCCTACGCATCGGTTAGTTCGAAGAGAACTGGGGTCGAGTTAGCCTTTGTCTCCTAGTCTTTCATCTTCTAGTTCAGAGTCAGATTTAGCTGAACTGCATTCAGAACCTATTTCCATTAGTGGCCTTTATATAGAATTACCTTTTGAGTCAGTAAGTGTCAATAATCCACTCTTCCAGTCAGAATTAAGTGATATGGCAGACCAGCAAGTAGCTCCACAGCCATCCTTGAGGCATCACCTTTATCCCGAGAGGACCACTCCTCTCGGACTGATTGTGTTCCCTCGAGAGACACAAGAGGCATGTAATGCTTTCACTGTTAAACCCGGTGTCCTGAACAGCCTCCCGAGTTTCTATGGGAGGGAGTGCGATGACCCATACAAGCATGTGCGGACATTCGAGGGATTGGTGCGCAACCTTGCGTCCAATACCCAATATGAGAATGCATGTCTCAAGCTGTTTGAGGCAACACTAAGAGATGGTGCACTCATATGGTTTAGAATGCAGAAGTCTCAGTCCTTCACTACTTGGGCGCAAGTGCGTGACGCTTTTTATAGGAAGTACTTTTCTGAGGCTAAGACTACAAGCTTTAGGCGTCAAATCCAAGGTTTTAGACAGGAGAGAGGTGAGTCGTTTCTCAAGGCCTGGGAGCGCTTCAAGGAATTAATCCTCAGGCTACCACACCATGGTTTTGAGAGAATTCAGCTAGTCGAATTCTTCCACCTGGGTCTCAACGCGGAGACCGTCCAACACATAGAGTACTCTTGCAAAGGGGACGATTTCTTGTCCAAAACAGCAGATGAGGGGTGGGACTTCTTAGATGACCTAGCTGATAGGCAAAGGGCTTTAAAACCATCCAATTTTGAGCGATCCGGACCTTTTGGGTTCACCATTGTCCCTGTCACCATTCGTGACTAGCGACTTCAGGTTCAGGTTGAGAAAATGGCTTAGAGATTAGAAGAACTAGAGGTGAGATAGACTCGTCCAGTCAATGAGGTGAGTGTAGAGGAAGTTTGTGTGTGGTGTGAATGTAAAGGGCACACCGCAACCGCTTGCCCTGGGTTTCTAGCTGCCAAGGGGGCAAGTCAGTTTAATCAGGAAGAGGTCAATGCAGTTAGGACTTGGGATCCTTTTTCAAATACATACAATCCAGGATGGAGGGATCACCCTAACTTTGGATGGTCGGATTCCAGACCTGTGGGTGGAGGTCAAGCTCAACACCTTGCGCTACCTCTGCCGCAGCAATTTCCATAGTCCCAATCGTTCAGGCCCCCGCAGGGCCAAGTCATTCCACACCACTACTAGCAACAGCCTGGTAGGGGGGCAGGACCATCCACTCGTGGTCCTCCCCCAGGTTATTCACAGATGACTGAACGTGACCATAAGCTAGAGGACAATGTCAATTCCCTGATGCAGTCACAAATGGCATTCTAGACAGAAACGGGACAGCAAATAGGAGCCCTTACAACTCAGATGTCACAACTCACTACGGTTCTTAGCCAAATGCAGCAGGAAAAGGGTAGGTTTCCAGCTCAGGGTAGCGCAGCGGGTGCCCATTATTTGGAAAATTCTTCAGGTCCTAATGTTCAGAGTCCGAATCAGGAGGAGGCCAAGTCGGTCACCATTCTTAGGAATGGGAAGGTGATCGATAAGTCCATCCCGCCAAAGCAGAAACCACCTCCACCCCCGGAGCTGGTTGATGCACTAAGAGCAACTCCTGAGATTGTTGAGGAGTCACCTGAGGTGGTGGTGCCTGCTTTTGCGGCCCCCACGACTCCAACGCCGCCAGCGATACCATTAGCTCCATTTCCCCAAAGGCTGGCGGTGAAGCCTAAGTAGAGTATGAACCATAAGATGTTAGAACTTTTCAAGAGGGTGCAATTCCCTATTACTTTGATGGAGGCAATTGAGTCTTTTCCCCAGTGTGCGAAGGTTCTGAAGGACCTCTGCACGACAAAGCGCAAGAGTCAGAACAACGTGGTTCTGTCAGAGCAAGTGAGCTCCATTCTTTAGACTGAGATTCCTGCCAAGTGCAAGGATCCAGGGTGTCCCACCATACCCATAGCTATCGCAGGTCAGACATTCGATAAAGCGTTGTTGGACTTGGGGCGAGTGTTAATTTGCTCCCTTATTTAGCATATTTGAAGCTGGGCCTTGGCGATCTTAGAGAGACTCCCGTCACGTTACAGTTGGTGGACCAGAGTGTTAGAGTGCCGAATGGAGTAGTGGAGGATGTGATGGTTCAGGTAGGTGAGTTCCAATTTCCTGCAGATTTCATTGTCCTAGACACCTGCCTAAATCCTGAGGTTTTAGGGAAGACTCCCATCATCCTTGGGCGTCCTTTCTTAGCCACCTCCAATGCTGTTATGAATTGCAAAACTGGCAAGGTCCAGTTATCTGTTGGTGAGGAGAAAATGGAGGTGGATGTCTATAATGTCAGTACTTTGGGTGAGGATGATGAGGAGGTAGAAGAGGTGAGTTTGATCGACGCGCTCGTTCAGGAGCACATCGATCCAGTCTTGTATAACGATCCTCTGGAGATTGCTCTTACTGCCGAGAAGGCATCATCTCTAGATTCTCCAGAGGTAGGAAGTCTGCTAGAGATGTTAAATGTCGAGGATTCCGTTGAGGAGGTTTTAGGGGTCTCATATGATCCAGTCTTCGAGCCTCTTGGCGAACCTCCGCCCAGGGTTCTCCCATCGTCGGTCCAGCCGCCAAAACCAGAGTTAAAGCCTTTGCCAGACACACTCAAGTACGCCTTTTTGAAGGACGATGATACTTATCCAGTTGTGATCTCCTCATCCGTTGAGGAGGATCAAGAGAGGAAGTTGCTGACGGGTAGCTCACGCGTACCATGTTCTTCATTGAGTGGACCCGACTCCTCGCAATAGGGGTACCCATCATTGACGTGGGTTTTTATAGCTTCACACGCCGCTATTAAAAGAAGGATTGTGTGCCTAGCCCCGGTTACTATGGGCAATTTGTATATGTTCGTGTTTGTTTATCAATTTTCTTGCAAAAAAAAAAAAATTTATGATGGTCTTGTATAGCCACCCACCCTTCAATTCAAGTTGGGGGATGGGGAGAAAAGTATGACATGTGAGACTGCGTGAAGGTCTGGTGGTGTTCTTTCTTTGTTTTCTTTATTGTTATGGCCCGGCTTTCACGAGCGGTCGGTACTGACGTCATTTGTTGCCTAGTAGGTAGTTGGTTCTTCAGTCTTTTTGCAGGACGAGCATGCTACCACACCAGCCTTGGTAGTTTGGGCCTCTCCGTCGAAGTGAGTGAGGCATTCAGGAGCCTCGAGCAGGGGTGACACGAAACGTGGCGGTTGTCAGTCCAATAAAGCTTCGGCGCGGCTCTGTGTGACTAGCTGTGGACCTCTTTTGGGTCCGAAGGAGCTGATCCTGGGAGCAGTTCTGATGACGAACCGCAACGGTGATGGCAAATTCCCCATACATCGGCCGGGGTCATGATGGTTGGCTGCCATCCGACGGTCCATCTCTTTCCCTTGTTTTTCCATTTATATGTTTGTCTCATGCTCTGAGGACAGAGCAACCTTCAAGTTGGGGGAAGGGGTGCATTTTGTACACATTTCTTTAGTTTGAGCGCTGTTAATGGGTTAATTTTCTTTAGTTTGAGCGTTGTTAATGGGTTAATTTTTTTTTAAGGGATACGATGGTTATGCTTGTTTGTATGAGTTAGGTGAGCATGCTAGATTTTTTTCTAAATATCTGCCTGTTTAACTTGTTCACATGCATATATCTGGCATCCTTGTTTGAGTAGTTTCGCATCATGAGCAATATTGAGTAGGTGTTCCCACTTTGTACACAGTATGTCCTTAAAGCATCCCATGTTTTCTTTGTTCTTCACTTTCCGCACTTGCATAAAATAGTAGGCGTTTGTACCACATATCATAGTTTGAATATTTTGCATGCATGTTGTAAGAGTTGGTGATGTGCTTAGGGGATGAAACAAGGCAATTCTCGTGTGATTAAACCACTAAATGTGTTCCATTGACCCCATTTTAAACCAGTTCGTGTCAGTTCCTGTGTCAAACCTAGGAAACCGGTGTTTGGATGGTGTGTTAGTTTGGTGGTCTAACTCTGTGCGCATTTTAAAGGCCTCGAATCAATGGAATAAAGGAGCATCGTCGTCTTGGAAAAAAATTAAAATGTTACTTTTGGGTGCCATGTCTTTGGTTTAAAAAAGAGAAAAAAAAAAAGAACCCCTAAGAGAGAGGTGGAAAGACGGTCAACTGATCCTTTGACCCGTTGCTATGAATTTCCAAGTTTTCCAAAAAAAAGGAAAAGAAAAAAAATCAAAAAAGAAAAAAAGAAAAAAAGAAAAAAAGAAAAAAAAAGAAAGAAAAAAAAAAGGAAAAAAAGAAAAACGCAGTCAAGTTGAGGGGTACCATCCGATTTTTCCCCACTCTCTCTCTCTCCACCTCATCATTCTCCTTTTCTCTCTTCTTCCTTCTCCATTCAAACTTTAACCTCTGGACCTCAAACCTAAACTCACCAAAGTTATGGCACCCTAAAAGACAAACTGAGCTGAAGTTGAGCTATGATTTCGAGGATGTGAGCATGAAGGAGTGTTGAGTAGTACGCAGAACTAGCCGGGGTGGTGTTGTCATTCATGTTTGGAGAGCATCTATGAGTCGGTGGATTTTGAGTCGTAATTTATGTTGGGTCTATAATAACTATTGTCCCGTACTCTTGTTATGTTTGTGTCGAATATTATGTTAGGCACCAATGTGGTGCGAGTCAAGGTGCGACCAGTCAGGGTAGATTTTCCATGCGCTTCTATAGGCTGTCACCCGTTGCATGTTATCTTTCCTTTGTGAAACCACGGTCATTATAAGCCTAACGAAGCCCTTAGTTGACCCGATGTATGTTGATTAACTCTTCTGCATGCATGTGTTATATTTAATTATGAATATGTGGTATCTTGATTTGTGAGCTTCCATTGCATATTCGGCGTTGTTTTGACTGGCACGTGGTGATTTTTATTTCATCTCACGTTGTTCGCCAGGCGCCTCGCATGGGATGATGGGATGTAGAGTGTTCCGGTTAGTATGAGTAATATTGTGACACGTGGGAGCATTCCATCTCAAACATTGTTGAGGGGTGGTATTGCTCGAATTTTTTGCTAGGGCATGCATGTGACCAAGTTGTGGGTAGTAAAAGGGATGATATTTAAATTGCTCATTTGATTTGGTACAGGTTGCATAACCCTCGTATCCCTTATTGAGTCGTTGTATTTATTTCGTTGTTTTCGTTTCGTTCGTTATTAGGGACTAGCAACACTCAAGTTGGGGGATGTGATAGGCGCGTGGAAAGCTTGCTTTTGAGCGCCTAAGTAGGGTGGTTTAGCATGTTAGACGTGCGATTTAAGCTTTATTTTCCATTTGATATATGCGCGTGGTGTTTTTTGTGTGTTGAGCTTAATTTGCAGGTAATCTAGGGATATGGACGCGAATTTTGAGACATTGGGAGTACATGCACGTAGATCGAGAGTGAGAATGGAATGGCTTTTGCATGGAAGTGATCGTAACCCGTCGGGAGCGCTACCCTATTTCTCTAGAGCGCTCAAGTTTGGCACAAAAGGGCTCAAAAATTAACAGAAGCTTTTGGAGCGCTACACCAAAAGTGGTGTAGCGCTACCGCGTGGTCAAGTGGTCAACGGGTCAACAGCTGAGTTCGTACGGACCAGCCGGGATAACGAAGCGGTAGCGCTACAGGTAAAGCATAGTAGCACTCCCGAGGTCCTTTGGAAGGTCATGGAACAGCAGCGTTCGGGGTTTCACGTCGGATTTTTGTTGATCTAAATTAGAATTACGGGATTTAATATAAATACTCGTTTTTGACTTGTATTAGGATTCCAAAATTTACACTTAGGGTTTATTGTTCTTCGTTTTTCGGCTACAACTTTCAGCATTCAACTTCCCAGCAGTAGATACTCAAGTTTACTTCAGATTTCTGGATTTCTAGCTTCGAGATTGGTGTTTTCAAGTTATATTCAGGATCGTTTCCATATTGCAATCTACGGTATCGTTCTCTGTTTTCTATTTTAATTTGCAAGCATGTTTAGATCTAGGTTTATTATAATTTCTGTTACTATTAGCATCATGAGCGAGTAGTCGTATAGAGGGCGGCTGGGTGCGAAAGCGCTTCGCCGTTAGGCTAATTGATGTTCTACCTCGGGGACGAATTAACTTAATTTTCAAGCAATTTTAGGAAACAGAAAACTCTTTTAACAAACAAAACCCAGGCATCGCCGGAATTCGAATGCGCGCGGAATCTGGTGACAGGTGTGCGCATTTGTTAGGGAGCCTTTCTCTTATTCTAAAATCAGTAAAAAGAGGAATTGTGGCCCGAGTAAACATTGGTTAGGCTAGTCGCGAACGCTGGGTTCCCTCAGCCGTGCTCTCATTTTTAATCTGCATTAAGTAAATCAGTTCAGTAGTTTGTAATTAATCTCATCTATCAAGGGGTGGCTACCCAAGAGCCAGGTTAAACTGCAATTCCACCCTTTTGAGTCAAGCACTGTTAGTCGTCTCTGTGGTTCGACTCCGGTACTTCCGGATATTGTGCTGCACTGGTCAAGAGTCCTACGCTTGGGACGCGTCTTTATTTTTAGTCACCTGGTCGGTCAAGTACAGATTCTTCCAAGCTACAGGGTCCTGAATTCTGAATGAAAATCAAACAAATTAGATCAATTACGTAAAATTTTATCCAATGGGCTTGATTTCTTTTAAGACCACTTGAATAATTATTTTAAAATTATTTAATGGTTCGGATCGTTTTTGTGGGACCCGAAAGTGGGTCCCACGAGATTGTATTTGGCAAACCACTTGGGTTGCCCACAAAAAGGGCCCGTTTGGCCTGTGCTGTGCATTCCATGCACAACAGGTCCCCCGCCTTCGATTTTGTGAACCTCATCTGCTAGTTAAACATAAAAATATATACTTGCACATATTTGACCAGCTTGTGAATGAAAGACTGACTACATGTGAGGGATAGGGATGGAGCCATCAATTTTGTTTAGAAAGGTCAAAAAAATAAATCTATACGCAATACATTTATTTATTTACCGATCTATAAAATTACCACTAAATTAAGAGGTTAACTATAAACTAGATGATATATACCGATAAATCTAATGTTGCTTTATAATTGATCCCAAAGACATTATATTGAAAAACAAAACGTGAAACAATCATTCGTAATGCTAACAACTCTTCTCGTAAATAAAAAGGATTGGGTCAGGTTATTGTTTTGGTTCTTTTTACTTTTTTGTAATGGAAATAATTGTGTGCGAGCGTGCCAGAGAGAGTTTCAATCTCCTCTCTCAGATTAACTTTGGAAAAAACCAAATCTAATCAGGCGATTGTGTTTTATTGGTTCAATTACCTCAATTAAGAGGATTTTTTCAACAAGTGAAGAAATGTAAACCAACAAACTTAGGAAATCGAAGAACAAAAAGAAACAAGATACTTCGATTAATAAATCAAAAGTAAACTTACTTCGAAATTGTCTCCAACTTCAAATACAAGAACTTCGAACGAGTGATTGTTACAAGAACAACCGAGATTAATCCTAACTACTTCCTAATCTACTTCCTAAACTACTTCGAACTGAGTTCGAAATCCTAAACTACTTTGCCAATGAACAAACCAAGCATCAGTTTTTTGATAGCTGTTTGTTGAAGATTTGTCCGGGGGCTTTTCACTCTTCAATTTCTCTTATTTATAGATGCTGCTTGCAATTTGAACTTCCCGCTCAATGAATTTGAATAATAGCTTGCTTCGAACTCTAACTTCCATTCTTTGAGTTGGCAGTTGTTTTCTCCTCCACGTCTGAATTTGAATCCTTCTAATTCTTCTTCCAGAAGTTTTGATTTTGAATCTGTACAGTTATTTAAACAAACTCAAATGATTAAACGTTAAAGTGAATAACTGTCTTTCGATAAGCATTCCACGTGTTATAACTGTCAATTTGCCTTGTTTCCCAAATCCATACGTGGAGTTTATATGTTTAGCAGTAAATATCATGGCTTCGAAACCACCCTTTTACGTCGGCAATGGCTTGCAACTGCCAATAACTGCTTTTCATCTTTGAACACGATACGACATCGTATTTAATCATTTATATTCCTTTAATCCAGTGTATCTTTACCAACATGTAATTGCCAACGTTTGGCATTTTCAATTACGTGTCAATTAATTATTGGATTTGTTAATTTTATATGTAAACATACCCCCCACATTAACATCTTTGTTCAAGGAATTTGAATAAGTGTTAATGTGCCTTATGCCGCTTCGAATTCCTGTAAACTTCCAAAGCAGAAGTTATTGGCAGTTCTCACCACTTCCAATGATGCAGTTGCAATCGATTCTTACGGTCTCTGTGAGAGGTTCATGGAAAATGGGCAGTTAATACCCACGTTCCTCGCTTACAAAATTTGAATCGTTTCAAATTCAGATTTTAAGTTTATAAAAGCACTCGACCACTGGTAAAAATGGATCACCAATTTTTCACTCTAATCTTGCTTTTATCTCCTTAAGCTAAACTCAACTATGGCCAACGTTTCTGACACCCAAAATGCCTTCGAACGCTTGGTTATTCAAGACCCAATCCCTCCCATTACTAGAAATGCTATTACACCAATTATTGGTGAAATTTGAAGGGATCGTTCTTTTGTTTTAGTTCGAGTAGAGGATTCTGAACCTACTGATCCATGGAACCCCCCCACTTCTCCTTCTTTCAAACCCTTTCTGTGGGGTTTACCATCTGAGATAGTGGTGGTAAAAATGGATGACCCTGCTGGTTACAAGGGTTGGAGTAAATACCGCTCATTGGCTATGAGCAGATACTTATCTCCTCTTATTAGGCGTGACCCTAATATAATGGTACTCGACAGTCTCATTGCCACTTGCCTTACTCCTACATTCTTCAAAGTATGTGAAGATGAAAAATCTGGCTTCGCTGGCTATGGTGAACTCAAACAAAAAGCCAAAAGCCAATATATTTATTGGTTAAATGAGGTTCGAAGGCCTCATTTTGAAGGAAAATTTGTTGATCCTTCCAACCTTTCCCTTCGAACCCTTCCTGACAATCCAGATTGGTTTCAGGAATTGAAGAGTATCAACTTCGATCCCATTATCTTTCAAGCTGAGTACTCTTACTCACTTTACCCACAATCTGATTCTGTTAAGGCCAAAGAACTATTGGCTGCTTTTGCATTTTTGGATATAGGGATTCTTGAAGAAGAAATCCCTTGCAAAAATTTCTTATGGGCTTGTGAATCCATTCAATGCTCCGTTTCTACATTAACTGGCTCCTTTCTTCATTCTTTTCTAAGCCAGTTTCCCCTCCTTCGAATGTGGATAAAAAACAATAGTGCTGCTCATGTCTTCAGCCAAGACCTCCATGACTATGAGATAGCACATGATCAGGTTGTCAAGCTTCATAATAAGATAGAAAATCTGAAAGGAAAGCCTTTCGAAATTCCATCTGGGATCTCCAAAAGACTTCGAAAGAGGTTCACAAGCTGTGCCAAGAGAAATGCTTTAAAGCTGGCCAAGCTCGAAATCAAAGCCAAGGCTCTAGTCCTGAAGATCAGGCCTCTAATTGAGAAAAAACTCAAGCTGGATGGAGAAGCTGAAGTCAGGATAAAGGAAAAAGAATTTTTTGATTTCACTTGGGCAAAATTTCATGCCTTGGTGACTTGGAGCTTTCCTCACTACCTCCAAGTTATCCCTACTCCAACCGCTGCTCAATCAAAGTAGACATTTAATTCTCCTTGATGTAATAGAATTTCCCTTTGTAGCATGTAATATCTTGTTATGTTAATGCAATTTCAGCTCTTTTATAGTTTATCTTGCACTTTTCAATGCTTTTCGAAGCATTTGTAGGTACTTTAAACTAGTTCGAACTATTGAAAATCATAACGGGAAGATATTAAACTAATAAGAAATGGTTTAGAAAACTCTAAATGATTTAAAATCACAAAGAGATATTATATACGGGTTAAAGTTTAAACTTGGGCCTAAAATAATATAAGCTCAATTGCCTTAAATAGAATATTTGACCTGAACTGATACACCGCTTCATCACAAAGTATAAATCTAGGGCTTGAACCGTTTTCATTATACGTTCAAACCTTCAAACACTCCGCTTTCCCTCCTAGGTTTCCAATCTCTTACAGACATGGCTTCTGGAAGTGAAATGCTCGAAGACACTCATTCCCTTGCTCTTAGGAAGTTGGTGACCAGAGAAGTTTTAAAATCCCAGTCTGATGTCGGCGAACTACAAAACCGTACTTTCATCGAACACCCTGTTTTACCTAACACTCAAATCCTTGGGCCTTCATTTCTTGAACTTCCTTTAAATTTCACATCATGTTACCCCGTTCTTGAATAGAGTGATCTTGTGAAAGACAGACTCCTATACTTCTCCAAATGGGATAAGAAGAATTTTGTCTGCTGGCCCAACTATGACAAAGAATGGGAAGCCTGGACCGAACGCATGTTCAAGGCCAAGGAGAAGGAATTAACAGATATCGGGCTATCACATGTCATTATCTTCCTTCAAAATGGTATTTTACAAAATCCTTCTCTTATACATGCTGCCTTGGCCTTCTGGGATCCATCATTCAATTATTTCAGATTTAACTGTGGGATGATGGCTCCCACAGTTTTAGATGTATCTTTCCTCATTGGACTCCCTCCCCATGGCCTTTTCTTCGACATTGCCTCATCTACTGAAGTCCCTTTCCTGGGTGAGATTGAGTATGATGGAAAGAATGCCTCTTATAGCAGATTCCTACACGCTGAAAGGAGATTTTCAGATACCGTATCTGATAGAGAGATGTTTGCATATATATGGTATACTTTGTGTAAAATGGTCTTTTGCCATGGTGGCAAGAAAATGGTGCTGGAATTCGCACCTTTAGCCTATGCCCTCTCGAAAGGTGAAACCATCGATTTGGCTTCTTATTTTCTAGGTTATGTATACAAGGCAGGGTTTGATAATCACACTAAACCTCTTTCTTCAGAGAGAAGAACAAAATCCAGGCACGCTGAGGCTTTTAAAACACCTGCATCAACACCTAATCCTTGTACGGGGAAAATTCCACGTAACGCTGGATCACGTGCTTCCTTGGATCAACCCTAGATCTGCAAGACAGAGAAAGGGTTAGAGCACCTTTGCCTCTCGTTGGCAAAGGCCCTCCGATGCCTAAGTTAGTATCTCGTACTTGAAAGCTCAAATCACAATGCGTATGAAAGTAGGTTTTCACAGCGTACCTTTTGTCTTGGTTATTGCCTTGTATTTATAGATGTAGATGTTCCATCAATTTAGGCATCTCGTGCTCCTTATTTCCTATTCTCTTTAGGAATCCTGTATCTAATAGGACTTTCCTATTAGGGACGGGTCCCCAAATCCTACCAGATCTCGTCTGGCAGAGGTCTTTCTCCCCATATAGGATTCTTCCCTATATGGGGTGTACTCCTAATCACATTAGGGTTTCCCATCTCGATTCCTTATTTCACGGGATCGCTCCTTATCTCATAAGGAACCGCTGTAGAATATTCTGGAATGTCTCACCGCCTTACTCGTGGCGGTGCCGTGCTTCCACGTAGCTCGGCATGACTCGTACATAACCCAGCTACTTACGCCGAGCTGAATCTACGTATCCCAGAATGCTATTTAAGCTTTACTCATAGCTCTGCTAGCTCGGCCATATCAGGGGCATTCCCTTGTAGCCTATACCGAGCTAGCACATCCTTTTAATTTATTCAGTCATTTTAGCCTTATTCATGGCCAAACCAGCTCGGCAAAGGGCTCACGTGTACCTATGTGGTGCCGAGCTATTCACCCTTTCGTGGTGAACCGTCCTAGGCACGTGCTACGCCTAGTGATAGGACAGGCAGTTTTTACCCACTCCAATCCTCAAGCTGCAGAGCCTCAATCGAAGTTCGATTCATCCACTAGGACAACTGAAGTTAGCACCCCTGTCATCCCATTAGGAGGTATATTACAAGACTTATCTGCTCCCATAAGACATGTCATTGCACAAGCCTTGGTCTCAGAGAGTATTAAAGCATCGATACCGGCTCATACAGGCTCTGCTGTAGGGTTCCCTACTTCGATGACCAAGGACCCCTTGCAGGAGCCCATTTCTGAACCCAAAGCTATATCCAAACAACATATTGCTAGTTCGCTTGTAGCTATGGATGAACAAGCCATTCCTGAAGAGCCTCTGAACATTGGCATTGACAAATCCTCTGAGGTTAATATACATGCTCAATCTGAAGTTGATACCTCGATTCTAAAAGATGACAGGAGCTTATTTCCTGAGATTATCACAAGCATCACAACTGTCAAAATCACTAATCAATCTGAGATGGTGGCTGAGGGAGCAGGCTCTGATCCAAGCCCAAGCATTGGTACTCCAAGAATTGAGGTACCGTAGACTATTTGTATTTCAAGGTTATGTCTATCATACTTTTCTGAAAGGGCTAAGCCTAAATATGCTTACATATTTTTCTTAGCAGGAAATAGGTGCTTCTATTAGCACCCCTATTGGTGACCTTTCTCCACTGGAGCAGTTCAAGCTAAGAATGAGTGATTTCTGTCAAAGAATCACCAACCCCAGGGCTCCAACTCCTTCTTCTGAATCTCCTATCAACCAACTCAAGGTTCAATACAGCTCATCTTTTCCTGAGTCGGTTAAACCTACCTTTACTCCAGAAGAGATTCAAGAACTGAAAGAAATCCTCCAACAACTCTCAGAGCTGAATTTTGAAAACCTGGCTGAGGGAGACTTAAAGGTGCATTTGAATATATGCTGTCAAGCTGCATGGGTATTGAAACCTGCTTCTCAGGAGCTACATAAACAACTCCTGAATAGAGCTTCTGAATTTCAAATGAAAGCTCATCAACTTCATGAAGTTCAAGAGAAGCATTTATTAAGAGAGAGCTTGAAGGCAGCATTATCTGGTGCAGATGATGAGGCTCGAAGTGTAATTTCCTCTTATGATCAAGATGCTATCAAGCTTCATCATCTGAGAGAAGAAGAAACTCGACTGGAAGAAGCCTTGCTTCAAGTTAGAGGAAAAATTGATCAGACTACCTCCAACATGCAAGCCTCTATGAACAAAGCTTCTCAATCAGTTGTAACTATTAAAGATCTTAAAAGTCAACTGCAACAAACCTCTGATCAAAAGGAAATTTACGACTTTGTTTGCACCAGAGGTGCTCATGTATGGAGTGACTTAAAAGATACCATTGTACAGTTTCTAAGTAATGAATGAAATACTTGTTTTCTCTCAATCGCATTACTTTATGACTGCTTGGAATGTTGATATTACTGATTTGAATTTGAGCTCGAACCATAATCTTTGCTTGTTCCTTATGATTTATCCTGAACAGCACGAGGAAAAACAGAAGACAAATCACACTTAGCTTTATCTTCTACTAAAGGACTCCCAAATAGTTGGGCAATAAGCCTTTAGATACCTTCCATTAATCTTTCTTCTATGAACATAACCATTTAAGTCTTTCAAATGATATGCCCCTCTTTTAAGAACCCTATGAATTTGAAAAGGCCCTTCCCAATTTGGGGCCCATTTTCCAAGTCCTTGCTTTCTTTCTTTGATAGGCAATATCACTTTCTATACTAAATCACCTATATCAAAGCTTCGAACAGCCACTTTTTTGTTGTAACTTCTAGCCACTCTTGACTTTTGCAACAGAATTTGATTCAGAGCTTTAATCCTTTCTTTATCTATCTCTTCGAGCTCCATATACATTGCTTGATGGTATGCTCCAATATTTAAGTCATTTTGGGAAGCAACTCTTTGTGATCTCACCACAATTTCCATTGGTAAAACAGCATCATGCCCGTAAGTTAAGGCAAAAGGAGTAGTACCTGTACTGGTTCTTTTAGTGGTTCGATATGCCCATAATACATTTAAGAGTAAGCCTGGCCATTCTTCTGGATTTCTATCAACCATTCTTTGAATACCTCTTTTGATAATCTTATTGGTTGATTCTGCTTGGCCATTCGACTGAGCATAATAAGGAGTGGAGTTAATCAAAGAAACTCCATGAGAAGCTGCAAAAGCTTTCACTGCTCTCCCTTCGAAAATGGATCCATTGTCCACTGTTATAGTTTCTGGAGATCCAAATCTGTAAATAATGTTCTTAATGAACTCAATTACTTGTTCTTGAGATACATTCTCAAAAGATTGAGCCTCCACCCATTTAGTAAAGTAATCAGTGGCAACTAGAATGAACTTGTCAGCACTTCTAGAGGCAGGATAGATCATGCCAATCATATCCATTGCCCAACCCCTAAATGGCCAAGGCTTAACTACATATTGTAATTCAGTAACAGGTAATCTTTTAAGAGGTCCTGTCTTTTGACAGGCTTGGCATCCCTTTGCATAATCAATACAATCCTTAAGGATAGTAGGCCAATAATATTCATACCTTCGAATTAACCATCTCATCTTGATTCCTGCTTGATGAGCCCCACAAATACCTTCATGGACTTCTGCCATAATTCTAAAGGCATCAACCTTGCCTAAACATTTAAGCAATAAACCATCTGCTCCTCTCTTGAACAATTCTCCATTGTACATAATGTAATTAACAGATCTCAACCTTGTTGCTCTGTCTGTTTTAGCATCAGGTTTTGTTAGATAATCAATCAATGGTTGTCTCCAATCGTTCGAACTAGGAGAAGTAGTGATTTCACATACTTCGAGGTCAGTATATCTATGTTTAAGCATTGATAAGGATTTTCTCAGAGTCAACTGACAAAATTCTCTATTTTCATCAGTGATAAACTTAAATCCTGATGCTCTTTGTGCTACTGCATCTGCTTCTCCATTAAAAAATCTTGGCACATAAGTGAAGGTAATCATATGAAATTGCTTAATTAACAATTTCACATATTGATGATAAGGTTTTAAACCAACACTATGGCAACCAAAATCTCCCTTCACCTGGTTTATAACCAACTGAGAGTCTCCAAACACCTCAACTATATCAACCTTCAAAGCAAGCAATAATTCTAGCCCCATGATTAAGGCTTCATATTCTACTTGATTATTGGTACATTCCCCTTCATTTATCTGAAATCCAAACTTGGTTTTCAAACTCTGAGGAGACTCCAAAACAACTCCAATTCCTGCCATTTGGGATGTTTTCGAACCATCGAACCACATCTTCCATGGCTTAATTGTTACAGTATCAACATCTGCTATTTCAGGAGTCTCAATACTGTTCGGATGATCAGCCAAAAAATTAGCTAAAGCTTGTCCTTTAACTGATTTTTGAGGAACATACTCTAGATTGAATTCAATTAAAGATACAATCCATTTCCCAATTCTGCCACTAAGTACAGGTTGAGACAACATATACTTCATAACATCAGTCTGGGAAATTACATAAGTTACTCTAGGCATCATATAGTACCTGAGTTTCTTCGAAGCAAAAAACAAAGTTAAACATAACTTTTCTACTGCAGAATACCTATTTTCACAATCATTAAGAAACCTACTTAGATAATAGATAGCTTGCTCCTTCCCTTCTTCATTATCTTGAGCCAATAGAACTCCAATTGAGTTATGGTTTGCTGCCAAATACAGCTTAACAGGCTGTCCCTTTTTAGGTGGAACAAGAACTGGTGGATTGATTAAGTACTCCTTGATGGCCTTGAAAGCATCATCATGCTCCTTTGTCCATTCGAAGTCCTCTCCATCCTTTAATTTCAACAAAGAAGAAAAGACTTTAGTTTTCCCTGCAGTGTTAGATATAAATCTTCGAAGAAAATTCAATTGACCAAGAAATTTTTGAAGTTCTTTCTTGTTTGAAGGAGGTTTAGCCTCTATAATAGCTTTAGCTTTGTTTTTATCAACTTGAATACCTTTGCTATGGAGTAAATACCCTAGAAAGTTTCCTGCCATTACTCCAAAAGCACATTTAGCAGGATTCAACTTCAGTTGATAATGCTTCATTTTTGAAAAAGCTATCTTCAAATGTTCTACATGATCATCAATAGACTCTGATTTGACAATAATGTCATCTATGTAGCACTCTAGAAAACCCCCAACTATTTCATGGAAGATAGTGTTCATAGCTCTTTGATACGTAGCACCAGCATTTTTTAGCCCAAAAGGCATTTTGACCCACTCAAAGGTCCCAAGATTACCAGGGGCTCTAAATGCAGTTTTATGAACATCTTCTTTGGCTATACAAATTTGATTATACCCTGAATGACCATCCATAATAGACATAATTTTGTGGCCTGCAGAACTGTCCACCAACATGTCTACTACAGGCATTGGGTATTCATCTTTAGGGGTTGCAGTATTCAAATTTCTAAAGTCAATGCACACCCTAATTTTCCCATTTTTCTTGATAACAGGAACAATGTTTGATAACCATTCTACGTATCTTGCTGTTCTGATAAAACCTGCATTTAAAAGGTTTTGAATCTCCTTTTTTACCAATAAAATGGTTTCAGGAGACATTTTTCTTGGAAGTTGTTTGAAAGGTTTGCAATTAGATTTAATAGGCAACTTATGCTCAACCAAATCTCTACTCAAACCTGTTAATTCTTTATAACTCCAAGCAAAGCATTCTTTGTTCTCTTTAAGCACCGTGATCAATTTGGCCTTCGAAGCAGCGTCGAGCTCTCTGTTGATCTGTACAGCATTTGGAACAATTCCATCTCCCAATTCCACTTCTTCTAAAGGATCTTGGGAATCGATGTAGCCTAAAAAGGCTTCTTCGAATTCCGTTGGCTTCAACCCCCAGTCAGATTTTTCAGCCAATAATTCCTCCCAATCATTTGTTTCTTGTAACTTCTGCTCTACTTCTAGAGCCATGAATTTAACTAAGGCCAATGAGTTGGCCTCTTCGAATTCTGTCTTGGATTCACATCCAAGCAGCCTCATCTGGTGGGTTGTCTGATTCATAATCAACTGCTTGTCTAAGCTTAGACTTTAACTCTGCCAATTCTCCAATTTCCAACACACTGGCTGGAGGGGTGGCAGGTTGTGCAATTTCACTTAGAGGAATGATCTCAAGTTTATACATTTCAGCCTCGGCACAATTTGCTAAAGTACTGAAGGGATGTGGATCTGCCTTTACCTCTTCGACCCCCACTTCTTTCCCATTTTCATACTTCACAATCATCAGGGTTTGATGCATCGAAGATGGAATACAGCCATTGACATGAATCCAATCCCTACCAAGTAAAGCATTATACTTACTTGTAAACGTATCCACCACAAAAAATGCTGTATCAGTTTCCACTTGGCCAACTTTCAGGCGTATAGAAACAATTCCTTTGGGGTTTTTACTTTCACCAGTAAACCCAGCAATGGATGTGCTTGTTGGGATCAATCGAACCTTTTCTTTTCCCAACTTCTTCAAAGTCCTGGAAGGTAAAATGTTCACTGCTGCACCATTATCAACCAAAACTCTGTTTAGCAAAATCCCATCAAACAATGCAGATATGTATAATGGTTTCAAATGGTGCCTCATATCATTCGAAGGCAATTTGAAAGGATAAGAAAGATCAGCACAATTCAAATCCACGATCAAAGGATACTCAGAATTTGTTTCTGTATCTGGGACAAAAATTGCCCTTTCTTTAGAAGTCACTTCTGGCTCCTCCATAGCATTAGCTATAATCATAAGCTCTTCCTCTTCTTCTTCCTTTTGAATCTTGGAAACCAGGGCTCCCCAACCTTCATTCCAACCATTATCATACGTAAGGTTATACTCTTCATCACTTGATACATCAATGACTTCCATAGGAGCAACTGTTGGTTGTAGTGCCCTTCGAACAGGTGAGCAATCTGGTCCAAAGGGTCTAAAATCAAATGAAGGAGAAACCATGTTAATTTGAACTTCAGGCAGAGTCCCAAACTGAATGGTCCTTTTTTCCTGTATTGGTAATTTTGATTCATCCTCTATTATGTCCATCTTCCTAGAAAACTCCACTGCAGAAGTCTCCATGGGGGACAATGTTTCAATAGGAGATGAATTCATTCCTCCACCTTCTTCCTGTTCCACTATCATGGCCTCTAATAAGCCAGACTGATAGCTTGCCAAGGAATTTGGAGAAGCTGGACTATTTCGAGGTGCCTCAGTGTCCATCCTTGCAGTCAAACTTTCCAGTGTTTCCCTCTTTGATTGAGTGAACCCCCTTCGAAGAGATTCTTCAGAATCTTCTCTTCGAAGTCTGTTAAACCTTGGGTTGAACTTATCACCCCCATTATGATTTTCCTTAGTGGCATATCCTTCCATTTGAAAACTGGTATACCTCCTTTGCAGCTTCCTCTTCTGAGTTCTTGTCAATATAGGAATCATTTGAGGTGTCTTGGTCTTTGGATCTCTAACCACTACCCATTGACCAGCAGGAGTGTTTGGAGGTTTGACCATCTTGTTTCCAACTTTAGAAGGGGTTTTATACCCCTGGAAGAGTTCTGGCTTAAACTTCTTTAAAAACCAATCAGGAACTCCTTTTACCAAGGTGAATTGTTCTCCTTCTCCTTCAGTTTCCTGGTCCATCAAGGCCTTTCCAGTGTTAACCTTCTTCAAAGGAGGGTAATCCCTCTTCGAAGCTGGTGGAACTGGACTCGAAGGTACATTTCTCTTTGATACTGGCCAAGGCTTCTCATTTCTTCCAAGACTTGGGTTTATCCAAGGTTTTCTTTCATTATTATGATCCAGAGCCTTCCTTTCCATCCTTTTTGGAAAGAAATCAACCCCCTGTCGATCCAAATCTTTGAAAATCAAATAATTAGCCCTGCATTCCATACATAAGCATTCCAGAAAGGACGCTTCAAGCATGGGAAGATGAGATTGCTTAAAACCCTTTTTAGAAGAACTTCCCGTGGCATAATCTTGCCGGTGAGTCTTTCCATCATTACCCCGAAGTTGGCCAACTTTTGGCTTTCCTCTTCCAAACTGAATAGAATTCATCCCAACATGAACTCGTCTGTTTTGCCATACCTCTTGAACTGTTTTAGCCAAAGAAGTTGGCACATTGGTATTAGCAGTTACTTCTTCAATCTTTGGAAATGGATCTGTGTCTATTCCCATGGTCTTTTCTGGAAACATAATCCTTCCTTTCTTAATTTGCTCCTGAACCCTGTCACGAAAAACATTACAATTCTTAGTTGAATGAGTCCAAGAAGCATGCCATTTGCAATAGTTCTTCCCTTTTGTTTCTTCCAAAGTTGGAAGTTTAACATTTTCAGGAAGTTTGATAAACTTTTTCTTCAAAAGGTAATCAAAAATTTCATCTGCTTTAGAAACATCAAATGAATATACTTTGCTAACTGCTTTCTTATTAGTCCTTGGTGCTATAGAAGAATCCTTTCGAACTAAACATTCACACACACAAGGATCATGCTCAACAATTTCAGCAGCATCAATTTCATAAGTAGAGTCTTTATAATAGGTTGAATAAGAAGAGTTGTTCCTGTCGACATCTTCTTCTAACAAAGATTCATATCTAGAAGCTTTGTAAGTTAAGTCAACCAAATCTCTAAACTCTGTAGAATCGAACTTCTTCCTAAGTTCTCTATTCAAACCATCTTGTGCTATTCTCACAAATTCAACTTCTGGTAGTTGAAGTTTACACTTGTTCCTAGCCTTTTTAAACCTAGCAATAAAGTGAGCAGCCTTTTCATCAGGCTTTTGCTTCAACCTTGCTAAATCAGCCATAGTGACTTCAGGTTCAGTTTGATAAAACTGTGCATGGAATAATTCTTCCATCCTTTGCCAATTTGGAACTGACTCTGGTGTTAAATTAGAGTACCATTCGAAGGCTGTTCCTGTCAAAGAATTAGAAAACAATTTCAACTTAACAAACCCATTATTGCCTAATTCTTTACATTGAGCTGTAAATCTGGCAATGTGCTCAGTTGTTGATTGTTTTCCATCCCCATGGAATAAAGTAAAATCTTGGATTTTGAACCCCCTAGGGACTTCGAACTGCCTATCTATCCATTCTGGATAGGGCTTTCTATAAATTTGGGTTTGCACTCCTCGGTTTAGAGGTCCATATACCTCTTGCATGAGACCTAATATTTCATCTCGAAGGGCTGGACGTTCTCCTAGAGGCACTCTCGAATTAACAGGTGGTTCCCAAGTGGTATTTCTAGGCATGTGATTCTCTGGAAACCTCTGAAAAGGATCATCGAAAGGCCTATGTTGCTTAAAACCTCCTTCTTGCTTTGTGAGAGGTTCATACAACTAGTTTGAATGCACTCTACCCATCTCTGGTATCCCTGCATACTTAGGAATTCCAATCTCTGGATTAAACCTTTTTGCACTGGTCCTATCTTTCTCATTCAAATGACTTCCAGGAGTGAATACATACTCATCAAACCCGTAATCATTGTTTCTAAAACCCTTATCCTCATTTAAACCATCAAAGTTTGGTTCGAATGGGACATTAGTGTTCTGTTTGAACACTTTCTTAGGTTTAGGAGCTTGATAATCATGAGTTTTTGCAGGTTCATACCAAGATTCTGGTATATCATCTACATTTATAGGCTCTTTTCCAGGCCTTGACTTAAATTTGCTTGTACTAGCTTCTCCTTTATCCTTCTCAAATGAGGGCAAAGGATCATGCCTAGTCCCTGATTGCTCTTCTAACTTTTGTAACATAAGTTTCTGGGTTTGAGCCAGTTCTTTAAATGTGGCAATCATTTCAGCAAACTGATTAGATGACACATTTCCTCCAACTTCTGGATTCTTTGGGTCATCCACATGTACAATTCTGTTACTCCTAGTATTCATTCGAGAACTCTGGCCAATCCCTGCATTTAAGTCTTGACCAGTACGAATCTCTGGTCCTATTTGTAGGCCTTCGACTTGTTCATTCTCTTTAGAATTGATATTGTTCTCATCTTCTGGCGTTTGGCCAACTTGAGAATCATCCGCTTGCTTCCTAAGTTTTGGAGCCATTCAACACTTTCAGGTGTCCCACCGGGCGTGCCAAAAAATGTTTTGGTTCTTTTTACTTCTTTGTAATGGAAATAATTGTGTGCGAGCGTGCCAGAGAGAGTTTCAATCTCCTCTCTCAGATTAACTTTGGAAAAAACCAAATCTAATCAGGCGATTGTGTTTTATTGGTTCAATTACCTCAATTAAGAGGATTTTTTCAACAAGTGAAGAAATGTAAACCAACAAACTTAGGAAATCGAAGAACGAAAAGAAACAAGATACTTCGATTAATAAATCAAAAGTAAACTTACTTCGAAATTGTCTCCAACTTCAAATACAAGAACTTCGAACGAGTGATTGTTACAAGAACAACCGAGATTAATCCTAACTACTTCCTAATCTACTTCCTAAACTACTTCGAACTGAGTTCGAAATCCTAAACTACTTTGCCAATGAACAAACCAAGCATCAGTTTTTTGATAGCTGTTTGTTGAAGATTTGTCCGGGGGCTTTTCACTCTTCAAATTCTCTTATTTATAGATGCTGCTTGTAATTTGAACTTCCTGCTCAATGAATTTGAATAATAGCTTGCTTCGAACTCTAACTTCCATTCTTTGAGTTGGCAGTTGTTTTCTCCTCCACCCTTTTACGTCGGCAATGGCTTGCAACTGCCAATAACTGCTTTTCATCTTTGAACACGATACGACATCGTATTTAATCATTTATATTCCTTTAATCCAGTGTATCTTTACCAACATGTAATTGCTAACGTTCTTGGATTTGTTAATTTTATATGTAAACAGTTATGTGCCTTAAGCACTCACTCAACTCAGGTAATGCTTATATGATCAGTTGCTCAATTATTCATATATACTATGAGATGATGTTATTAAAAGGTCTTCCAAATGTCTTGGTCGGGAGAAAAGAAAGAGAAAAAAGACACAGAAAAGCAGGTACTTTTATGTATCCTCCCATTGTTAGATATGCAAATATTTGACTAGAACAGTTGCATGCATAATTGCTTATGGTCCAGCTTTGAATTACTTTTAAAAGGTTATCACCATTGTAATGTTTTTGGAACTTAGTCACAGCTAACAAGGTCACAATTATTTTTTATGATAACACAGCTGTCCGGGCCAGCTTACGCCCATTTCGAATAATCCCCAGGGGGGAGTCCAACTAAAGTCTGAGCAAAGCTTCATATGGAGTCTATGGACTGATCCCAAAAGCGTTGATAACTTTGAGAGGTTTCGAACTTGAAAGTTAAGAAAGAGCAAATCCTTAAGCTCCAAATCTTGACCACCAGGCCAAACTCTTGAGGGTTAACTAGGTCACAATTATTAGGTACAACTGTCCAAGTTCTTGCCCTAAAAAAAGAATGAAAACATCAGGTACAAGTAGTGGAGATGTAGTGCATATCTTGAATTTTATAGTTCATTATCTTCTACTTAATTTGTTGTTGCATGTCTAATTTGGTGGTATGCCTAAAACCTAAAGCATGAATCTCTGCATTATTCCTTCAGGATCATCCATTAATGTTTTATATGATTTCTTTTGGCAGTTTGGTGCTTTCTTTGTCAATAGCTGCTTTCTAAGTTGGAGTGGAGCATTTCACTTCACCTATAGCCTATTTAGGGTTTACGCATACATTTCTCGCCCGGAAATAATTGTACAAACATGTTTATAAAGAAAAGGATGAGGAGGTTTGTTCAGTACTACTAGGTAAAATGAGAAGGAAAAAATCAATGTATATTTGAAAAAAATTGTTCAGTTACCAATTTACGATTTAAACACATTAAGAAATCTGTTTTAATACGATAAGGTAAATAGATAGATACATTTTGCCGTTCATGGCACGCTTTCACTGGTAGTAAGCCTAGCATACAAAAGTGAGGATAAAAAGTACAAAATAAAATTTGTATGTGTTCACTTGACACATTATCTTAAAGAGTATGATTGATCAGCCATGAAAGAATCGCTTTATTGTCGTAAGTGAGCAATAGCGGTCCAAATGAAGATTCCTTTGACTGGATTCTTTCCGACTGGAAAGGCCTTGGCCTTCAATACAATATGGATTTGAAGCATAAATATCTTTAGACACTTCCACCCAATTTGGATCCTTCTTATAAAATCACCAAGATTTTTAGCTTCAAAGGAAAAAAATAAGTCTATACATCTTTAGCCTTAATTACGAGCACATGGTTAGTTAATCGGGCTTAAGCGGCATATGATTATCGACTTATCGTGGATTTTGGAAGCCAACTTTGCTGGTTTGCTTTCCACTCCGTCATGCTTTTTCCATTTAATCTTTATAATCTTCCTTTTAAAGATTAGCATTTTTTTTTTTAATTTGTTGTTCAAGAAAAACTAATTTGTTGTTCAACAAAAAACGTTTTTGGTAATTCCATACCGTTACCTAATGGTACTGTATATAATACACCACAATTGAGTATCTAGGACGTGACCATGGTACTTATATCTAACTTTGGGGCACAAATATCAAACAATATATGATTTGATTTTAGTTTAAAGATTATATTTAGTCAGCAATTACACTTTTTTTTTTTTTTTTTTTTTAACTGGAAGTCATTTCATTGAAAAAGCCCGAAAGCCAAGCCATACGGCACATACAAGATTTCAATACATAAACGGAAAAGAACTGATACTACTAAGACTCGGATATGAGCACATCACAAAAAACCACAACGGGCATGGGGCTCTAAGACTCGTATTGCAGAGTAGATGCAGATCCATAAGAGGGTCCATAGGGTCCTACCCAAGGCTTAATAGTAACCAGCGGTTCAATCCAAAACAATGAAAGCCCATATGAAATCAATACTTCCTGGAAACTAAAAACAAGACAATTCGAGTGGAATAAAACAGAACACAGGAAAAACCCAACTGGAATGGGCCTAAAAGAACTGGGTCGCCCCACTGAGGTGCCTCGCAAGACACTGAGTTACTTTGAGTAAACAAAACTAGCTGCTTTTCCAGCTAAAGATCCAGATCTGGAACCGCTGCCTTTGGCTACCAGAGCCGTTATTCGTTGGAGGGGCCCGGTCCGCCCTATCATCACCATTGAGTCAACACAAACTCCCAAAAAAGGCAGCGGAAGATGGCCACAGATCGAGAAGGTGGATGATGGTGACGGCTGAGGGAGAGGTGGAGGGTATGATGGAGGCGAGTGAAAGAGAGAGCTGACTTGTTAAGGAAATAGTGGGGCACGGTGGTGACCGGCGCCCCCCCCCCCCCCCCCCCCCCCCCCACCCAAAAAAAAAAAAAAAAAAAAAAAAACAATAGGAGCCGATCTGAAGAGAGGAGAGAGAAGTAGTGATGGAGGTCAGGAGGTTAAGAGCTAGCGGGGGTGTGGAGGAAGGATGACGGGGAAGAAAGGCAGCGGCTGTCTAGGTGAAAACCCTAGAAAATCCTCTCTAAGAAGAGAGAGAAACTTTCGACAGAGCGAGAAGAATTGATAAAACCCCCAGCAATTACACCTGAGTCTATGCAATACAAAGCTCACTAATATCTCAACATTTTCTGTAGGGTGGTGTTTATAGTTCTCTTGTGGATATTGGGTTTGGATCTGGATAGAACTTGGCAATTGCTTGAATGTGATCTGCAAGAGAGAACACCGATAGTGCCTAGCTAACCGAAGTGAGCCATGCACAAACCTAAGTTATAGTTTTCGATCAAAGAGTGGAAAGTACAAAGCTCGAATAGTAACAACATATCTCCCTAGAATTTAGAACTATAGTTTATAGAGCGATATAGCTTAGGCTCCGCCTCCAAGCAAGCTCGAGGTAGGCATGTTCTCTAACCGCTTCTTGAATTGACATCATGCATGACACAATGATCAGTGCCACCTTACAAAATTGTCTCTAGTTAATGCACGGACGCTCTGTCTTTTTTTGGGTAGGGGGTTCTCCTACCAGTCCCCGTCTAGCCCAACTTCGTGTATCCAACTGTATTAGCTTTACGTATGACATGCCACACTCTCATGCTGACCCAATGTGTACGAATCGGCTGAAGCGCTCGGCTTCTTTTGGGTTGCTGATTCAGTAATTCATTAGGCCCAATGGGACTTATGGTTCAGCCCACTACATTTTCCATGAACTAGATTGTAGGTGTAACGACCTGATTTTTTTTTTTTTTGAAATAAAAATTTCGTTGAATTATTCAATAAATTTATTTTATGTTTCTTTAGTTGATTTATTTTCCTTATAAATTATTAAAATTTCTTTTTAATTTGAATAAATGGTTTTCTAGCCATGCATGGAAGTGTACGAGGCCGAGTAACACACCCGTTACACTACCGAACCACCCGTAGCTTATCCCATAATGACACAACCAATCGGCAACCACCTTATTAAATACCGAAACCTACCCTTGTCCTCTCCATACCATCTTTCCCACATTGGGAATAGATGTGTTGACTGAGAGAGAGAGAGAGAGAGAGAGAGAGAACCTAGCCTAGACATACACATGCTATGCTTGAACTTGATCACATGCTACAAAGCCTAAGCCTAAACTAGACCAAGCCTTGGCCACCAAGTACCCTAAAACATGCACCCATGTTTTATGGGAAGCATATTCCCCCTACTAAGTCTATTGAACACAACCCTAGCTTCTATATGTTAGCACATGCACAATTTTGTGTATAAGCTTCCAAAAACACCCCACAACAAAGGTGACTGTACAAAATTCTACACAGTAAGAGGCCTAACTATGCTATACTTCCCTCTCACGTAAAATTTTTCCCCAAGATTCTTTCCTAATGTGAAAGTACTTGAACTTTACGACATAAAAACATAGGGTGGAAGTTAGAACTACTTGTGTACTTCCCATGTGCACATTTAGTGCACACAATTATACTCCCACATGGAGTGGTTCAGCCATAGAGGGAGAGGGAGTACCGAAAGTTTTCGAGGGAGGGAGAGAAACCTCATTTTTGCTATAAAAGGGCACCCACTCTTTGTCAAACCCACCGCTTTTGCACTTTCTATAATTGTGTCTTTCTACTTTCCACTTTTAAACCTATTCTAATTCTAACTAAAGTCAACCATCTAGACACTAATCAACTCTTACTAAGTTAATTAGTAAGAGAGTTGATTAATTAGAGAAGCCTTCACACCCACTAAGGATTGCTTATCGGCTTCCGGTTAATACCTGGAATTTGAGGTAGTTTACTAAACCATCTTTCTAATTAGTTATTTTCTAGTGAAATTAGTTGATTCTAATTAGTTTTCTATGCTGGGATTTGAAGCTTGTTTAAGTTGATTTAAGCATGTATTATGGTATTAAACATGGTACTTGGTTTCTAAGAAAGATTAAAGAACGGATTTCATGTTGAAAAGAAGTTAAGGGTTCTAATTAGTTTCTAGTTTGAATGTTTCTTCATAAAATTAGTGGTTGGTTTAGTGAGATTGAATGGGTTAAAAGCTGATTAGAAGAAATTAGAAGATAGATTTATTTATAAGTCACTAGAAAGTTTCCAATTAAATTAACAAAATTTTCTAGGAAGAACTAACTAATTGAAGTGGATTAGGATCTTGATTCACTAATTAACTTGTTCTTCTTAAAATTAGTAGATTGATTATGCTTGAAAAGGAGTTTACTTTTACTAACAAAGTTTAAACATGACTCGTTAGTCTTGTGTGAAAAACTAGAAGTTTTAAAATAATAAGTATGTGGAGAAAAAATTAATATTTATTTATTTATTAAATAATTAGTGGCAATATTTCTTTAAAAATAAGTATGTGATGAAAAGAAAATTTTAAAGAGTTGCTTAAATTTTTCTCCTAAATAAAAAGAAACTTCTTGTTATGCTATAAAGATTTTTTTTTTTGAAAAGAGAAAGCTTGCTTAAAGTTTCTTGGAGAAGAAAGTTTCTAGAAATTTAGAAAGTATCCTTTTAGAAAAATTAGATTTTCTAAAAAGAAGAGTTTTATTACTTATTTAAGTTTTGGTGACAAAAGTTTTATGAAAAAGTGGGTTAAATCTCTTGGACATGAGATTTCTAGAAAAATGTCTTTCTAAAGAAATTGCTAGAAAAGAAAGTTTACTAATTTTAAGGGGAGTTTTAAAAAGAAAAAGAGAGAAATTGGATTTTTAGTACGAAATAAAGTTTATGGAGAGAAATGTTTTTTTTGGAAAGTTGGGGCATGAAAGTGCATGATTTTATGTAGTGTTTTTCATAAGAGAAAAACAAGATTTTTTTTTGAAAAGATTTTGGAAAATATTGCATGGGCATTATTTTGAGCATATGGCATTGAGCACGTACACGATACTTTACTACATGAGAAATGAGAAAAAAAAAATTGAATAGCTGTTAATGAGAAAAATAGAGATGTGAATGAAAATGGTTTTTTATTTTTTTATTTTTTTTTAAATGAGAGATTTTTTGGGGAAATGAAATGAAATGAAATTTGATGAAATGAGAATTATGCCACCTCAAGTTCCATGGGGAGAACTTGGAGGCTAGGGATGAAATGCGGTAGTGCAGCGAGAGCGCCACCCCAAGTTCCACGGGGAGAACTTGGAGGATTGGGCTAAGCGTGCACAACATACGGTGAACGAACTTCATAAACAGACTGGTTAAGTTCAGTGATATGAGACGGCTGAGACTGTATCGTGTGAGTCGCGGGGCGGATGGACCGTGCAAACAGGCTGTTAAGTTCAGTGATGCACGATGGCCTGGGCCTCGAGCGAAAAGGTTGGTGCCGCCAGTTAAAAGGAGACTTAAGCGGACCAATAACTTTCGAGAGGTGGGAGATGTATGAAATTTGAAGAAGAATGCTGAAAGAGGCACTGATACGAGAAAATGATTTTGAGAAACTATTTTGAGAAACTGACACGTGGCACAGTTTGAGATACTGAAAATGAGATACTGATTTCTGCGCATGCTTACTCTGATCCACATAGACACGCATGGTGCATTGCATGGTTTTACTGTTCACAAGTACCATATACCATTTTAAAACTTATTATTCTAGAATTGCTAGTTAGTGATTTGGTAGCGTAAACTACTGGGCCCTGTTGCTCACGGTGTTGCACTTGTGTAACTCTGACATAATACCATGATGTTGCTTGCGCGACTTTGACATATTATGTCAGATTATCAAGATGGACATGATCGATTCTATGAAGATCAGTCCTTTGGACCAGGTAGTGCTGCCGGAGTGGGAAATGACCTGGCGCAGGGGTAGAAAAAGACCTAGAACCACCCTGGTTGTTATTTATGTACTAGATGGAGACATTATTACTTGTATTTAAGTTCATGTTTAAACTTTATTATGGTCTGTAATAAATAATTGACGTGCCCAAATTTTTGGGGCGTTACATGTTGGTATCAGAGCCTTAGGTTCAACCCCCGACCTTTGGTAAATGGGTAGAGATTAAACTAGTAATAAAAGACTAAAGAAAACAAGAAGATAGAGCCAAATAGGATTTATTTCCTTAGTACTTTACTGAGTCTGTATTTTAGTACTGATTAGATATTTTTTTTGTGTAGATTGCCTTTATGAGCCCCGAGTTGCTAGCAGAAATCAGAAAGTTCAAAAGAAGATTTCGCATGCCACTAGTGGAGCTTGATCCAGACTTTGACTATATGGACTACTTTCCACTTATGACAGCTTACCTTCATGAGCATGGCACTTTTCCACCCACTACCCTTAGTGATACGGAGAGTGACATGGAAAGCGATCCGGAGGAACTAGAAGATGAGGGAGGGTACATGTCTCGTTCCGAATATGACGGTGACGAGAGTGAGGAGGATGAAGAGGAGATCTATGTGGAGGAGGAAGGGCCCCCACCCGGGTTCAATTTTGAGGATTGGTTGGTTGACTATGAGGCCATAGAGATGGAGGCGGCCCAGGAAGAAAACCAAGAACAAGTGCCCAAGAGTCCGAACCAGAAAGTGAGGTGGATGACCTTGTGCCTTATCCCATGGGAGTTGTGTTGCCCCATTTCGCCTCATGGCACAACCATATGACCTGCCTACAGCCCGACACGTACTGTTATATTGAGGTGTTCCCAATCTATCCATGCCCACTGAAACCACATACCCAACAATACTTTATGGGTCCGGTGCACATCGTTCAGCCATGTGTGAGAACTATTATACCTTGGAGTTACTGCAAGGTTATGTCGATGTCTATTCCAACAAGGTGCTGTTCACCTGGGTATTCTGTACTCGACTTGCCAATGAACACCGTATAATCTCCAACTTCTTGGATTTCGAAGATTTAGAGACTTATACCAAAGTGCCTATAGACAAAGAGCCTTACCTAAACCCAACGGGGCGTTATCATCTGGACCCAAGGTGGAGAATCACATGGGCATGTTTTGGACTGACGGAGGTGACAGTGGAGAAAGAGATCACTATGCGGGCCCATTACCCAGAAATGTTTCTATAGACGGATAGAGATCTGGTGGAGATTGCAGCTAGGACCGAACAGTAGTTAGGCTAACTATTTGGAGTTTATGTATTTGGAGACTATGTTATTTCTGATTGTACTATTTGGGATTTGTGTTTGTAGTAATTATGAGGGCTGACTTATGGACCTTGTTTTGAGCAAGTCAATAAACTTGCCGGTTTGTAATAATAAGTAGTATTCCAATTCTAGTATTTGTAGCTTCCTAGCACTCTACTTAGAGTTTCTGTTTGTTCTGTCTATATCTATATGCTTTAAGTCTAATATAGAATTCCTATCTTGTGTAGGTTATGGCCTTTTTGACACTACCAGGAGAGGAGTACACAGTTGGACTATCTTACACCCAGCTTATGACTCTACTAGGCAGTACACTAGCGGACCCTACACCGTCCTTGTACCGTGCCAGCTACACCACTGCTAGTGATGTACCAACCCAAGCTTGTCTATGATCGAGACTTAGGTTGTGACCTATATGAGATCCCTATGATGGAGCATCTACCGCCTCTACTTGCACCAATAGAGTCGACATATCAGTTTGACCTAGATATGGCAGACTTAGCACCCTTCAATGCTAAGCCATATTGTTTCGAGATCCCACTGTTAGACCAGTTAGTGGATGAGCCCTACCTTACCTCGGACCAGGTCTTCGAGCAGATCCTCCTGTGCCATGAGATTGAGTTCACCATGGCTAAGCGAGCTCACAAAGAGGCTCTCAAAGCCCAGTTCCATATTCAGTAGGCAGGAGGAGGAAGTGGAGGATCGATTCAGACCAACAAGAACAACAATACCAGCAACAACTGTGGACCCTATCCAACTAGGACAAACCCCAACCAACCTCAGAACCAGAACTAGAGGAGGAATGACAACCGGCAAGGACCTTCAAGTATGGGACGTGAGAGCCAGTTAGTGCGTTGTTATAATTGTTCTGGCTACGGACATATTAGCCGCAACTGCCCACACCCTAGGAAGGACGAACAGTTAAGCTTTGGGAATCAACAACCACAGCAGTACCAAAACTTCGGGAAACAGCCTATGCAGCAAATTGCAAGGCCAGCACCTCTGAACCAATGGAACGTGAAGCAGCCAGATAAGGCACAGCCAAGTGCGGGAGGTTGCATTTTTGCACTGCAGATCGAGGATCAGGAACAGGACCCGTCTGTGGTCCAAGGTACGCTACTACTATTCAGTACTTGTGTGAAAGCCTTATTTGACTCTGGAGCATCACATTCGTTTGTCTCTTCTGCATGCGTATCTACTCTGGGACTAGAAATTGAACCCCTAAGGACCAGCATGACAATAGCATCACCTTTAGAGGATAAGATACCAGTTAAACTCGTCTGTAGAGAGTGCGAGATAGAAGTCACTAATGTCCGACTGACTTGCAATTTACGCGTGATTGAGATGAAGGATTTCGATGTGATATTGGGAATGGACTGGTTGTCTAGGCATCGAGCAGTCATAAATTGTCATGAGAAAATCATAACGGCTTTTACCCCTGACGGAACTCGTTTTCGATTTAAGGGGGATAGGCAGACCGTGAATCCTACGACTAGACGCTCGAAATGGCAGAACCAACTATGTGGGTGGCTAGCTAGTCTCCAATTGGAAGAATCTGACCAAGAAAAGGCTAGATTGCCACACATTGTCTGTGAGTACGCAGACGTGTTTCCGGAAGAACTTTCCGGATTACTGCCTAGGAGAGAGATAGACTTCACCATCAAGTTACAACCCGGAACTGCAATGATCTCAATAGCTCCATATCGAATGGCACCAGCTAAGCTTAAGGAGTTTAGGATAAAACAATTATTCGACCTAGTAGTTCACCATAGGGAGCACCGACATTATTTGTGAAGAAGAAGGAGGGGACTTTTCGTCTATGCATAGACTATAGGCAGCTAAATCAAGTGATGATTAAAAACCGTTACCCATTGCCTAGAATCGATGACCTGTTTGATTAGTTGAGAGGAGTAACTTATTTCTCAAAAATTGATCTGAGATCAGGATATCATCAGTTGAGAATTAGGGACGAGGACATTCCGAAGACCGCTTCTAGAACCAGATACAGACACTACGAGTATGTAGTAATGCCGTTTGGTCTGACAAACGCGCCAGCCATATTCATGTGTCTCATGAATAAGATATTCCAACCCTACCTGGATAGATTTGTGGTGGTTTTCATTGATGACATACTGATATACTCTGCCAATAGAGAAGAACACGAAGGACATCTTTGTATAGCACTACAAGTGCTTAGGGTTAACCAGCTTTATGCCAAGGCCAGCAAGTGCGACTTTTGGCTAGAAACTGTTAAGTTCTTAGGACACGTAGTGTCTAAAAAAGGAATAGCAGTGGATGACAGCAAAGTAGAGGCTGTGTTGAACTGGAAGCGACTGACCTCAGTGTCTGAAATTCACAGTTTCTTGGGTTTAGCAGGGTACTATAGAAGATTTATACCAGATTTCTCTCTTCTAGCCAGACCGATGACCCCATTGACCCAAAAGGGAATCAAGTATGAATGGTCTGACAAATATGAAAAGGTACTCCAAGTATTGAAGAAGAGATTGACCGGGGCACCAATCATAATCATTCCCGAGAGAGATGTTGGTTATCAGTGTACTGTGATGCTTCTAAGGAAGGATTAGGTTGTGTTCTAATGCAGAATGGGAAAGTTGTGGCATATGGATCGAGACAATTGAGACCGCATGAGAAGAACTACCCTACTCATGATTTAGAATTAGCAGCTGTAGTCTTTGCTCTCAAATCATGGAGATATTATCTCTATTGTGAGCAGTTTGAGGTGTTCACGCACCACAAGAGTCTCAAATATCTGTTCACTCAGAAGGAGTAGAATATGAGATAGAGAAGGTGGATGGAATACCTAGATGACTACAAATTCACCCTGTCATATCACCCTGGCAAAGAGAATGTTGTCGCTGACGCTCTAAGTCGGAAGGACAGAGCACAAAAGGCCAAGGTAGCAATGAAGGAATGGGAGATGATTGATACGCTTAATGAGTTTAACCTTAAACCCACGTCGGAAGGAGAACAAGAGCGTCTATATGCACTAATCACGGAGCCAGCACTGCACTAAGAAATTCTCCTAACCCAGACATTCGAGCAAGATTGTGAGTTTATCTGATCGCAGCTCCAAATGGGGATGGAATTGACAGGATGAATGATACATGCCGTGGATAACAACTTGAGATTTTAAGGATCGATATTCGTGCCAAATATCGATACAATCCGAGAAGTGGTACTCGAGAATTTCACCACTCGAATTTCGTTGTTCATCCAGGTAGCACTAAGATGCATCACGATCTACAAAGAACATACTGCTGGGAAGGAATGAAGAAAGATGTGGCAAGATTCGTGTCGACTTGTCTGGTTCGTCAGTAAGTTAAAGCCGACCTCCAGAAACCTGGAGGAGATTTGCAACCATTACCGATTCCTCCATGGAAGTGGGAGCATATTGCTTGATACCTTGGATTGTAATTCAATTGTTGTTTCCCCAAGCGTAGAGTTTAGGTATCGCGTAGCATCAAAACCGGAAAGACCGGGTCGAATCCACAGAGACCGAATGCACCGCACATGATGGTTGATTCATGAATGATGGTTTTAGCCTTAAAGCGGCAAATTTGGCTTTTGGAGTTTGTTTAGTGGAATTCTCTCGACTTCGATAACAACTCGGAGATTTAAAAATGACTAATTTAAACTAAGGCAAAGTTTAGGGGTATTTCACTACCATGACTCGGGTTAATCCATCCCCTCTTGATAACCGGCTTGGGGATCGTTAAATGCCCCCGAAAGAAAAAGTTAGATTTTAAAACCAATTACAAGAAAATTTGTTTACCAAAGATTAGGGGCTTTTGGTACATTTTGCAAACGGATGGGTTGACATCACCCAAAACACGACCTCACTTCAAAAGACACAAGGGTTTGCTCCAGCAACAGAAGCATGCCATTTGGAAACAACAGTTACATAAACACCCCTTCGAGCTCTGCAAATAACCCCAACCGAGTCAAACTAACCAGCAAAGTCACAACCCAAATTAACCACCCCAAAAGCCAACCAAGGACCTTTTCCACATTTTCAGCACCTTTTGTCCTTCGTTTATGAAAGGTTCCATAAAGCTGGCTACATCCAGCCCCTCCATCCAACCCCTCTACTTGAAAAACTCTCAGCCAGCTTCAACCAAAATGCCTTCTGTGCCTTCCACCAAATGCCCGGTTACGTTACTAATGAATGCTACCGTCTCCGCTACAGGATCCAAGGCCTCATCGACAACAAATCCATCCCTGAATTCTACATTGACTCCATCATATTTGCACCGAACCTATGGGAGAATGTTGATTAGACCATACATTGTCAGCAACCATGCAACAATCTGATCATCTACGAGTTTTGGGGAATTTTTAAGTCTCGAGTCAAGTTTTTGCTTTTGACAAGTCAGTTTGTATTTCGAATCTTTAATAAGTTAGTTTCTGCTTCGAGTCTTTCAAAGTCTGTGATGTCTTCTTGTTGTCAAGAAAAAGATAAATCTTTAAATGGAGTCAGCTTTATAGTCTCGAACTACGCATGACCTGATTCCTTGCAAAAGGATACGTAGGCAACCTCAATGGTTCGGCCAATTCATCTCAAAAATCAATGTCATCCCCCGTTGCGTCAAAAAATTGTCATAATAAATTTGGGTTTTTGTAGTAAAATCTTTCAAATTGTTTTCCACCATCATTTGTAAAACATGATTGTAACGGCCTGATTTTTATTAATTATATTAATAGGCTTTTAATCATTTTTTTTATTCGCAAAACAAAAGATATTTATAATTTGAAATTATCCTTAACTAATTATATTAATATACTAGAGATGTGGGTTACACAGTGTACTGTGATGCTTCGAGGGAAGGCTTGGGAGGTGTGTTGATGCAGAATGGTAAAGTTGTTGCTTATGCTTCTAGGCAGTTGAAGCCCCACGAGAAGAACTACCCGACTCACGATTTGGAGCTGGCAGCGGTAGTATTTGTGTTGAAGACGTGGCGATATTACCTGTATGGGGAAAACTTTGAGGTTTTCACGGCTCACAAGAGCCTGAAGTACTTGTTTACCCAGAAGGACTTAAATATGAGACAGAGGCGATGGTTGGAGTATTTGGAGGATTATCGCTTCACTTTGTCTTATCACTCGGGTAAGGCAAATGTGGTGGCCGACGCACTTTGTCGGAAGCCAAGGGAGATGGTAGCTGCTTTGGCTGTTCATGAATGGAAGATGATGGAGGCTCTCAACGAGTTCAACCTTCTGCCGTCAACTTCAAGTCAGGGGGGAATCTTGTTTGCTGTGGTAGCTACACCGACATTACACCAGGAGATTCTGAAGGTGCAGAAGTATGACCAGGAGGTGGACTTTCACAAGTATCGTTTGGCTTCAGGAACAGCCCCAGTCGGGTGGAGTATTCATGCGGATGGTAGTTTGAGGTTCCTCAATAGAGTATTTGTACCGGATTTTGGGACATTACGAGAATAGGTGCTGAAGGAATTCCACAAATCAAGTTTTGCTATTCATCCAGGAGGAAACAAAATGTATCAAGACTTGAAGCGGCAATATTGGTGGAATGGAATGAAGGCAGATGTTGCGAAATTCGTGTCAACTTGTCTTACCTGTCAGCAAGTCAAGGCTGAGCACCAGAAGCCAGGAGGATCACTTCAGCCATTGCCTATTCTTGGCTGAAAGTGGGAACACATCACGATGGATTTTATGACTGGTTTGCCGAGATTAGTCAAGAAGAACGACGTCATTTGGGTTATAGTAGATCGTCTAACTAAGAGCGTTCATTTTCTACCAGTTCAAGTCTTTGATACATGGACTCATACAGTCGCCTCTACATTGATGAGATTGTTCGTTTGCACGGGGTCCCAATTTCGATCGTGTTGGATCGAGATCCTCGTTTTACTTCTCAATTTTGGCAGAGCCTGCAGACTGCTTTGGGGTCCCAATCTCTAGTTCAGCACCGCTTTTCACCCACAGACTGATGGACAATCAGAATGGACTATTCAGACATTGGAGGACATGCTCAGGGCTTGCGTTATGGATTTCAAGGGGAGTTGGGAACGTCACTTACCCTTGGTAGAGTTCGCCTACAACAACAGCTTTCAGGCTAGCATTGGGATGGCTCCGTATCAAGCATTGTATGGAAGGCCGTGTCGATCCCCAGTTTGTTGGACAGATGTTGGGGAGAATAGTTTGTTGGGCCCAGACGTTGTTCGTGAGATGACCGAGAAAGTGCAATTAATCAAGCAGTGATTAGTGACAGCTCAAAGTAGACAAAAGAGTTATGCTGATAGAAGGACCCGACCGTTAACTTTTAATGTTGGGGATCACGTATTTTTGAAGATTCAGCCGTGACGTGGGGTTATCCGTTTCGGACAAAAAGGGAAACTTTCACCTAGGTTTATCGGGCCGTTTGACATTCTTGAACGTGTTGGGGAAGTTGCTTATCGTGTAGCCTTACCATCGCAGATAGCGAGGGTTCATAACGTATTCCACGTGTCCATGCTCCGGAAGTACCTCGCACATCCCGAGCACATACTAGATTGGAAGGATCTAATTTTAGACGAGGCCGCAACATCCGAGGAACAGGTGGTCAAGATTGTCAACGAGCAAGAGAAGGTACTGCGAAGGAAAAAGATCAAGCTTTTCAAAGTTTTGTGGCGTCACCAAGGAATTAAGGAGACAACTTGGGAGAGCGAGGACTCGTTGCGAGATAATTATCCTCACCTATTCGAGAACCGAGGTACTGCCTTTAATTTCGGGGATGAAATTCTGTTTAAGGGGGGTAGATTGTAACGGCCTGATTTTTATTAATTATATTAATAGGCTTTTAATCATTTTTTTTATTCGCAAAACAAAAGATATTTATAATTTGAAATTACCCTTAACTAATGGATAACTATATAGTGTAAATATAGAGATAATCTTGTAGTGTATTTACTTGTGATTTAGTTTGAAAAGAATCCTATCTCTTCTCCCCACTTTCCTAGTCTCCCTAAACTTCTCTACCAATTCCTATCCTAATTGATTCCTATTCTTAAGTCAATTGAAGCCCCTAAATCTCTCCCTCACTTTCTCGAAAATTCTCTCTTCCACAAGTAATCAATATTTTTTTTCTTCTTCTTCTTTCTTCATTTTTTTTTTCCTTTGGCGCTCTTTCATTTTCTCTCACAAAGGGAAAAAAATAATAATCCTTTGGATTATATCTCCTCCACCATTGGTAAATTCCTCTCTTTTCTCGCGGAGTATATTTTCTTTTACTCACGCGGATATTTAATTGCCTTTGTACAGATTTCTCCTCGAAGTTGTGATTTTTCGATCCTACCGTTTCGCTAGCGTGCTAAGTTTGTCGGAGGAGAGGTAAGACACCTTTAACCTAACTTTTACTTTAGTATATTTTTTTGTATAGTTGTGTGTACGTGGAAATAAGTAATTTAAATTGTTGGAAGTCGGATCATTATCATATGGGTAGTAGAAGTAAACAAGTGATGATGTCGGAAAATAGAGATTTTGCGCACAGTTTCGTTTCTGCTATTTTTTTATTATTTCTGTTCAGTTCCAGAGAAAACTCAAAACAGTAAGGTCGTAGATCTCGAAAAATTAATTGGAGTCCATGTGGAACTCGTCTTAATCCGAGTTACGTAGAATTTAGTATGATTTTTCGAAGTTTCTGCTGTAGTGGAAAAACGAGACAGAACACGATTTACTTTTAAAACCCGTTTTTAACATCTTAATGAAGGAATTGGAACTCGAGTAAAACACATTATCTGTTCGTACTGTGAAGTATAATATCCCTGTAAAAATTTGTGATTTTTAGAGTTAATTTACTATTTTTAACAAATCGAGGAAGTTGCCCGTTTTACATGCCATATTAAGTTTTTCTTTAACCTTGTGATTCTTTTATTGTTATGTGAGACTTATGTGAACAGTGACCCACGTGATGCATGAATTCACTTATTAAGCACGTTTGATCGAAACGTTTTGTGTGTAAGGACGAATGAATACAGTCGCGATATTTGGGGTTGGGACGCGTCCGGTATGGGTCGTGAGCCATGCGCAGATTATACTTTTAGGTAGCTTTGCTGTGTGATCGGGCGCCGGAAGTATATTGTGGGTGGGAGCCGATGCCGGATGGAGATTGATCAATGTGTGATAAATCGTGAGCCTTGCACAGTATACCCCGAGGTGGCTTTGCTGTGTGATCAAGCACCTGAGGTATATTGTGAATGGAGGCCAGTGATGGAAAGTATTTGTCGGAAATAAGAATGAGAATAGTGGAATTTTGTGAATCGATGTGCTAAGTAATGATGATAAAAATATGAGTATTTCATTCAAATAAAATTTCAATTATGTGTGCATTTGTTGCATGAATATCTTTAGTAAAGGGGTGGTTTAGGGCGCCCTACTGAGTGTAATTTTACCACTCACGGTGCTACTTTTTGTGGCTCTGGTGTCCCCAACGCCAGGTACAGAGGGAGATGAGGAGTCGCCTGCTGATTATGAGGCGATGGAGTAGCTAGACGGGGATCAAGTGGCAGACCCATGGCTTTATCAGTAGAATTAGCTAGATGGCTTTGTCATTTTATTTCCGTTGGATTTTTTTCTAATAAATGTTTAAGTTTTTCAGATAGTGTTCGAATTCAATTTATTTCAGTTGTAATAAGTTAGTTTACTTTTAATTTTCGCAAAAAAATATATTAAGTATTCTTTGGATTTTTTTTAATGAAGTTGGTATTTTATTTAAATAAATTTTGAAATTTATTTTTTTTAACGTACCCAATTTTCGGGGCGTTACAATGATAATCAATTGAAAATGCAAGATGAAGGATATTCGAGAGGCCATTCTCCGATGCCATCAAGAAGCAATGCTTTGATCCCGGAAAAAGCCTGCTAGGTTGAAAACCCGCAGGGGCGGCCTAGGCAAAAGTTAAGGCAAAAAGCTCGCTAGATCAAGACTTCAAAATATGATCTAGGAAAAGTCAGAGTATATAGGATTCTCTCTATTAAGTTGCACAATTCAAAATGAAGAAAGACATTCTTTCCTTTTATTCCCCACATAAAATATCTGTTGTAAAACCCCTTTGAGCCTAAATCAATTTCTTTGAAAAAAAAAAAAAAAAACCCAGCTAGGTAGCTATCCCTCACATTGAGTTAAAATAAGAGATATGAAAGTGCCAAAAGCATGGTCACCAGTGGCATGTCAAAATTCCAAAGAAATGAAGGTGCCAAAGACATAAGCGCATAGAAATGCAAAGCATAAAAAAAAATTCAAAGAAAATCAAAAAGTCAAAAAAAAAAAAAATTCAAGATAGCTGCTAGCTTTGATAACCCATAGAAAGTAATTTTTTGAGCCTTTTTACCCTTTCTTTGTTAAGCCCTAAGCCTTGGCCCCATTATATCACAAATAAAGACCTTTCAGATTGTAAATTGCAACTTGATAAGGAGAATTCAAAAAGGGAACAGTGTAATCGCCCTTGAAATTCAAAAGTCAAAACATTGTGCAAACCGGGGCACTTTGATAGAGAATCAACAGATCTTTGTCACCAGTCCTCCAATCCTGGGTATATCAACCAACGAGTCTTCATCAGCAACCCTCCAGACTGGGGCATCTTAATAGAAAGTCAATGGGACATCATCAACAATCCGGGGCATGGGTTTATCTCGTGTTCCGACAAAATAATCGATTTGAATGATCATCATTTGATGGAATAAAACAATTTCAAAAATTCGAGGGAAAAGTAATCAAAATTCAATTTTATTATCACAATTTCAACGTCAATTGTGAGGCATGTTTGTCATCTTTCAGAACTTTGAGTCTACATAGTCTTTCATATCCTTCAAGTCAACGCAGTCTATCTCTACACAGTCAAGGGCATCTGTAGAAAAGTCATCATTTAATAAATGGTCTTCCCTATCTATGAGGGGTTAATCTCTGACCAATCGGAGGCATCCTAGTCAAGTCATTCATCCACCCCCTTTATCCAAAAGGCCGATCAAATTCATCGACCTGGTCAGTCTTATCGAAGTCCACTCCTAGGTCTTGTCAGTTCAAAAGGCCAATCAAATTCATCAGCCTTGTTAATCTTATCAAAGCCTACCTCTTCGTCCAAAGAGTTGATCAAATTCCTCGACCATGTCAAAGTCTACCCCTGTGACCTTGGTCTTCTCAGTCTTGTCAAAATCCACCTCTTTATCAAAAGGTCAATATATCCTCGACTCATGGAAACAATTTTGATGCATGGAAGAACCTGCGTTTGGGAATACGGTTGATCAGTTGCCAAAACCATCAGCAGAACCAGAAAAGAGAATTAGAACCGAGAGCATATCAGTACTATCCACTGGGAAAGCATACGCCCAGATATAAGATTGGGGCATGATGACCCAAAGCTTTAACCCAATGGTCAACCCAAAAGCTCTAGCTTCAACTAAAAAGCCAAGCCAAAGTTTTAGCCTTAACTTAAAAGTCAACCCAAAGATCTAAAGTTCTAGACCTGTCAAAAACCAGCCCGAAACCCCAAACCCCAAGGAAAGGCAGTAAAGCAAAAGGAACACTCTGACATGTCACCTACTTTTCAAGTTGTAGCCTTGGGGGGCAACTTTCTTTTCAAATTTCTTTTCAACTTCAAATTTAAATTTTCAAACAACAACTTTCCAAAAAAAAATACTGTCCCCAGGGGCAGCTTTTCAAAACACTTCCACTGGATCACTTCATTGATTAGCGAGGCCACGTTCACTCATAGGCACTTTCGTGACCCTAAACCGGTCACATACACTTTCATGACATTGAACCGGTCATAGACACTTCCATTAGTCCAAGTGGCCATGTCCTAAGTGGATGCCATAGATTTGCACACCATAGTCAAAACATATAATGAGGCCTGTTAAACTAAATTGTCAATGTCGAATGTTGAACACAGTTGCGTCACGCGCTGTTCCTTTTTCAAAAACGGTAGCCCGAACTCGCCATTTAAACGCGGTAGCTGAACACATAATTCATTTTCAAAAAAGCAGCGGCGGACTTTACGCCCCGAGAATTGTCAAGCGGCGGCGGACTTTACGCCCTGTGGAATGTCAAGCGGCAGCGGAGGACTTTACGCCCCGTGGAATGTCAATCGGTGGCGGACTTTACGCCCCGTGGAATGTCAAGTAGCGGCGGACTTTACGCCCGATAGATTTGTCAAGCGGTGGCGGACTTTACCCCTCGAGAATTGTCAAGCGGCGACGGACTTTACGCCCCGTGTAATGTCAAGCGGTGGCGGACTTTACGCCTCGTCGATTTGTCAAGTGGCGGCAGGCTTTATACCCCGTGAAATTGCCAAGTGGCGGCGGACTTTATGCCCCATGAAATTCTCATAGGTGGCGGACTTTATGCCTCATTTGTTGTCAAGGTGGCGGATTTTACGCCCTATTCATTTGTCAAGCGGCGGCGGATTTTACGCCTTGTGGATTGTCAAAGGTGGCGGATTTTACGCACCGTTCATTGTCAAGTGGGGGCGAATTTTACGCCCATTTAATATCAAATAATGGCGGAATTTACGCCTTGTTAAGTGTAAAACAATTGTGGTGGATTTTTCAACCCTTTAAATGTCAAAACAACGGTTTTTCTTACAAACATGGTACCTTCAAGTGCCATTTCAAAAAATTTCAAAATCTTTGTACGTTGTTTCTAATTTTATTTTCTATTTGTGTTTGCCCCATCAAACTACACTGGTCTGATCCCTACAACGAGGTATGTAGGCAGCTCGAAGAGTGCGACCTCATACATTGAATGCTTGCATGTTTTCTTGCATTTGCTTAAGGATTTTGGGAAGCTCAAATTGGGGTTGTCTCAATCTTTGACGTCACTCGTATCAAACAATGATGTCCGAGTTTCGTCAAAGAGGGGCAACTGTAGACACCCCAATTTGGACCCCCGAAATACCCTTAAGTTGTGACCCCGTTGGGCTTCCCGATGATGAGGATAAATCAATAATTACCGTGAAATTAATCTTGAGATGCACCCGAAGGGTTCTTCCGTAGCCTAAATCACCAATTCTTCTTCAAAACAAACCCAAGCCTACACCATCTTCTAGTACATTCAAAACCCTCTTTTTCGATATATAATATGTCCCAATTCGTCTCAAAGAGAGGGAGATGTGTTCACTTTAGTAAAATGACTCGTTTTTTCCGACCTTCTGAGGGTAAAATGGTCATAGATTTTTATGTACAAATTATTTTGGGTCCAAACTAATTGGGTTAGAAAGTAGACTCAATAAGCTTTCTAACGCTTCAAACCACCCCTCAAAACGGAGTTCGGTAGCACCCGAGGCAGTCTTGCAAAGTTTTGCCTACAATGCAGTCTAACTAGGGCGCCCCAGTTCAATTAAGGCGCCCCAGTTCAACTAGGGTGCCCCAATTCAACTAAGGCGCCCCAGTTCCACAAAAACATGAGTCAACCTGCAGGAGAATAACATCATGGTGTCTTCTCTGCTCTTGCAGCTGAGCGAGAGACCGGGGGAATTGTCTCTCACAACCAAGGCGCCCTAATTGTCCATTCCATGCCTATAAATAAGCTCTCATGCACGTAAATTTCCCAGAGAGACACCTACTGTTATTCTCTCCTCTTGCTGCCATTTTCACTCCTTCTCTTAAGACGTCAATCTCTCTTCTTAAGCTGTTGCTACAGCCCACCCTCACCACCATTCTGATTTCCATGAAAGTCCCACCAAAAATTTCATGAAAATTCCTAGAATCTAGAGGTAGTATTCCCCTTGTTGCTCTCTCACTTCATTTCTTTTTACTTCTACTGCTATAATCCTCCATTACCACCCTAAAAATTCCAACCATTTTCATTCTACTATAATCGCAAAAATATTTTCAAAAACTTTTAGCCATTGTGATACCAAAATTAATCCAGTACCTCCACCAATCTCCGTAACCCTCAAATATCCACAGCTTATTCATCACTTGCTAACAAGTCCAAAAAGGTGCATTACAAAGATCAAATTTCAAGGTAAAATTCGAGTTGAATCCTGAGGGAAAATTCCTCAACTTCACATCCCAGTAAAATATACTGGAAATGTGTCAAATGAGGAATGAAATTCATTTTTATCAAATTATCATGGAATTTTTTGAAAATGAACCAACTAGGGTGCCCTAGTTATGCCCAAATTAGGGCGCCCCAGTTCTCTATTTTTTTGGCAATTTTCTTGTTTTTAAAATTAAATTATTTTTCCAATAAAAATAGGGTAAAAAATTATCATTTTTCTGTCACTAAAATAGAGTTACAATTTCTATAATTTATTTTCCCCAAGATTTTAAATAACTACTTTTAAATATTCTTTTTTTGAAAGCATAATAATTTTTCTATTTAAAGCATGATTTTCATAAAAAAAAAAAAGGAAAACATTTCAAAATTATTTTTCAAAAATGTCAGGGGGAGAAAATGAATTCTAGAAATTAATCCAACCATGGCGCCCTAATTCCCTTTATTTAGGGCACCCCAGTTCTTTAAAATTAGAATTTATTTAAGTGATTTCAATTTAAAGCTGTTTTTGTTGCATTTTATTGTTTAAATTTATTCTGTTGCATTTTATTATTTTACATCGTCATTTATGCATCTTATTTGCTTATTATGTGAATAAAATTTCATTATAAAATATTTTGCAAAATCCCATGAATGTCAAAGTAGAGACCGATTTTATATCGGGCAAGATGGGTGCCGTAAAACCCTCCCCCTCTCGTAACCTGGCTCCGAACCCAAGAATCATTTTAAAATGACCGATGCCTTTTTCTAAATATGGCACGGAAGTCACAACTTTTCAAAAAAATGGTTTCTCAGGTAATTTTCAGTAAACCCGGGTGGCGACTCCAAAAATCAAATCGAATTTTTCAAATTGGCGAAGTCGAGAGTCCTGTGGCAGCGTCCACAAGTACATGATTTGGATGAGGGATAAAAAAGGAGGGATGAGGAGGGTAGATGATGTAAAAATCAGTCAAATGGGTATTTTGTCCTTGTGAATGCCCATATTAAATTTTACATTTAAATAATTATATAAATCCAAAAAATAATTATATAATACTTAATTTAATTATTTTATATAAATGAACATTATTAAATATTACAAGTATATATATTTTTGTTTCTAATAAATAAAAAATTAATTTTATTATGGCTACTAGTTTTTATTTATTTATTTATTTATTATATGGGTCATAGTTTAGGGCTTGAGGAAATTGCCTAATAAAATAGAGGGGGATAAAGTGTAATTTTAGAACTAAAATAAAGCCCCAAGCAGGAGATAGAGACACGTCCTTTTTTTCCTTTTTTCTTCTTCCTTTCTTCTTTCTTCTTTTTTCTTTCTTCTGCGATCTGGAGAACCCAAAACAATCGACGGCGGCCAATCCGACGGCAATGGCGGTCAGCAAATCTAAACCAGATATGTTTTTTTTTTTCCTCTAATCGTTTGTATTTATCAAAATTCCTAGATCTGAAAATTTTTGGATTTTTTTTCTTCAAACTTGTTAGAAAATGGTGCTTGTGCTTGTGCTTGAGCCAAAGGGGTACGTGGGTCATTTGGTCCCGAATGAGAGCCCAGATTAAACATATGCACCCCCCTGCTTGTATTTAGTCGGGGGAAGGGGGATGAGGGGAGGCCAGATGATTTAGTCGGGAAGGGGTTTTGGTGCTTCCAAACGGATGAGGAGGGGGATCGGGATGACGGGAGGCCAGATGAGTTAGTCGGGGGTCGAAACCGTCATCCAAACGATGCCATATTGTCCTTCTCCTTTCTTTATCTTCTCTATCAAGAAAGATTAAAACCATATTTATACTCCCGTGATAATACCCGTCTTTTCCTTTGATTTTTAGCCCTATTGCTCCCTCAATCTCTTGGTGCAATCATCGCCCAACTTCTTCATCCGCAACCTCGAACTATCAGGATCAATGGAGCTTTTTGATGACCTTTGTCCATCATCATGCCTGCGTAGGTAGGAATTTTCTTTTCCGCTTGATTTCTAATGTAGACAGATTTTGCAATTCTCTAACCGTCTAACACACAAGTTCATGCCAGTGTTCATGGGCAGTGCATTTCAAAACAACGTATTTTTTATGCATCTTGGTATGTGTTTTTTTTTCCCTGTTTTCCTTTTCCATACTCCTTTTTTGATAGATGCTGTATGTGGTGGGAATGGTGGAAATGGTGGTGGAGTGACAGAGTGGTGGGAATGGTGGAGTGGTGGTGGTGACGTGATTAATGGTGGTAATGGTGGTGGAGTGACAGAGTGGTTGCGGGATAGCGGTGGTAGTGGTGGTGTCACGTCCATCTAATTAATTTTATATTTTTGTAACTTTTAATTTGCAACCCCTTAGGGTTTGGAAAGTGGTCTTGCATTGGGACGTAGGGGCTCCCACCGAAAGTCTCAGGTTTGATTTCCCCTCGCCAACAAACTCTTCGGGTCCTCAGGGGTCATGCCCAGTCGTTACCTCCAGGGACCCGAAATTAGTCGAGGTACGCATAAGCTGGTCTGGGCATCCGGTTATCAAAAAAAAAAAAAAACTTTAATTTGTGTATAGCATGGGTGTGCTGCTAAATAATGATAACTATTGAAATAGCACATAATAAATCAAAGTCATTTGGCTATACGGATAACACATTTGATAATGTGCTTTTTAACAATAGCCATTTACGTAACCTATATATCTCCTATAACTTCATTATACAAACGGCAAAATTCCGACATAATAACGCATTGGTATTAGAAATACACGAAATAACAACTTTTTTACTATTGAAACTATACATTAAACTTTATTCATTTTCGTGTTTCAATTCCTGTGCATAGCACTTGTTTGCCGCTAGTTCTCTTAAATGCAGACACAGCGTACAACATCTTGAGGTACTTAAAAAAAATTATACTACATAATTGAACACGATACCCATCACACAGTTTAATGAAAAGATAAATTCATGTTGTTGACCTTAATTAGTTGACTTGAGAATAAGATTTGGTTTGATTTTCAACTATCAAACTCATGGAGATCAATGCGTAGTTGCCGAAAAAAAAAAAAAAAGGACGAAATGCCAATGAAACCAACAAATATGTACCATACAAATTCAAAGTAAGGTGAAAAATAAAGTCAAAGAAAAAAGGTTTGGGAAATGAATGTATCTACGATTTTCTATCTAACCTTATATATATAAGAACACAAGTTGGCTTGTCACTTTTTGTCAATTTCGGACCAAAATGCCCTTCTCCTTTTGGCATGGCAAGGTTTCAATGGTTGGGGGTATTTTGGGTATTTCAAAATTTATATTATTCCGCTTTTCCTGAATTTGCCCCAAAAAAGAACGAAAAAGGAATTTTTTGTGTCATTGTCTAATAGGTGTACGATAACAACCAATAGAGAAGTTTTCCACCAGGCTCCCACTTTCACCTGCTCCCCGTCCTTTTTCTTTTTGAAACAATGTATCTTTGGGGTGATTTGACAAAAAAAAGTAAAAATTAGTTTTTTGGTTTTTTCATTTTGTCTTTATTAAAAAAATTGCATTTTTTAGTTTTGCATCAAGTTTTCATGGTTTATGGATTTGTCTCGTCAAGATGAATCCAAAGAGTATAAAATTAAGGTCGAAACTAATTTTTTTTCTAATAAAGCCGAAATTAAACCAATAAATTGGTTTATTTTGGTTTATTTTCGGATTTATTAAAAAAAAAAGAAAAATTATCAAAATGGTCCCTGTAGTTTCACCCGAGTCTCGATTTAGTCCCTTTAGTTTCAATTGCACTTCAACGAACCCTGTAGTTTCAATTTTGGTCGAATTTGATCCAATCGATAACGGATGATATCAAAATTGATGGAACTCCCAATTTGGGGATTTTTTTTAGGGGCAAACATGACTTTTCACCCACCCTTCTTCTTCCCCAACTCGAAACCCTAACCCTAACCCCAATCCCCCCCCTCTCTCTCTCTCTCTCTCTCTCTCTCGAATTATACCACTCACTTTTTGATCAAAAAATGCACCATCTTATGCGATTGGATTTTCATCAAACAAGAACAGATGGCTAGCTACTCCAAAATCATACAGTGGGTTCGGTTCTCTAATGGAGTATGCCAATTAAGCCTATGAAGTGGGCTTCTTATGTGGATCTAGGTTTTCCAGTGGCCACAGAGCGTACTGCAGTTAACCATTTTGCCAAAAGTGGGTTTCTGATGTGGGTTTTGGGTTTCCATCCTTTCTCTCCCTCTCTCCTCAACAGATAGTTCGTTGTTTTCTTTGGATTTAAGTGTTAATCAGCTACGGGAGATTGACTCTAGACAACGATGGGAATCTCAGAATTTACAGCTTCGAACCGGGCTCGTGTCAGTGGGTAATCGGGTGGGAAGCAATTCGAGATTCCGTCCACTCTCTGGTGACTTCAATGGCGGATGCGAAAGGAACATTCCGTTGACCGAAAAAAACCAAGTTTATACGCCTGGATTACATCAACTTTTCCTACGGGTCAAACCGAACAAACAATATTGATTCCTATAGTTTCATGGCTTGTCAAGGCCAATTCTTGTCCGACCCGAAACCCTTAGCATCAGTTTCAACTTTCAATTACGGTTTGGCTAATGGTTTTGAGCTTGGTTGTTGTATGCTACAACTTGAGAGGCTACTAAAATAGTCATGTTTATTCGGGTGGATATATATGTCCGACGACTCGAATTTCTCCTCCTCTCTCTCGTCTCTCTCTCACTTTGAGAGAGAGAGAGAGAGAGAGAGAGAATTAGGGTTAGGGTTTCAGGTTGGGGAAGAAGAAGGGTGGGCGAAAAGTCATGTTTGCCCCAAAAAAATTCTTGAATTCAGAGTTCCGTCAATTTTGATAACGTCCGTAATCGATTGCAACCAAATTTGACCAAAATTGAAACTACAGGGTTTGTTGGAGAGCAATTGAAACTAGAGGGACTAAATCAAGACTCGGGAGAAACTACAGGGACCATTTTGATAATTTTCCCTTACTTTTACTAACAAAGTTTACACATGACTCATTAGTCTTGTTGTGTGAAAACTAGAAGTTTTAAAATAATAAGTATGTGGAGAAAGAATTAGTATTTATTTTTTTTACTAAATAATTAGTAGCAATATTTCTGTAAAAATAAGTATGTGATGAAAAGAAAATTTTAAAGAGTTGCTTAAATTTTTCTCCTAAAAAAATTGTTCTGCTAGAAAGATTTATTTTTTTTGAAAAGAAAAATCTTGCTTAAAGTTTCTTGGAAAAGAAAGTTTCTAGAAATTTAGAAAGTGTCAGTTTAGAAAAATTAGATTTTCTAAAAAGAAGAGTTTTATTACTTATTTAAGTTTTGGTGACAAAAGTTTTATGACAAAAGTGGGTTAAATCTTTTGGACATGAGATTTCTAGAAAAAGGTCTTTCTAAAGAAATTGCTAGAAAAGAAAGTTTACTAATTTTATTTCTTTTAGAGAAGAAATAAGTGGAGTTTTAAAAGGAAAGAGAGAATTGAAATTTTGGTAAGAAATAAAGTTTATGGAGAGAAATGTTTATTTTTGGAAAGTTGGGGCATTAAAGTGCATGATTTTGTGTAGTGTTTTTCATAAGAGAAAGGCAAGAATTTTTTTTTTTTGAAAAGATTTGGAAATATTGCATGGCATTATTTTGAGCATATGATGTTGAGCACGTACATGATACTTTACTACATGAGAAATGAGAAAAAAATTGAATAGCTGTTAATGAGAAAAATAGTGATGTGAATGAAAATGGTTTTTTTTTTTTTTTTGAAATGAGAAAGAGATTTTTTGGGAAATGAAATGAAATGAAATGTAATGAAATGAGAATTATGCCACCTCAAGTTCCGCGGGGAGAACTTGGAGGATTGAGCTAAGCATGCACAACACATGGAGAATGGACCTCATAATAGACTGGTTAAGTTCAGTGATATGAGACGGCCAAGACTGTGTCATGTGGGTCGCGGGTTGGACGGACCGTGCAAACATGCTGTTAAGTTCGGTGATGCACGACGGCCGGGGTCTCGAGCAGAAAGGTTGGTGCCGCCAGTTGAAGGGAGAGTTAAGCGGACCAATAACTTTAGAGAGGTGGGAGATGTATGAAATTTGAAGTATAATGCTGAAAGAGGCATTGATACGAGAAAATGATTTTGGGAAACTGATGAAAATAGAGTCGCATATTTGAGAAACTGACACGTGACACAGTTTGAGGTACTGAAAATGAGATACTGATTTCTGCGCATGTTTACTCTGATGTGCATAGACATGCATGGTGCATTGCATGGTTTTACTGTTCACAAGTATCATATACCGTTTTTTAAACTTATTGTTCTAGAATTGCTAGTTAGTGATTTGGTAGCGTAAACTACTGGGCCCTGTTGCTTATGGGGTTGCACTTGTGTAACCCTGACATAATACCATGATGTTGCTTGCGCGACTCCGACGTATTATGTCTGATTATCAAGATGGACATGATCGATTCTACGGAGATCAGTCCTTTGGAGCAGGCAGTGTTGCCGGAGTGGGGAATGACCCGGCGCAGGGGTAGAAGAAGACCTAGAACCACCCCGGTTGTTATTTATGCACTAGATGGAGACATTATTATTTGTATTTAAGTTTATGTTTGAACTTTATTATAGTCTGTAATAAACAATTGACGTGCTCAAATTTTGGGGGCGTTATAGGAGGTAGGATGAGACTTATGGGATTCATGGATTCTGAATGGCAAGCACCTGAAGTTAAAATTCCAAACAACATAACAGAAAAACAAAGACAATGACACCCACTAGAGTTAATTGGACCTACAAAATGTCTAGTCTATCATTGGAAAAAAACAACTTTAGTTCTTACGTAATATTTCCAAGTAGTTAAATACCACCTTAGTGGACGTGACGAAACCAAGCACAAGTTGTATGCAATTTGTGTTTCCATTTGCCGCTGTAAAAATTTCAGAGAGCCCACTGATTGGAATTTTTTATATGAAACTGAACTTCTTGCTAATTTAACCCAACAAAAGTACATTTTACAAAAGTTTGTGTTCATAGTGTGTGTTATTTTGAAAAGTGTTATACGGATTATTACTGTGTACTCGATTCCATGAGCCAAATTATCACAAAAATAAAGTTGTGCTCTTTTAAGGCTAGAAATACTAGCCTGTTAGAGCGAGTGTTAAAGGTTAACGACTGCAAATGAATGCCAGTAGCTCGAGGCTTAGCTCGTCAGTGCGCTTGACTCGACTCGTTTAGTTATCAACCAAGTTCGAGTTTAAGCTAGGCTCGTTTAGTATACGAGCCAAGCTCAACACTTCATAGCCTGGCTCGACCATGTATATAGGCCTAGCTCATTTATAAAGGCTCTTGCATTAAATGAATTGGGTTTGGCTCGTTAAGGGCTCAGCTTGTTAGTAAACAAGGCAAGCTAAGATTAAGCTCGATTTTTTGGCTTGTTTCTACTAAACGAGCCGAGCTCAAACACAACGAAAACTCGACTCTGTTTGGCTCCTTGCACCCCTATAATTCGTAGTGAATTGTGCTATTTTAAAGCTGCTACTCGTAAATACTACGCCCCCGGAGATTGTCTAAGTTGATTTTACGGAAGCGGCGCACTGAGGTAGAGATATTGGAAAATTTAAGCCTTAAAAATGATGCCACTGATGTATGCATAAAAAGTTCAGTTAGTGCTAATGAACAAATCATACAAAATCTAGGAGGGTTAGTGACCTAAATTTTTTATGCAAAAGCTTTCTTTGCATCATGGGAAACATTCTCTGCAGGGTTAGCTAGAATCGACTGGAATCTTGCATCCACGTCGGAAACCAACCAAGAAGCACCCATTCAATTAGTCAACTTTGAATTCAATCTTATCTTGCCATGCATTGCCAGAAATTCTGGTCTCAATAAATAGTTGATGACATAATAATATGACGTGCAAAATTAACGATGACTTTAATGAATGTTCCCCTAGTATGGTTTTATGATGAAATAATAGGCGGAGGTCGGTTTGAGTCACGACCCCCAAGGATGAGTCTGTTTGTCACACAGGGACGAGTCTGTTTTATAACCTTTCTCACAAGGACGAGTCTCTTTGTTTTTACAGAAAGTTGACTATGGGAGTTAATTGATCTGTAATGCACTGATTTTCGGACACGTTATATAAATAATTTATTAGAAGATAACTAAGTTAATCAAAATAGATTCAGATTAAGTTAATCAATAGTGTTTGATAACCCAATCCAGCATTTAAAACTGAATGTATTGAGTAATACTAAGTCATTAAGTTGGAATTTACCTATTAAAAAAGAAGTCTTTAAGTTGATTTGATAAGGATTCAACCAGAATTACTCTTGACGAAGACACACACACACACACTCTCTCTCTCTCTTCTCCGAAAATCCTAGCCACCACTAATATTACTCTTCCTCCTCCTCCCCCCTATGGTTTCAATACCCATGGGGGTGTGAGGGGAGGGCCATGGTACTATTTATTTTCTTCCTTCGTTCTTTCTTTTTCTTTTGTCTCTTCAGATCAACAACTTGCGTCTGATCTGAGAGGGTTATGTCTTTCGCTTTGTGAGAGTTGTTAGTTTCGTCTTCGGATGAATTTTTGTCTACAAATCGGGTACTTTTAGGCGTGGTTGCTTTACAATGGTATCTGTGCGAACAATGTTCTTACCCTACATGATATCGCTGGTAGGGCAACTCGTGGTGGTTTTGAAGATCTGTAGTTTTGGGAGTTCATTGGTGCGAGCATGTTTGGTTGGAGTGCATCCGATCGTCTGGGTATTCTTTGTCTTTTATCTTTAACTAGCACTAAGTTCTTCAGAGATGCTGATTTTAAGTTTGAATCTTGTATGTGCCGCTGTTTGCGTTAGGTCATATCTGGGTTAGGGTGAAACACATCGATTGCCTTGTGCGTTTCTTGTTCTCTATTAAGATGATTAGTTTGGCTTTGTCCAAGATTTTTGTAATGAATTCCGTGTTCGTAAGTGTCATTGGGCATTCATTAATATAATCTTCTCATTTCCGTATCAAAAAAAAAAAAATTTGATTTGATAACCAATTCCTATTAATTATATTACAGAATACTGACTGTATTTGTAAGCACTTGTATATCACGCTTTTCTTTACCACCATCACCCTACATGACCACAACCACTACCACCACCCTCCAACATCACCATCCCACCACCACTAAAATGCCACTGCTAGCACCATTACTACTACTGCTGCTGTTGCTGCTACTACTACTACTGTTGCTATGCTACTACTATAATAACCCGAAATTTCGTAAATAAAAATTTTAATTTATTTCATTCGAGTAATTTATTTTCGCTTAAAATTTTTTTATACATTATTTTTTCGCACCATAAGTCGACACATACATGCCGAGGACTACACCGTTTCGTGTCCGGAAGCTGAGGTTTTCTCCAGCTTAGTCACTAAGCTAGACAACCCCATTTATTGCACTTACACCCTACCTCATCCTATATTATCATGAACAGTGCCCTACTATGCATCCTATTGCCAATTTTGACTTTCCTTTCCAATTTTGACCAAGTCTACCACCTTTCCTTTTAATCCATATTCAGTTAAATTAGTTCAGTAATTAGTTAATTAATCTCATCGAACAAGGGGTGGCTACCTAAGAGCCGGGTTAAACTAAATTTCACACTTTTGAGTCAAACACCGTTAGTCGTCTCTGTGGTTCGACTCCGGTACTTCCGGATATTGTGCTACACTGGTCGAGAGTCCTACGCTTGGGACACGTCTTTATCTTTAGTCACCCGGTCGGTCAAGCAGTATTATTCATTGTTCAAATGCTTCGGATTTACTTCTGAAGACCTCAAGCCAGTCGAGGTCCCACTCGTCAGCTTCAGCGATACTTCTGTGTACTCATTTGGTATAATCACTTTACCCGTCATCGCTAGCTCCGTAGTCCAGCAGGTTGAATTTATAGTAGTGAATTCTCCGAGCCTGTATAACATCATACTCAGAAGGAATTGGCTCCACTCCATGAAAGCCGTAGCGTCTACTTACCACTAGGTGCTGCGTTTATCGGAGCAAAGGGGAAGCAAGAAGATATCCGAGGTTATCAAATTGCCTCTAAGAAGTGTTACATTTCAACTGTGGGGAGCAAAGAGAAGAAGAAACCAAAACAGGTGCAATGGGTGGAGGTTCCGGATGCACTAGTCCTGGAAGACGTCGGCCGCCCCGCCGAGCAAAAATCTGTTGAAGATCTCGTACAGTACCGATTAATGAGGACGGTAGCCGTTTCTTCCTAATTGGATCTTCATTATCAGAAACCGAGAGGGATGAAATGGTTACCTTTCTCAAGGCGAGCATTGAGGTGTTTGCCTAGACACCGTACAAGATGTCAGGGGTTGATCCACTCTTCTTCAAGCACCAGCTCAATGTAGACCCACTGAGGCACCCGGTGATTCAAAAACTGAGAAGGTCATCTGCAATCCACGCCAAAGTGGTTGAATTCGAAGTTGACAAGCTCTTGGAGGCCCAGGCAATTCAGGAGGTACAGTACCCTACTTGGTTGGCAAATACGGTGGTGGTCCCAAAGAAGAACGGAAGCTGAGAGTCTGTGTGGACTACACGAACCTTAATGACGCCTGTCCGAAGGATTGTTTCCCAGTCCCTCGGCTAGATCAACTTGTGGATGCCACGACAGGACATGCTCGGCTGAGCTTTATGGATGCATATAGGGGCTACCACCAAGTTTTTATGGATAAAGAGGACATGGAGAAAACGGCTTTTATTATGCCTAGAGGCATCTAGTATTACCGGGTCATGCCCTTTGTGCTGAAGAACGCTGGGGCCACTTTCCAATGGATGGTGTCTCGGATGTTCAAAGATCAGCTCGGGGACACAATGGAGGCATACATCGATGACATGGTAGTGAAAAACGTACAGGAGGAAGACCACAGTGCAGATCTCACCAAGATGTTCACCGTACTGAAAAATCACAGGCTAAATCGAGAAGTGTACCTTTGGCGTTGGGTCAGGAAAATTCCTCGACATTTGGTCACTAGAAAGGGGTATTGAAGCTGATCCCAGTCAAGTCACTGGCGTACATCAACTGGTTTCCCCGAGTACGATTAAAAAAGTTCAAAGGGTTACCAGAATAGCAGCAACATTGAATCGTTTCATAAGTCGTTCGGCGGATGTATGTCGTCCCCTTTTCCAATCAATCAAGACAAGCAAAAGGAAGTTCCAATGGACAGAAGAATGTGAGAAAGCTCTGCAACATTTAAAGACGTATCTCTCTGAGCCGCCATTGCTGAAATGCCTCGGGAAAATGAAGATTTATTCATCTATCTTTCAGTCTCGCCACATACGGGCAGCTCGGTACTTGTACGAGCAAAGGTACCGAGCATCGACCAATTTACTACTCTAGCAAGACACTGACAGGTGCCAAGACAAGATACTTGCCTCTTGAGAAAGTCGCCTTTGCGCTCGCCACTGCCTCTCGAAAGCTATTAGAATTCGATCTGGATTGCTGCTTTAGTCGGCCGCTTGCTATTGGTGCTTTGGATTTCTGTCTTTTGTTGTTGCCTGAAGATAAGATTATTGGGATTTGTTGCGGTGGATTTCTTAGTTAGTGGATTTACTTTTATTTGGGGTGTGGCCTTTTACCTTTGGTCCTTTGATCAAGGTTTTGCTGTATTTTCTCTCGGTGCTTAGTTGAATTCTTTTCAACTATGCTTCTGCTAGGGCTTGAGTGGCATATGATTGTCAAGTTCGTAGGGTGCCAACTTCGTTGGGGTACTATTCTCTTGTTGTGATGTCATTCTTCTCATGTCTTTTAATCACTTGTATCCTCACATTTGATAAATAAAATTTTAAAAACACATTTCAAGTGGGCTAGCGAGAAACAAGCTCCATCCGATATGTGTGGATGCTTGATCCAAACTTTCATTTTTGAATGGCTCGGATGAAAAAAGAAAAATGAAAGTTTGGATCGAGCATCTAAACATATTGGATGGAGCTAGTTTTTAACAAGCGATAAACAGATCTTCTAAATCAAAGACAGTTTGCAACGGCTCTATTAATTCCAATTAAAAAAAATGAAAGAAGAATATATAAACTACTTTATATGAAAGGGAGAGTTAATTGCGGGTCGTGTTTAAAATTGAGATGCGCGTAACTTGATCCCAAGTTATCAAATATAGATGTGTTTGTATGTGAACAATGATATGAGTACACCACTTGTGCACTCCAAATGCACACCACCCACGTGAGAGTGTTGGCGATTTGTGTGTTCGATAAACAGATCTTCTAAATCAAAGACAGTTTGCAACGGCTCTATTAATTCCAATTAAAAAAATGAAGGCTCTCTTCCGAAGGGCTGATCTCTCAACCCGAGTCTCAAAGTGGTCTTGTGAGATAGCCAACCTCAATATTCAATATCACTCGAGAACAATTATCAAGGCACAGGTGTTGGCTGACTTCATTGCCGAGCTGACTCCAGGAGCAGAAAAACCCAAGGAAGACAAACCCAACCCAATCCCACCTGAAACACCTATTGAAGACCCTGATGCTCCCATGGCAATTGAAGATGTCACGGATCAGGTCTCGGACGACGACTCAACCCCCACAAAATCACAAGTTCAAGTGGACCAACCAGTATTTCCACCTGGCTCGGATGGGGACCCAAGCCAACCCAAAGTTGGAGAACTAGCACTGCCAAATGGCTCGGAAGGAGATCCAAGCCAGCCTGAAGAAGAATACCAAGCAATCGTACCGCTCTCAACTTGGCACATGTTCCATGGCAATGCTTGGAAATTGCATGTATATGGAGCTTCAAACCAGTGAGAAGCTAGAGCAGGCGTGGTACTAATTTCTCTCGAGGGGGTTATTCATGAGAGCATAGTCACAATCGAGTTCTCGGCCTCTAACAACGAGGCCGAGTATGAAGCCCTTATTGCTGGCCTTCGGCTAGTCGAGGCGATGGATGTGAAGACTCTAATGGTTTACAGCAACTCTCAACTCGTTGTGAACCAGTTCAACAGAGAATATGATGCTAAGGATGAAAGAATAGCTAAGTATCTCAGCCTAGCAAAGAGCCTAACTGATAAGTTTGACAAAATTGAAGTCCATCAGGTGGGCCGAGAGCACAACGCCGACGCTGACGCACTTGCAGGATTGGCTTCAGCTTGCAAAGCTTCCGAGCAACGAACCATCTCCTTCGGAACAATCTCAAATTTGAGCTTCAATCCAACTCAGATGCAAGTTTCCAATATCGAGCTCAGACCAAGCTGGATGGATGAACTGGTGTTTTACCTCCAAGATGACAACCTACCCAAGGACCGAAGAGAAGCTCACCGGATAAGATGTAATGTTGTAAACTATTGGCTCTCACCAACTGGCTCTCTCTACAGACGCTCTAGGATGGGACCTGCTTGACCGACCAGGTGACTAAAAATAAAGACGCGTCCCAAGCGTAGGACTCTTGACCAGTGCAGCACAATATCCGGAAGTATCGGAGTCGAACCACAGAGACGACTAACAGTGTTTGACTCAAAAGTGTGGAAGTGTAGTTTAAACCTGGCTCTTAGGTAGCCACCCCTTGATTTGATGAGATTATTTAACTAATTACTAAGCTAATTTAGCTGGATGCAGATTAATAAACAGAGCACAACTGAGGGAACCCAGCGTCCGCGACTAGTCTAATCAATATTTACTCGGGCCACAATTCCACTTTTCACTGATTTTAGAATAAAAGAAAAGGTTTCTAACAAATGCGCACCGCGTCACCAGATTCCGCACGCAT